>VWZI01001997.1:218948-256845 GCA_013396835.1 Psilopogon haemacephalus
CCCCCCCCCAAAAACGCTTCTGAGCAAACCCAAGCGCAGCACAGCAGCGTGCAGCGTTCTTCTGCTGCTCAGCAGAGCAGACAAATGTATTTCTCTGGGGTCAGTGAAGAGTAGTGGTGTTAATCAATACTCCACCAGCAGCGTTCCCCTTGCAGTAAACCAGATGGACTACTTACAACTGGTGGTGATTATTTTAACTGTGTAATTGTGACATGGCTGTGTGATGACAGTGTTTCCTGCAGATACTTCAAAGGGAGGCTCCTGACAAGTCTATCTTTACAGCATTTAATCTCTACTCTTTGTCTTTATGTTGTGGCTTTTGGACATGTGTTTGAAGTACTCAGATATTTTTCATTTATTTATTTATTTTTTTTCCCTAACCTACTGTTTTTCTGTACGTTAAAAGAAGGTGGTGGCCTGTCGTAATGAAGTGTGCCAAGAAAGACAAGGAACCAGGAATTTTGGGAGGCTCCCATGGTAGTTTTAGTTAGTTTTAGATGCAGGCAGTGACTAAGGCAAAAGCTAGGAAGAGCTTTAACTGATTGTGAGGAAACAGTGGTATTTTGGGAAATAATAGCATTACAGAATCACATCGTAGTGGTCTGAAGGGATCTCTGGGGACCAACCACCCTGCTAAAGCAGGGCCACCCACAGCAGGTCGGCCAGGATCACAATGTCCAGGTCGATTGGGAGTCTCTGCAGAGAAGCAGACTCCACAGCCTCTCTGGGCAGCCTGCTCTGGGGCTCCAGCACCCTCACAGCAAACAATTCTCTCCTCCCGTTTAGCTGGAGCCTCCTGCATTCTCGTTCGTACCCACTGCTCCTTGTTCTGTCACCGGGCACCACTTACGAGAGTCTGCCCCTGTCCTCTTTCTCTCCCACCCTTTTAGCTCTTGCTGAGCATTGATCAGATTCACTCTCAGGCTGCTCTTCTCCAGGCTAAGCAGCCCCAGGGCTCTCAGCCTTTCCTCCTCACATCGATGCTCCAGGCCCCTCAGCGTCTTTGTAACCTCCACCGGACTCTGCAGTAGTTTCCTGTCTCTCTTGAACTGGGGAGCCCAGAACTGGACACAATACTCCGGATGTGACCTGAAATACTGTTTGAATCCTCTATAAAGGTACATGTGGCTTTGTTTTTTTGGGAGAAAATATGTTCCGTGGTGACTTGAGCCTTAAGTGGGGCAGTCTCATTACTTGGTGAGGAAACCCTTTTTGCAGGGGAGGAAACGCACACAAGACCGGGGCCAGTTAATTACATCTGTAAAGTCACCAGCTTGGCCTCTCTTCCTCCCCCGGTGCCGAGTACCAGAATTTCAGGCTGGACTGTCTGCCTTATGGGTTAAAATTCTTCCTCAGCGTGAAGATGTAATGGGGGTAGGTGCACAGCAAGTAGTGACAGGTAGTGCTGCTTTTCAGCAGAGCACAGCTTGAGAATATTTACATGGTGGTTGTTATTCTAATGGTATTTCCTTGATGAGGCTCCAGTGAAGGTGGCTCGTCTGCTGCCTCCATGGCGGGTGAGAACCGTCTGGATTTCAGTTGTAAAAAGGCTGCGGAGAAGAGAAGTGGTGTCTCCATAGCAAAGATCTCAGTGTTTCGTGATAAACTCCTATATTTTTACCCAGTCTAATTTAAACCCAGTCTGCACGACGCTTCGCGGGAGTGATCCGCGCGCAGCTTTCTCAAATGTTTTCTTTTCCCAACGAGGGAGATGAGCAGCACAGAGCTGGGTGCAGAGCGCCGAGGTTCTCAGCTGGGTGTTATGTAATTTGTGTGCCACTGATGCACGATCATAAAAAAAAAAAACAAAAAAAAACCAAAAAACACAAAACACTCCCAGAAACGTTCAAGGAAAAGCTTGTGCAGCCAATTATTTGCAATCACAGGCATCCTAAACTGTGTGGGCTTGTGCAGCTAGAGCAAAGCAGGCATGGGGAGAACACTGTCTTTGGTATCCTGCGGTGAAGGGGGTAGGAAGCTGTCAGCACCCACGATCTGGGGGCTGGGTTGGAATGTTTTCCACGGTACCTGGAATTTTCAGGCTTCCCCCAGTGAGAGCTGGTGTTTTCTGGAGTGTTTTCTTGCTGGGGATTTAAAATTCTTTCATTTGTCAGAGCCTGGGCGGTGGTGCTCGCTTCCTCTGTGGCTAGTTAGAGGTGATGCCAATTTGTAATCCTTTACAAGGGTATAAAAAAAAAAAAAAAAAAAAAAAGAGAGAGGAGAGAGAGAAGCTTAAATGCTAATAGCAGTGAGAAATCTGTTCGGCGTGCAGCGTGTGTGAGGAAAGCAGGGAGCACACATTGGGCTGTGTAGTCTCCGTCAGCTGAGCCCAGGGCTTTTAGAAAGCTGCTCTAATTTTTATGCTGTGTGTGGAATGGCTAATCCCATGAAAGCCTCGCACCTTTTGACAGATGAAACGCTGCTGTTCTTAACTTATTTGAGCAATTTTTTTTTTTCCTTCTTTCTTTATATAGATGGTATTAGCTCTGTGGCTCCGAGGGTAATGCAGTCCTTACACGAGAAAGATCTGGCTTTGATCTGACAGCTTTCAAGATCCATTTCCAATCACTGAGTTCCATTAACTCTGTTTATGATGGTGCCCTCAGACTTTTTCTTTTTTTTTTTTTCTGTTTATGTGACTCTTTAGGGTGTTAACATTTCTGTGTCTGTGAGTTCTCTTTAATAAAATGGAGGAGTAATTGGGGTCAAGAAAGGAAATAATGCTGTTAGAAGGTGTGGGTAATTATATCTGGTATTTTGGGCTCCAGAGTCATCCTTCTTGAGTCTTTTAATGTTTTCTCTGAACTGTAGGAAGTGGAGATAGGAGCAAATCTCCACTGAAACAGGACAGTGGGGCAGTGTGGTGCCTACACAGTTAATTTTGGGATCATAAAATGAGTGCAGCTGCAGGTTCGCTGGTGGGGGAGAGGAGGGGAGGCTTCCCACCAAGCAGCCTCTCCCCTCTTCTGTTTTCTTGAGCCTTCAATGGGACCTCTGTGGTTCTCTGCCTATTGAGTGCAGAGCAGGAGCCCTGAAGCCCATCAGCACTCAGTGCAGGAGCCCAGGCAGCTGATGGGTGCTGGCTGTAAGCTTTCCCTCCGCACCAGTGCCTTGCCAGACCTCACATACAAGAAACCTTCCTGGGTTTTTCTGCCCCTTTCAATTCTGATAGTTTTGGACATGAGCTCCTAAAGACGCCTCCTGAAATCTCTGTCTTCTCTGGTGAATTTTCATCTTCATAAGTTCATGGTGTGCGAAGTTGTGCTTGTTGCACCGTGGCTGTTGCGAGCAGAGAACGAAATGACAGCATGCAAAGGCTGAGGAATTGGAACACTCTACCCCAAAGTAAACAGAAAGCAAGTGGTAGTCCTTAGTGTTGCGGGGTAGCAGCGACAGAGAGTGAATTAGCTGTTGTAGGCAGAAGAAAGTGATGTTTTTTTCTAGGTCAGGGTTGAAGGCACTGTCAGGGTGGTGATGTGAAGCATACATTACTGTCTGCATTGTCCCTGCCATATGGATGTGTGCAGCGCTGCCCTTGGCATTCGAGCGTTGAATTATTTATCCTCTCAAAAAAAATCTGCAGGCAGCCTTTCTTCCCTGCCTCTTAAAGAAACCCAAACTTACCTGGGGAGTATTTTGAAGGTAAATCCTGCAGTGTGGCTTGGTGCAGTGGCAGGAGTGAGCTGCTGGCTGTAGGTTGTGTTCGTGTCAGTGAACCAACGGTTACAACATTCGGGGTTGTGTGGGAACGCTGAAATGTTAATTCTGGTGTTGGGCGCAGGAGCGTCCACACTGCAGCTGGGTCCTTATGTGACTGAAATGTGCCTGCAACAAAATGGACAGGCTCTGGTAATGGAAAGGGCAGGAAACTTTCCCTGTGTGTAAAAGAAGCTTTGTCTCGGCCATGCACTGGGGGGAATTGGTGTTTTTCTCTCCTGTGAGCTGTGAGAAAGCATCCCCTTTCCTCTTGTGTTGGATTTGCTCTGAGAGAAATGTTGAGGTGGTCCTTGTTTGGGTGGTCGGCTTAAAGGTCCTCAGCTGAGGAGAATAACATCTGGGGGTGTCATGGTGGGTGGTGAAATGACTGTGGGTGATCGGGGGGAGAGTGGGGGATGCAGAAGCTGAAGGGAAGCTCTGTCATTATTGGCGAGATTGATGGCTTTGCAACGTAGGAAAGGGCTGAAATGATTCACCTTTAGAGCAGCGTGAAGCCACTAAAACTGTGTCAGGGGCTTGGCAAAGGTGGGAGATGTGATCAGCTGAAACATTCACTGTGCTCCAGAGACAGCCTGTCCCTGAAAGCTCCACAGCCTGGGCACCGAGAGCCTGAGGAGCTGGAGTTTGAAGGTGCTCTGCTGCCCTAAATGTCTTGATAGGAAATGAAACTCCTAAAAAAAAAACCAACCCAGCCAGACAACGAAAACTGAAGCCAAGGCAAAAAGACCCAACACGGGAAAGGAAAATAAGGTGAATGGAGACCTTGTTATTAAGTATTAAATGTGGAACTACGGTTCATGGTGCCTCTTCATTTTAAATAAAGCACCTATGAAAGTGCTCCCCTCCCCCTCAGCGCAGAGTCTTATCAGCTTATCTGGGCAGGAGTTCAGAGCCATAAAAACTATATCCTGCTTACACCTTCCAGCCTATCCTATGACCTGCTCTGTGTAAACAAGTTGTACCAGGAGCCCCACATTACTAGTAAGTAGCTGGGTTCTGCAGGCTGGTGAGGTCCGGGAGGCGCCCAGATAAAGTTCCAAGAAGTTGGGAATGGTCTCTGGGTCGCTGCCTTCTGCGGGGAGGAGGTGAGCTGCTGTCTGCTGCCTGTGGCACTGCCTGCACCCCGTGAAAAGCAGCAGGGTTTGGGGCAACTTCTTACACTCTGGGTCTGGTGTTTTCCACGTTCTGCAGGCTGGTGGCTGTTGCAGATTGGGAAATGTCAGCGTTGTCGTAAGGACACACACTGCTTGCTGCACCCACTGGTGGCCTGCTGTTGCGTCAGGTCCTGGATGGACCGAAGCTGTCAGCCTATTTATAATGTATGGGCGAGATTGGCCGTGCTGATGCTGGGAAGAGATGTAGGTAGATGTGGGGAAGGGGTGTGTGTATGTGTGGAAACAAACATCCTGCTCATGGCTGCTGTGGTGGTTTAAATACCACTGGGTGAGCTGGTGCTCTAGTTACAGTGTTTGGCTGCTTCCCATAGTTAGCTGTCTCCCTGGTTTCATCTTGCAGCTAGGCACAGGCTGATCTGTTTATCTGAGCTAGATCCTGGGTCTGTAATGAGTGAGTCTGAGTGGTTTTCTGTGTAAAACTTCACCTTTTGGAGCAGTCCAAGAGGTGAATGCACCAGCTGGGTTTGAAGATGACAGCCATGTTCTCCTAGAGCCTTGACCTTCTTATTCCAACTCAGTTTCTTGTCCTACCAGCTCAGAGAAGACACATGAGAATATGCACGTTTTGAAACCTAGGATAGCTGAGAACTGTTCTATCTTCTTCTCTAGTTTCCTTCCTTGCTGTAGCCTGGTTCTCAGCGCACGCCGGGGTGCTGCGGGGTGACTGTTCTGGCCTCTGATCTCTTTGATGATCTCTCTTTTACCAGCAGCCCAGAAGGCTTCTGACCAGGCTCTGAGGTGCCCTGATTAGTCAGAGCTGCTGCTCTCTGTTGTGGGTGAAGGTAGTGAGCTAAATTGCCTTCCCCTCTGATCAGCACTGCTACTGGGGTGCTAAACTTGTTCTGTGGTGAGAGCTGAATTGCCTTTGAGTTTGCTCTCCTCCAGGGGAGGAGAGATCAGATGCGAAGTCAACTTGGTGGCTTTTTCCTGCCGTGCTGAGTAGTGTTTCTTAGTTAGAAAGCTACAGGTTGTAGTCTTAAAATGCTGAATTCACTTTTGCAGTCTGTTCTGTCTGCTAGCTTCCCCTACTTCACCCACCATAACATTCTTCTCCCTTCTGTCTGTCCCTCCCCCTTCTCTGGAGCCTCATCTGATGGAAGTTCTGCTCAGCTCTCTGTTTTCTCCTTGGTCCTCCTCATCCAGGATTCTTGTCTCTAATTTTAGCCTGTCTGCCTTTTGATGTTCCCTCCCGTCTGTTCCTGCCTTTCTCCTGTTCTCCGTGATCATCCTGCATCTCCATTTCCCTCTGAGATCTGGCCCTTGTTTTTGCATGGTGGGAGGAAAGTACTTGAAACCAGAGTGAAGTTGCAGTAGCATGGAGAAGTGAAGGATCTGAGGGTGTGGAGACTTCTGCCAGAGATGGGGGCTTGGAGTGCTGGTAGCCTGGGTCTGCCCTTGTGTGACTGTTACCTCTTCTGCATCACCAGGACCATTTATTGTTCCTGCTTAGATCAGCTCTTTGTCTCTTTCTCTTGAGGATGCCTCCTGCATTTGAGCAGTGAGCTCTTTTCCATGGTGTCACCAGCAACACTTGCAGGCAGAATTTACTCTCGTTGAGCAGTGCAGGTAACGGAAATCTGCAGAATCCTCCTGATGGCCTCCTCAGAGCTGTTCTCTTCTCCATCTGGTGCTAATTCACTGCTGCCGCTCACAGTAGAGAAGGGTGCAGGGAGGCTGCTGGCTGCTCTGCTCGACGAGTATTGCCTGGCAGCCTGGCCTTCCCCTGACCTGTTTGCCAGGCCACGAGAGCTGCAAGCTGTGTGGTTTTGCCTGGAGTTTTAACTTCACGTTAGCACGGATTTGCTTATGTGCAGAGAAAATGACTTCTGGTGTGGATGCATTCTGACAGAGTAAGGCAGTGCTCTGCGGGAGGCTGCGGTGCACGGCAGCAGTGAGCAGGGTACTGGAGGCTTTGAGATCCAGAGAGGTGGCTTGGCCTGGTGGGATTCATCTGCCTGAAGACCAATGAGGACTGTGTGTGTGCATAATCCCACTTGTGCACAGAATATAAATACTGGCTGTTGCAGGCATGCAGCCTGTGCTTTTAGAAGTTCTTTTGTGCAAACAACGTTCAACCCCTCCACCACTGCAGCAAGGAGCTTCAGCAGAAACCCAGCCCTAGCAATTAGTGAAGGCTTTAAAGGGAACCTAGCAACTGCTGCTGTAGTTTGAGTCACAGAGGTGTGTTTTTTCTTCTTTTTTTCTCGAGTGTCTGAGGTTTGTAGCAGTTTGTGTCGTGTGAAAATACTCTGTGTATTACTGTAAAGGGAAAGGTGGGGAGGTGGAGGGCTGTGGAAGATGTTGAGGGGCCTGGAGCATCTCTGTGAGGAGGAAAGGCTGAGAGCCCTGGGGCTGTTTAGCCTGGAGAAGAGCAGCCTGAGAGGGGGTCTGATCAATGATCAGCAAGAGATAAAAGCCAGGGGCAAGAGGATGGGGCCAGACTGTTTCCAGCGGTACCAAGCGACAGGACCAGGGACAGTTGGCACAAATTGAAAACCAGAAGGTTTTATCTGAATAGAATGGGAAACTTCTTTGGTGTGAGGGTGCTGGAGCCCTGGAGCAGACTGCCCAGAGAGGGAATCTCTCCTTCTCTGCAGAGATTCCGAATCCACTTGGACATTGTGACTCTGGGCAACCTGCTGTAGGTGCTCCTGCTTTAGCAGGGAGGCTGAACCAAACGATCCCCAGGGATCCCTTTCAAGCCCCACCATGCTGGGATTCGGTGAGAGACCTGTGGATCAGTGAGTAAATGAGTTGAAATGATAATGGTGGTGCTGCTGTGGGCTTCACAGCAAGCGAGCCTCAGGGAAAGTGGAGCATCTGCATGGTGGTATGTGAACTGGGTGTTTGTGGGTAACCTGAGCTCACCTGCAAACAGTTTTGTTACCCAGATACTTTTTGACCTAACTTGCTGTTGTCAGTGATGATTAACAGATGATGCTCTCCACGAATGTGGTTATGTAAAACATTAATGCCCTGCCTCCTTTCAGATCGCCTTTATAATGGGTACAGGGCCCGAAGTCGAACTTCAAAGCAGGTAGTTCGCTTTATGGTTGGACCTCTGAGCGGTTTTTATGTGCAGGGTGGAGTTGAACTCGTGGAGAATATTGCAGTTTTCCCACTGTCATAAAAAGTTATGATCCTCATGATTCAAGCATTGTTCTGTAGGTGGAGGCAGGAGACAGATGCAGGGGTCAGTGGGAGCGTGTAGGGAGTGAGTTCAGATGTGCCAGCCGAGTGAATGCCATCCTCTGTGCTCCCAGCTTGCTCAAACGGGTTCAAAAAGTGCCTTGTGCTCTTTCTGGGTCTTCCTAAGAAACCTGCACCTGTGGTACTCACGGAACAGGGAGACCATTTCCATGGGAAAGGAACTTGGCAGGGGAGCTGCGGAACGCGGCTGAGAGAGGGGGGCTGTTTTCCAATGCAGTATTTTAAACCCTTCTTAAAACGTGGCGCTTCAGAGGGGAAGAGAGACTGTAAGTCACTTTATAACCTACTTTCTTTTGGCTTTTCTTTGGGGCTGCAGCCAACTGAGTTAAAATAAATAAGTGGCTGCCTCTTGAAGGAGCCTCCTTCCAATTAACTTCACTCGAGCTGCAGAAGATATTTAGAAACGGAGAAATATTCCCTTAAAAAGACTGTTTAGACAAAATGGGCTTGGTGGGAGAGTGGGATGACCTTTTAAAGCCTTAATTGTGGGCTTTTCTAAGAGCATCTGATAGGGAGTTGTTACTGACCTAGGCTGCTTCTAAACCCGGGTGAGGTGTAACAGCTGCGGACCGAGGCATAAAACAGGTTTTGAAGAAGTAAGTTAAAGCCGATGAAAATAAGTCACTATTCCACTTTCGGTCAGATCTCTATAAATATTCTGAGTGACTTCGCCTCTGGTTTAAAACCTTCTCTGCTGGGATGAGGAGGTATAAATGTGCTCTTTGTTTGCAGCCAGGAAAATTAAAGGATCACAACATTCAGAAACTTACATGTTAGGTCTTCTGGAAAGCTGTTTCTTAAAGGGAAGAAATATATATATATATATATATATATACACACCGTACCTCAGAGTGCCGATACCTTTGTTAAGGTGATGTGTTTTCTATCTTATTGGCTTGAATTTTATTCTGAACCTATTCAAACTTAAAAAGAAAGGAAGAAAAAGAGGCTGTGGTTCTTATCTGTGGATGATCCATTAGCTGCTGCAGCCTGCCTTTATTTATTTTGGTAAACACATGTGTGAATGTAAACATCTTATCCAGAATGGCCTTGCAAATGTTCCTGCATTAACATATATTGTCATGGAGAATAATTTTCATTTAACTGTAATTTGCTTTATATTTTCCTGCCTGGTTGCCATAGTAACGGAGTCCGATGTGGCTGTGCCTGCTCCAGGAGCTGGGTTATGCATTGCCTTTATAATGGACCTCTGTTAATCAGGCTGCAGCTCTCGCTGAAGGGACCAGCATCGTTTGTGGGAGGCACTTTGTGTAAACTAAGATGCCTGCAGTACCTCAGCTTAATATTTGGAGTTACTGAGGGTGCTTTTCTCTTGTGCAGAAGTTTTGTCAGTGGAACTGCGTGTTAGGGTTGTGGGGCTGATGTGTTTTTACTGCAGTCTCATGTCAGTTAGGCTTCATTTTCCGTTTTCACTTAGTTTGCTGTAACAGCCTAACTAGTAACACTCCTTCCTGTGGTTCAGTTTCAGGTCTGTAACGTTTGAAACACGGCAATGAAATATTTTTTTTTTTATCCTTATCTGTGCATTAAAAGTTGTCTGTCTTTTCATAGTGGTGTATTTGCGGCTTTGTGGTGGTGGTGGCAGCTGAGCAAACCACCTTCATTGGTGCCAAGCGACAGGACAAGGGGCAACGGGCACAAACTGGAACCCAGAAGGTTCTATCTTAACAGGAGGAGGAACTTCTTTGCTGTGAAGGTGCTGAAGCTTTGGAGCAGGCTGCCCAGAGAGGCTGTAGATTCCTAACCTGCCTGGACTTTGTGACCCTGCTTCAGCAGGTGGGTTGGACTGGATGATTCAGAGGTCTCTTCCAACCTTCACCATGCTGAGATTTAGGGACTGTCTTCTACTCCAAGCCTGGCATCTAACAACACTGAACTTTGTCCAGCAGTGATACAAAAGCACTCATCATGCTCCCAAGGAAAAATTGTTTCCTTTTGGCTTAAGAGTAGGTCAAAATGAGGGTGAATCTAAGTCTTATTTCTTGCCTGTCTGTGGATTTTGGGTCTGTTTTGTACCTTTTGGTTTTGGCCACTGTGTCCCTGTCAGCCTCATGCGGTGGCTGCTGTTCCTCTGAACTGTGCCCAGTTTGCCTTTGATTTACTTTATTTGGGAACCCCCAGGCTCAGAAAACGCAGATGTGAGCATTGTGTATGTCCACTGCAGCTGGCAGTGGGAAGCTAATTTTAGAACTAAAGATAATGGCTCCATGGCAAGGCAGAGGGATCTAGGGCTTCAGATACTACCCCTATGTGCAAGCTATAGTGTGGTGGTGGGCTTTGCTCTTCTCTGAAGGGGCTGGGGTGGATCCCGCTAGTGTAGAGAACCATGTACTTTGTGCCTTCTCTCTGACTTGAAGGGTGAAGTACAGCATGTTCTCCAGGATCATATCTGCTTGGATGCAGTGACAGAATAGAAGGATGCTATGGTGAGATAGAAGGACACAGTCCTCTGCCTTTGTCTGTGGCTTGGTGAAACCTTGGGAGCACTTGACTTCCAGCTACTGAGATAGAAATCATGGTGGCATCAGTTCAATGAGCAAATTATTCATTTTTTTTTTTTCCTCAACAGGATGATCCAAAAGACAGAAAATGAACCAAAACAAACCACTTGGGGTTCTCTGATCTGTGTACTTCCGTGACAGAAACCCTAAATTGTAAGCCAGGGATGCAAATTTCACCTCCTTCCCAAATTAGCCTCCTCCAAATGAATCGTGTGTTTGGTTTGAGCTCTCTCAGAAAATTTGGTTCCTTTGGTTCCTCTGCTCTTGGTGGTTGGACGCCAATTGAGGGTTACGTAAGTGTGGACTACTCCAGCACGTGGATGCTTTCAGATGCATATGGTCTCACAGTTATTTCTTGGGACGCTGCAGAAAGAATTGAGTAACATTTTGTTCTGTAATGCAGTATTAAGAAACCCAGCGTGGTGTTTTGGTTGTTTTTTTTTTTTTTTCCTCCTCCTGTGGTGGCATATAAACAAGTAGTGATAGCACCCTATTTAAAGCCTTTGGAGGAGGAAGGGCTGAATCAAGCCTGGGATGTTTTTTTTGCTTTTGTTTCCCCTCCCCCAGTACCTACACATCATGTTTCGGATCAGTTTTGCTTGCCTGCCATGTTAGCTATTCTAAATGAACCAGTTTTGCAGTGGTATGGGTATGGAGTAGCTTTGGTCCCAGTTGTTACTCACCTCTGCTCCCCCTCTGCCCTGCTGAGACCACATCTAGAATGCAGTTTTGGGTTCTCCAGTTGAAGAGGGCTAGGGATATACTAAGAGAGTGTCCGATGAAGGCTATGAGGATGATTAAGGGACTGGAACATCTGAGGAGAGGCTGAGAGACCTGAGGCTGTTTAGTCTGGAGAAGGCTGAGAAGGGATCTTATTAATGTTTGTAAATACCTGAAGGGTGGGTGTCAAGAAGGTACTAACCAGTCTCTTTTCAGTGATGTCTTGTGATAGGACAAGGGACAATAGGTATCAACTGGAACACAGGAAGTTCCATCTCAGCAGGAGGATAAACTTCATCACTGTGAGAGTGATGGAGCAGGCTCCCCAGAGAGACTGTGGAGTCTCCTTCTTTAGAGACTTTCAGCACCCCTCCAGATGTGTTTCTGTGTGACTTGCATTAACCTGTCCTGTAGGTGGACCTGTTTTGGCAGGGGCGTTGGTCTATCTCCAGAGGTCCTTTCCAACCCCTACCATCGTATGATTCTATGATTTCTGTGTCTTTGCCTGTGTGATGTTAATGCTCTTCTGCTGTTGACAGAGGCAGATGTGATTGTGTCAAAGGCCCATAAAAAATTAATAGAAGGCTAAGAAATGGTTTGGTCTTAGCCTGTACTTTTGCATCCTATGCAGACTTTTTGTATTTTTCCCCTTTTCCTTTCCTACTGTCACATAAGTGCTGAGAACTGACCATTACTTTGTGTTCTTCACTGACTGTATGTGGGGATACTCAAATGTTCCTCTTCAAAGGGAATAGGTAATGTGCTCTAAGCTATCAGATGGGGCAGTCAGACTTGCTAGCAGTGCATGAAATAATGAATACATTTTTCTCTAATTCAGAAGTTTATATGAATTTTATCCCATATTTGCTCAGCTTCCTATGCCTGAAAAAAATCAGGTGTTCCACCCCAAAAGCTTTAGAATTGGAAGGAGGGCCACAAAGATGCTAAGAGGGCTGGAAAACCTCTGCTATGAGGACAGGCTATGAGAATTGGGGCTCTTCAGCCTGGAGAAGAAAAGGATTCAAGGAGACCTTGTAGTAGCCTTCCAGTATCTGAAAGGGACTTGCAGGAAGGCTGGGGAAGGATTATTGACAAGGTCTTGTAATGACAGGACAAGGGGTAATGGGTTTAAACTGGCAGAGGGGAGATTGAAACTGGATGTTAGGAGGAAGTTCTTCACAGTGAGGGTGGTGAGACACTGGCACAGGTTGCCCAGGGAGGTTGTGGCTGCTCCCTCTCTGGAGATGTTCAAGGCCAGGTTGGATGAGGCCTTGAGCGACTTGTTCTAGTGGGAAGTGTCCCTGCCTATGGCACAGGGGAGTTGGAACTGGATGATCTGTGATGTCCCTTCCAACCTAAACCATTCTATGATTCTATGCATTTTGAGAGTTAAGTATTAAAATCTATTACAGTGTAAGAAATGAAAAAGCAGGGTTTTGAGCTAGTATTGAGTTGATATTTTCAGCATCACAGGAGTAACCTGCTATGGGAATGAGGGTTAGAGGTCTATGATGGTTGGTTAGCCTGTGGCTCAAGACAAGGAGATGTCATTGTATTGATAGAGCGTAGCTGGGCAGTGCTTAACTCATTCTAAACAACCAAAAGAGCCCCAAGCCCACGTTACCCTATAGTCTGTGTGTAAATGTGTGTACGTGATGGGTAACTTACATTTTCTGACTTCTTCACCGCTCTCTCAGCACACCTTTGAGGTGTTTTCTTCCAGGGGTGCGGTTCTGAAGGGCTGCTTGATGAATTGCAATGTGAGCACCTTGTAGGTATAAACTAACACGTGGTGACTAAGTTACCTTTGTGGACTCATTGAATAGACTCCTTTACCTGATAACTGGGTTAAACATTCATTCCCTAGCACCTTAACAGGAGAGCAGAGTGGCTTTGGTGGCAGGGAGAGTATTTGACTCCTTCTGAAGTTTCACTTGGAGAGTACTTTAAGGTATTTATTTGCACTCGGGTTTGGTCTGACAGCTAACAGTTACCTTATCAGAAGTCACTAGAAAGTGTTAATTGGAGATAAAACACTCTAGCACCTGTAAACACAAATTGTCTTTCTGCTCCCTCCTTCCTTGGATTGACTTTGAAGCACTTTTCACCCAGTGTCCTGCTCTTCAGACTGTTTACTTCTATTAATTGTGTGGGAGATCTGTATTTCAGAATCCCAGCAGGGTGGGATTTGGAAGGGGCTTCTGCAGATCATCTGGTCCAACCCCCTTGCTGAAGCAGGGTCACCCACAGCAGGATGCCCCGAATCACAGTGTCCAGGCAGGTTTGGAATGTCTGCAGAAAAACAAACTTCACAGCCTCTCTGGGCAGCCTGCTCCAGGGCCCCAACATCCTCAAAGTCAAGATCCTTCTACCGCAGCCTGGACATGGTGCTAGTAGCAAGAGAGTGGTGCATACTGGTCTGAGATGCTGGGTGGTGGAGAGCTCAGAGGAGCTGCCTTGTGTGCAGTCGTGGGAAGAGGAATGTCTTCAGGGAGTGGGTGAATTGTTTCCTTCTGCTCCCAACAGCCTCTTAACGAACTGCCCTCTCCAGGGTATAGAGAGATTAACCTCCCACGGCTCACTGCAACCTGGGAGACTTCCACCATACTGCTGCCTTCACATGTTTGTGGCTAAAAATACCTTTGTGCTGCTGTTTGGAGGACTTGGAGGCACAGTGATCTTTTTGTCTTCGAGAAGGAGACTTGTCTTGCTGGCTGAACTGCTGCCTGAATGCTGGTTTGTTTTTTTGATCTGCAGCATGCCTGCTTTTTCTCTTTCCAACTGGAGGGAAAAAAAAAAAAAAAGTGGTGGAAATAATTGTTCTGGTTGGAATTCCCTCTTTGACAACAATAGCAGAAATGGGGTGGGGTTGTTTGAAAATGTTTAAGGATGAAAAGTTTTGGAGGAAGGAGCTGGCCCAGGCTCCACCACGTGATGCCTCCTCGCTGTTTAGTCTTCTGCAGCAGCGGTGGCGTTCTCCTAAGCCAGCTCTCCGAATAGTTCTGACCACTTCTGCCTCTTCTCAGCACAACTGTTGAAGAATGCTTTGTCTGCGTCGGGTCTCACTTGCTCTGCTGCATTCCCTCACTCAGCTGCCTTCATTTGGTTGTAATTTAGCATTCCCCTCTTATCCGATGAGGCAGAATGGAAGCCTCCCCGGCTAACACCTAGGAGCAGTACTCGGAGTTATTGCTACCTCTGCGTGTAATGATTCATCCTGGAGGCAGACAGCTCACTGCCCTCAATACCTCCCTGTAGTTCCAGACACATTCAGATGTGGTGCTTCAGCCTTCCTGGCTTGCGGAATCTGGGAGCTGATGCTTGTGTTTACTGGGAGGCTTTGTTTCTTGGTAACCCTGGAGATGTCTCACAGTAGCAGTAGCACAAGGGCTAGTTTAGACACAGCACGGATGGCTGTAGGTGAGTTTACTGCCTGGCGTTGATCAGCTCAGTAGCTGATACTCTTCGCTGCGAGTCACCACTTGCATTCTTGCTGCTGTGCCAGTGGGGAAGCTGCAGTGGGGCGGTTGAGGTCTGGGATGTAAAATGACTCGCAGCAAACATTGCGTAAGTGCGCGGAGCTCTGCTCTCGGTGCTGAGTGTTTTCTGTGTGTTGCTGAAAGAGACGCGGGTCTTATCTCTTGAGTTCCTTAAGATTCAGAGTACATTCTCCTCCTTCCCTGTTGGGCTTAGCTTGACTTGCTTGATACCAAAGCTCACCTGCTGCATCTGCTGGACTTTTATCTCCTGCGCCTGCCTGTGTGTTCCCGAGACCTGCCGCTGCTCAGCCGTAGGGCTCAGTCACAGGCTACTCACACAAGCTAAACCATTTGTAAGGAAACTCTTTAAAATATAGATGGCATGAGAGGGCCTCGGGCTTAAAATTAGAAACTGTTTATGATGCATGGTTGTAGTTGTTTACCTTGAACCATAATTATCTTATTTCCTGAGTTAAAACCGTCACGTCAGCTCGCTGAAGCAAGATTTGATGACAAAGGAATTGTTTTTAGCCACCAGCAGAGCAAAGAACACTTCAAATGTGTGTCTAAATATGATTTTATAACCCAAAGTATAGCACACTCAGGCTTTTAAATTGGCTCTGGAAGTTGCGTGGGCTTATGGGTAGGACATTTGGCTAGGGATCAAGGAACTGGGTTTGATCCTAACCCTGTCCTTTTGTCCTCTGTGTTGTTTGTTTGGAGGGGAATGTGTGAAGGAGAGGATCTGCCCTTCTACAAGGCGTTTGTGGATTTTCTCGGGGTGTGGTGTCATGGCATGGCTGGAGTGGGTTCACTGCTGCGGGGGGGTGAGGCTCCCTGCCAAGCACTGCCGCTTCCTGGGGCACACAAGCCAGGGTTGCCCATCCTAAGATGGAGACCAGCAGGCAGAGGAAGGTGAGTGGCTTTTCTGCAGAGCTGGCAGCATTAGCTGCTTTAGGGACAAGCTGCAGAAGGGGCCTGAGGGAGGAGCAGGAGATCCAGCAGCTGAGCAGGGGCACATCTCCCAGCTCAGTTGTCACCAGGAACTTCACCCACAGCCCTCAAGGTCCTCCTGAGGGGCTGGAGTTGGGCAGACACTGGACCTCCATATTCTGCTACTTGGTCGTGCTCTCTGGAGAGCCTTAGTTGCTGAGGTGGTTTCCTGCTGTCGCAGTGAGGTGAGGCTGTGGCAGCCAGCAGCTTCCTCACCCTTACCTGGAGCTCCTGGTATGTTCCTTCTTCAGGAGAATGGAAAATGGGAGGGGAGCAGCTTCTTTAACGATGGCAACTGCTACTTAAGCCTGTTCAGGGCTTATAACAGAAGAGAGGGAAAAATAATCAGCGGAAGCTGTAGGTGCTTTCAATTTAGGTGGTATTTTAAAAGAATCTTTTTATTCTGACCTTAACTTGCCAGGCCCTAGACAATAGGGAGAGATGCTGCTGTCTGTAAATCAGGGAGGTGCTGCCTTCACAGCTTCTCCTTGCTGTGTAATTTGAGGTGATTGTAAGTCACTTACCATACCTCTGGGAGCTGAACATTTGAGCACATTTTAACAGTAGCATTTTTCACATCACTTTCTGGGGACCTCCTGGGTCATCCAACCAGGTCTGCTGCTCTGGTAGGTGATGGGGTCATCTCATCCTCGCAGTGGCTGTATGAATGTGGGTGGGAGTGAGACCTGCATGTTCTTAAGAAGCCAGTATGTGAGCTGAAGTGCCTGGTTGCAGTGTTTGTGTGACTGCATGGAATTTCCTTGGCTGAGGAGGCTGTGTTCGGGTGATCTTGGATAAGCTTGCTCTGTTTTTTTCCTCTTTGAGAGAGACTCTGTATGTTGTTGAAGGCTGCACTGTGACTTCCTTGACTCCTCCTTGTCTAATTAGTGTTTTAAAACGGGATGCTCGCATCCTTTTCACAAATCAGCTTTCAGAAAGGAAAGGAAATAGATCGGTTATTAATAGCAACCTGTATCCAATTTGCCACTGAATCGCAAGGTAGCAGATATCTGAGGTGTAAAGGTGACAAGTGTCTGTCACTCTTTTCCTCTTCCTAAGAATGGTCTGTGTTTTCTCAATGTGTTAAAATTGAGCACTGAGTAAGGAATTGCAGGCTCAGATCTTAAAACTGTGCTGCTCTCCCTAGCCTAGCAGCATTATTAATCCTCCTTCTGTCCATCCTTCCTTCCTTCCTTCCTTCCTTCAGAAAAAGAACCTACAAAGGGAATTCGATTGGAATGGGTGAGTAAAGGGCTCTTAGTAAAGTCACACAGAAGGTGTTCAGGCTGATGATGGGCAGTGTGTCTTTGTCCCACCTGAGGTTTGTGGTTAGGAGGAATGAAAAGGAGAAGGTACCTGAAATATGTCAGCGGCTGTGATCTAACTTTAAATTAGTGGTTTAATTCCAGAGAGCATACTTCTTGTCTTCACCAGGCTTAAGCTTCACTTGGAGCTTGATGAGGACAAGTTGAAGCTTCAGGATGTTTTGGCTTGGCTTCTGCTCATTGTGGTGACGGTTTTGAGCTCTCAAAGATGGGCAGGAATTATGTCTATCTTAAAATTCACCTTTGAGGGTCCCTTTTGACAGCGTATCAGCATATTCTTTACCATGCAGCCACTAGATCTCAAGTGGCAGAAGCTCCCCGTGGCCCTAGGGCAGGGATTATTTGGGTTTCTCAGTGCAGGTGGTAAGTTTCTAGGATGGGTTTGGCAAATATAAGCCAGCAAACTGTCAACTCAATTTGTTGACCAGACGAATCTGTGGCAACTCTGGCTGTTTTTTTGTTAAACTTAAATTCTCTAGCCTAGAACTAAGTGTTCCAGTGCTTGATTAATTAGTTTCAGTTTTCCCATCAACCTTCCTAATTGTCAGTATGAGGGAGTGTTCTGCTTGTGCTGGTGGCTCCAGCGGTGCTCACTTTCCTTTGTCGCTTCTGGCTGGTGTGACAGAAGAGCAGCTCTCGTCTTGCCTCCTGCCTCTGATGTGAGCTACTTGTGTGGTGGTTTCTGTGCTGACCTGAAAGCCTTTTCTTGGGTAATGCTTTGTGAAGGATTTGATTTTCATGGGAATCATGGCCTTCTACAAGTATGCTGCTGTGCTTAGGCTTTTAAAAGTGCCATTTTTACTTTCTCTGCATTACCTGACTAATTGGACTGGAAATTTACTACTTCTCCAACGAGGCTCAGCAAACCTTTAGGATACCAAGGCTCCAATTTCTCCTCCTTTTCATCCGAACTAAAAATACTCGTGGAGCAGTTCTGCTTTGAAAATCCACACCATTGTGCATCCTGTGTCTCTTCCAAATGGCTTCAGAATTAACAGCTTTCTGTGCACTAAAATAAACAGCTTGAGGGTTCTGTACATTTTGTTGTTGAATTTTATGGCACGATAGCTAAGCAGCTCAGGTTATGTGAAAGCAGATATGACTCTCGTTCTGTGCTGATGGCTTTCTGGGAAGCACATCTCACGTGCTTGACGTGTGTGTGTGTGCGTGTTCACTTTTGATGTGCTTTTGCTGTGTTTTGCTGTAATAACAACATGTTTTCCCAAAGCAAGGCAGTGGATCTTTGCTCTGCATGTTCAGATCGTTAATAAAGAAGGGAGACTAATTATGCATCTTTTTGGAAGAGATTCAGCCAGGCTGGAAGGACCCAGCACTCTTGAGTAATGACATTGTGTATTGGAGCTCACAAAAAAAGAGAAGCTGGAAGGGGCTGGAAGATTGTTTTGAAGCACTGGGGCTAACAAACAGGGATGCCTGTAGCTCTGTGGGCTACTGGAGTGACAGCAGAAAACTTGTTATAGGTGCCCAACCATTTTCTTTATTCTCACCCATGAGAGAGGAGGCCACTTGATGCAATCACAGAATCATTTAGGTTGGAATCACACAGAATCACAGAATCTTGTCATGGTGGGGGTTGGAAGTGACCTCTGCAGATCATTTAGTCCAGCAGATCATCTGGTCCAGCCAACCTGCTGAAGGTTGCCCACAGTCACAATGTCCAGGTGCCTTTGGAATCTCTCCAGAGCAGAAGACTTCACAACCTCTCTGGGGGCAGCCTGATCCAAGTCTCCACAACTTTCATAGCAAAGTTTCTCTTCCTATTTAGATGTGACTTCCTGGGTTCCAGTATGTGCCTGCTGCCCCTTATGCTGTTGCTGGGCACCACTGTAAAAAATCTGTCCCCATTCTTATAGCTTCCACCCAGTAGCTCTTTCTAAGCATTGATCAGATCCTCTCTCAGGCTGTTGTTCTCCAGGCTAAACAGCCCCAGGGCTCTCACCCTTTCCTTTCCACAGAGATGGTCCAGGCCCTTCAGCATCTTTGTAGCCTCTGCTGAACTCTGACTAATCCCTGTCTCTCCTGAGCTGGGGAGCCCAGAACTGGACCCAGTACAATAAAAGACCTTTAACATCATCAAGTCCAACTGTTAACCTAAGGCAAGTGTTGCTTTGTGTAGCTCAGACTTTTTTATCTACTTGCTGACGATCTAGATGCTGATACATAATCTTTAAGATATTTAACGTTGATTTTAAACCTAGGGAGGTGTTTCTTTTTTTTTTTTAACATCTGCAGACTAAACCATAGCCTGGAAAACACCGTGTCCTCTCGCCTGGCAGCCTCAGTCTTGTCTCAGCTTGCTGCTACAGAAGGGCAAGCTGTAGCCTTGAGCTGCAGCCCAAGGTTGGGTAAGGAAATTGCAGGAGCTGTGCTTTGACTTAATACTTTCCACTCATCAGCGAAGCCACAGAAGGGTGGTAAGGGTGAAGGAGGAGAGATGAGGGAACATGCTTCTGTGTTTCCAGGGCTCTTAATTGTGTGCAGAGAAATGAAAACTCTGCTTCAGTGGAAACTGTTGGGGCTTGTTTTGCTCTTCTGCCACATCATGCCAAAGAAAAACGAGTTGCTTGAGTGATTTCAGCTTTCAGGTTGTGCTGGGAGCAGGGACTCTGCTGACAGCCCCAGTTTTTTATCGGGCCAAATACCTTTTGGGCTGCTTTCACACATCTTTGCAGGAGAAATTATGTGTGCTGGTAGAGGTTAGTAATTTTGAGATGTTCTTGAGGGCATTCTTGCTATGAAGACGCCAGATAACCAATGCTAAATTTAGACTGCTTGGTTACTTCAGTGTGTCTTGCTCAGCTGCCTGCATAAGGGTTAAGCTCGCTGAGACAGGAGGCTTCTGCTGGGAATTAGTTATTTTATTTTAATGCAATTGAAAATAAAAGTAGTTAAAAACACTTTTATTCTATCAGTGGAGTTACTGAGAATGAGGTTCAGAGTTTTTGTTTGATCTTCTCCTGTCTCATACCTATAAAAGGAGAGACAAATCTCCTGTACACAAGCAGCATTCCTGTTCTCCTTGCACTTTGTTTGGATTATTTGTGAAGTAGACAGCAGTGGTGTGCAGTAGCTCCTTCGTAGCTACCCCTTAGGGGTATTGGTGGTGGAAGCTGGGTCTGATTTGTTGGATCAGGAAGTGGTGTTGTGTAATGAGAAGAGCACAGATCTTGAGGAATGCCTGAAACGCATCAAAAGCAGTCACCTGGCATCACAGATCCTGAGTTCCTCTCATTCACTGGAGGTTTCTAAGCAGCTTAGTCATTCCTGGTTTGGACTAGTCAACCCCCAGTGCCTTGTGGACTGTGTTGTCTATGTCAGACTTCGAATTAAAACATTGAAAGGGCAATTTGGTTCCAGAGGAACCACATCATTCCCTTCCTTCATGCTTGTTTTGGCGTGATAAATTGAAGCTTAGGCTCTTCAGCCCACATTGAATTATCTTGGTCTGTGTTTTTCAGGACAGTATCAGGTTAGTTTGTTTTTTTATCAAGTGCTAAAGATGATAGGAGCTTTAAAAACCATAGAAGTCAGCATATGTATTATCTGCAAGGCAGAATAAAGGAACTTTGAGACCAGGAATATATTAGCTGCTTAGTTTCTGTAAGATATCAAACTAAATTTTACCTGATGCTACAACTTTTTTACTCTCAAACATACTGAAAAGTGAGTTGTGGTTTTCTTTTTTTTTTTTTCTCTTTAATTTTTTCTCTTTCCNCACCAGTGGAAATCTCTCTGCACACTGGTTTGTCACTCGGGTAGCAAAGTTTGCTATAGGGGTGTGCTGCAGCAAGATTTGCTGCTTTTTGAGTTCCAGTGAAAGGCACTTTCTGTAGCTCACACCACTACTGGGGATTTCTTCCTTAAGTGTAGGAGCAGCTGCACATGTGAGCACTTGTGACTGGCCCTGCTGAACACCAGGGTTTGCTCAGCATGTGTGTGCTGGGAGGTGGTTGGGCTGGGAGCTGGTGATATGGTGTGGGGCATTTCAGTTGTAGGCGTGTTACTTTATCATCAATTTCTGCCTTACCTCATGGCAACAACTCTTCCTCCTCCCTTTCAGATCTCTGGTGCAACACCTCACCTTTTTTCCTTGCCTTTCTAAACAGTCTTGAGCTATGTAGAGTCTGGATGTGCTCTGCCAGGCTCCTGAGTGAAATTGCCACAAAGCATTGGTGACTGTCCCCTCGAGGGGCCAGAGGGGGCTGCCAGGGCAGGACAGTTCTTGGTTCTCAAAGGGCAAAACCTACAGAAGGGAGCTGAGGCAGGAGATTCTGCACTCCGTCTTGGACTTCTTCCCTCAAATCCAGCACTTGGCATTTGGATTCTTACCCAAGCTGGATGCTGTGATGAGGCAGGGATAGAATTACTGTCGCTTGCAGAAGGTGCCTACAGATATTCCTGGAAGACATGTGGGTCCTAGTAATTCTGTGTGGTTCATAGTGCTGTCTGTTTATGATCTCTTCCCCTCCACTTCCATTATCTCCAGATTCTGGAATTGTAATGTGAATTTACCATTTCTGCAAATAGAAAGCTCAGTGTTTGTTTATAGGGTACTGTGTGAAGCTGGTCTGCACTGGGAAGTATTTCTGGATTTCCTTGCCCTCCAACTTTGTTTTCATACCTCCTTGAGCTCTGTCTGAAGCAGGGGAGCTTATCTGAAAGCATAAACCCATCGGTGTCTTGTGTATTCCCCAGTGAATGTTCTCACTGAAACCCTCTGAGAGATGCCTCATTGAAATTCTGTCTCTTCCTGAAATTATTTAGAGAGAAGCAGATGAGTGCAATGGGAAAAGGCTCTCTTGCTCCCTAGAGGTCTTTTGCATTCAGAGTTGGTCTAAACCAGAACCTAAATCTCACACTCGTACCTTGTTACACTTCTTAGTCCAGAGTTACCATAAAATCTGAATTGATGCAAGTGTCTTTAAATCAAAATACAACTTTTTGCTTCAAAGAAGCACTAATAAGAAGAAATGTACTTGCTGGTGGGGAGGTTGGCCTCTTGATTGCTTGGAATGAGACCTTAGAAATAGCTTCTTTCCTGCTCCCTGTAAAATGGAGATTTAAGTAGAACCCTTTATGCCTTCAGCTGATCAAATTTAGAAATCTCTAGATGTGTAAAATAATGGAATCTTGGACATAAGTAGCTGTACAGGACTGGTCTGGTTTTATTCTCTTAGGGCTGACATCAGCCTGTGAAGCCACATCCTGCATGGCCACTGGAACCAGTTGGTGTTCCCCTGCCGGATCTCAGCTGCCTGCCCCACCTGCTGTGATGTAAATAGTCTGTAGTTAATCTTAATGCAAGTTCACTATTTTTTTGGGACACATCTTGTGATTGCAAAGCCTTTTCCATCTTCAAATCCTGATTGCTGCAGAGTTACAAGATACTCTTTTATTGAAGCAGCTTGAATTACTCAATTCCCAATTTTTTTTTTTTCACTGAGTCCTAGCACTGTGTGCTCTAAATCTGAAGGTTACTGATCTGTGTGGGAGTGCAGTGAGAGGGATTGGGAACTAATCAGCCAGGAACTGCTGAGGACTGTGCAGTCAGTGTTGAAGAACAGAGGTTGGTGGGGCAACTTAGAGGTTGAATTTTTTTTTTTTTTTTAAGTGAACCTGTCTGCATACATAAAGTTTCCAAATGGCTTCATGTTAACAGGTCTTGAAAGCCTGAGACTGATTTTAAAATCAGAGTGAACATGTAGTTAGTTGGTATTGATGCTACCATTTCAGCACATGGGGAGACTGAATGTCTGCTATTTTCATTGCAGACTGGTTTCTGGGTAGCTGCAGCTGGTGTGGAACTCACAGGAGCCTTGCCCCATGGTCAGTGTTGGGAGCTCACCGAAGGGAGAACAAGGATAGTAATGTTAGTTTGTGGAGGGAATATTTCCATCAGGCTAAAATTTAAGACAATTGGATGGATAAGTGTGTCTTACATGGCAAGTTAAGCTTTTGGAAGTGAAGCTAGTCTTAAATTGAACTGTTGGATTCTGCCCAACAGGAACATTGTGCAAGTGACCCTGATGTCTCTTACCAGTCAGGTTACGTCCATGGTTTATGTGTTGGGTATCTTCTGCTGAAGTATTTGGTGTACTTCCTAAGTAATTTGATAACCATGTCATAAATGTGGTACAGTGTTTGCTGTGAGCATTACCAGGCTTATATGTGGTCACTTCCAGTGTTACAACAATCCCAGAGTGGTGTGGGTTGAAGTGACCTCTGGGGATCCAGTCCAATCCCCCTGCTAAAGCACCATCGCCCACAGCAGGTTCCTCAGAATCCAGATGTTCAGGTGGGTTTGCAATGTCTCCAGAGCAGGACACTCCACAACCTCTCTGGACAGCTTGCTTCAGGGCTCCAGCACCCTCACAGCAAAGAAATTTCTGTTTCTGCTCAGGTGGAACCCCTTGAGTTCCATTTTGTGCCCATTGGCCCTCGTCCTGTTGAGAGACACCACTGAAAAGAGTATGGACCTGTGCTTTTGCCTCCCTCCTTTTAGCTCTGTCTGAGAATTGAGAAGATTGCCTTCTCAGGCTACTCTTCTCCAGACTGAAGATTAATGTATATTTTATGTGTGAGCTAAGTGATGAATAAAATTGCCTTATGTAGGCCAGGGAGCAGATGTAAATAGATCTTCAGAATCGTCTATGAGTATGTCATGGGAAAGGATTTCTGTAGGCTTCTTAGTTTTTGCTTAGAGCACACCTTGACTCTTTCCAGGTTCTTTACAGCTAGAGGTAAGGACCTGCTAATGCTGAGCAAATACCTGGGGCTGGTTGAGTTCAGTGTGGACATCAAATATCTGGGATAAAAGAGAGGTTTAGGTGTGGCTCTGCCCAGACTCTCTGGTCTTCCCCACTGCAAACCCTCAAAGAAGTTTTTTTTTTTTTTTTTAATTCAGGCTTGCCTTTGCTCCTAGGACTTGTGCTAGGCTGGTTCTAAGCTGTGCTGTCCCCTCTGCAGCTGGGGAGCAGGCCAGCTTGCCTGAAAAACCCCACTGACTTCTGCAGAGCTCGCATCTGGAACAGACTAGTTTGCTCTGGCTGGCAGAGAGATTTCTTCCTGAGCAAACGTGCTCGCCAGGCGTGCAGGCAGAGCTGGGTGAGTCATGAGATAGGCTGGGCTTAGCTGCAGCCCTGCGGCTTTGCAGCCAAGTCGAGTTACTGCCTGTGGTGACGTGACAGTCACCCCAGAGCGCTCAGCACCGCTCAGCATCCTGTGGCCCAGCCTTCCTCCTGCCTCAAACCTGGTGAAAAGCTCAGGTGCAAGGCTTTGAGCTCAAATCATCTGCCAAGCCTTTCATGTACCAGTTCAGTTGCCCAGTTAATGAATGTAATTCCCTTTTGCCTTGGGTGCTGAGAGCTCCTGCTGGGTCCTGCCCGGTGTTGGAAGCTTCACTTCGGGAGTCTGTAGCTAGAAAACTCTTCTTGAAAGGTGCAGCAAGAGCTGTTCAACAAATAAAAGAGGTTTAGAATAGATGAACCACTTTGCAGATCCAAAGGTATGCTGAAAAAGCAAGCACTTGGGTGGTGCTGGTAAAAAAAAAGGGAATTACAGGCACACATCACTTGGTAGCACATCAAGTGCAGGTCGCTCCTTCTCCGCCTGGTCTGTCACTTCATCAATTGCTCACAGCTGGGGGGGTGACAACCCTTTATTCATCAATAAAATGTCTTTAAGACCACACATAGTAACAGAAGCCCTGAGACAAGTAAATTGTTTGTTTTGGCGCTTTTTTTTTATTATAAAAACCCTTATTGTCAGAAATTTACAGGACGTGGTGAATGCTCTGCTTGGCTTTGCCCAGTTTCTTTCCTTCTGTTTGTGCAGACTCCTTATTGGAGAGTTTATTTCTGGCTTAGGCAAGAGTTTGTGTTTGGTAACCTCCATGCCCTCAGTGGAATCACAGAGAGTAGGTCCCCTTTTTACTCACAGTAGCTCAGGCTTCATCTCACTGGAATCACAGGGTTGGAAAGGACCTCTGGAGATGACTCAAATACAGTGTGCTTGTTGTGAAGAACATGAAGCCCTGTCGTTTAATTTTCTAATGAACCAATTCCTGTGTCTTTCAGATTGCACAGCGTTTTTGGCACACACCTCTGTTGGATTTTAATCTATGTCCTGCTAACAACAGCTTTCAACTATGGAATCGGTAAATATTGATCTTGCTTCTGTCCAAACTTTCTGGTTTATTACCTGACAAGTGCTTGTGTCCATGTTTGGGTTTGGGTGGGTTTTTTGGTGTGTCTTGCTTTGAATTTGTTTTTTAGTTTTCTGAAATATGAAGGTGAAACTTGCAGCATTTCATTGGGACAACTGCCAGGTACTAACCAGGACATGGGACATGTCTTTATCTCTAAGATGCCTTTTCACACTTCAAAAGCAGCAAGTTTTTGCCTAACTCGGTGAAAGCAGAAGTTAACTTTCTTGTGGGGGCAGTTGCAGCACTGGTTTGCCCAGCAGACTGCCTGTCTTGTTGGTGCTGTTGAGCATTAAATATTCTCCTGCCTCTAGTATACCACAGTCCTTTCTTCCTCTTTGCTTTCAAAATGGCTTAAAAAAAAAAAAAGTCTATTAAGAAGTGCCAGTTTCAGTATGTTATGTCTCCTTCTGATTAGTATAATTGAAACAGATGGCACCTATGCTTCATTTTGGGCAGAGAAACCTCCCAATATGCTGAGACTACAGTTTGATTCAGTGTTAGGATTCAACTTTTTGGTGGCATTAGCAGATGCAGAAATAATAGGCTGTCTCAGAGTGGAATTTAGGGAGGGAGTTAAAAAAAAAAAGAAACAAAAAAGATTTTTTGCCTCTGTGTTTTGAGGGAAGATGAGGGAGGTCGATGCTGTCCTCTGGAAAGCAAAATGATGTAAGATGTTGCTGGCTGTGGGGGTTTGTTCATGCTGGTTTTTCTGCAGCACTGGCAGTTTGGTGTGTGTCTGGCTGAATAAAAGCTGTTGTCTGAGCTCAGCTTTGCAGCATTATGGAGGGGGGAAGCTCAGCAGTGCAGAGTTCAAGGTCATCCCCATCCTTCTCCAGGGAGAAGGCTCTCAATGGATAACCCACAGTGTGTTGCTTCTGCCGTGGGGCCTCGGGTGCTTGGCTGACCTCTTGATTTGTGCTGCAGTGGGATTGTTTGCGTTGAAGTGTTTGTTATGCTAAAGCCATTATTGAAGGAGAGTTGCTCTGTAGAAATACAGGTCTGCTTTTTCAGGTGGCTCTGCAAGCTGGTGGCTTTCCTTTGTCTTGGATTTTGAGGGGAAAAAAAGTAAATATCTCTGCCGTTCGGTTTGCCTATAATGATTCCAGGGATTCGGAGGGAGACAAGATGTTGTTTCAGTTTCCCTTGGTGAATATTAATAGCAGCAGAAGCCTTTCACAGTGAAAGGAGACAGTCCAGGCATCAGTGACTCTCCCCTGCTGCAGCCGAGTAATTAAAGTGTATCGAGTGTGAGACCTTTAGCTGTGGTGTGCAGTAACTCTCTCCTTAATGGGTACTCTGCAGTCCCATGAAAAACCGAGCTGAGTCCTCCCATCAATTATAAACCAGGCTGTTCACTACCTATTACATTTCCTAGTTGAGCAGCAAGATGTTTCACTTTGCCTTTTGGAGTAAATTCTGGATTGCTCACCCCCCCCCCACTCCTTTTTTTTTTTTTTTTTTTTTTAATGCAAACTGTACTTTAAAACCCAGGCTTGCATTAATTGCACTGCCTCACCGAAATGAGAACTAACCTTTCATTTGCATTCTCTACTTGCCCACTGGGCAGAACGACTTCCTTCCTGACAGATTACAGAGCATTATGGCAGCCTGCATCTCTCCAGGGCCTCTTGTCCCTGTCACCTGCCTTTTGGCCGCTAATAATCTGCTAGGGTTATTGCCCAGAACTTAACTGATGCCTGACATCGCTATGGCAGCTCCCTTTTAGGAAGGTTTGCCACATCTTCAGCCCTTTTCCTCTTTGGATGTTTTGTGCTTGGCTTGCCTGAAGCCATGCTGTGATGGTTGTGGGTCTGGATGGAAAAAACTTGCCAGATGAAGGTTTGAAGGGTGTATGATGTGACAGAGCACACACACTTGGGTGGGAAGAGTTCCTAGAAGTCAGATGGTTCTCTGACTTCTGAAACAAACAAAAGAGTGATTTCACTTTGTGGCTGTTTTGAGCCCGGGGAGGTGATAGTTAAGTGACCTTTTCCAGTGAAAGGAGTTTCCTTCCACTGCTCTTCAAAGGCAGATGATTGGGTTGCTGCTCTGGGGTCTGATAGCTCCGTTCCTGCACCACTGCGCTATGGGGGTGTTGGAGAGAAGATAACAAGGGGAGAAAACCAGAATTTTCCGGAATTAGCTGGAAAAAAAAAAAAAAAATTACCCAAGTCTGACATGTTCTGAAACCGAGGTGAATTCCTGGGCTGAGTACTGGTGGGGAGGCTGTGATGTGCAGAGTCGCTGCAGTTTATCACGCAGGTACCAGCCGGCGCTGGTGTGCGGTTGATGGCATCCTCCAAGGAGCCCAAGGACTGAGCAGAATTAATGTCTGGCCCAAGCTTCAGTAAAAACCTCTCATCCTAAAAGGCAGGCAGTCTAAAAGGGTGTGATCGTTGTTTTTGTTAACTAAGTATGCTGTGCAGGGCTAAAACCCTGGTGCTTGTGTGCCACAATGGCAAAGTGCTAATGTCTCACCTTCTGTCTTGTCTGACATTGTGTTGTGGAAGTGCACAGCTTTTGTCACCCATCCATTCATGATCATGAAGATGAGGGTGGTTTTGCTTTAAACCTGCAAGTGAAAATGCACTGGGACAGAAAACTTGAGTGTTTTGGGCTTCTTCTCCTCTGTCCAAGCATCTCCTGCATATTGGGTGTGTGTAATGTGCCATAGAGAACACTTGCCTGGATTCCCCATGGGAAGAGGCTGAGAAGCCTCATCTTCAGTGGGTGTAAGTTGCAGCACAAGAGGTTCTATCTCAACACAAGGGGGAACTTCTTTACTGAAAGGATCCCAGAGCACTGGAACAGGCTGCCCAGAGAGGTTGTGGAGTCTTCTTCTCTGGAGCCTTTCAAGGCCTCTCTGGATATGTTCCTCTGAGACCTGAGCTAGATTGTCTGGTCTTGCTCTGGCAGGAGTTTGGACTCGATGATCTCTTTGGGTCTCTTGCAGCCCCTGACATCCTGTGATTCCAGACCAGGCTTGCCTTTGTGCTAAGAACCTGCAGCATTTGCTGTATTCTGATGATGCCATTCCACTTGTTATAGCTTTGCTAACGGAAATAAAGCTTCGGTGCTGGTGTCCCCTCAGCTGCAAACGTGATGTGAAGTGTTTGTGTCCTTGGGAAGTGGCTTGTCCCTGTCACATGTGCCAGTAGCACCCTTTAGGACAGTGTGCTGTTAACCTGATAGGCGAGCTAACCCTTGTATTTGAGTAGAGCAGAAATACCTAGAGGTTTGTGTGGATTGTGGTGTGATCTGCTGACCCAGAAGCGGTTGCGTGGGTGCAGCTGCAGGACCAGAAGCGCTGTGGTCCGTGGTGGGGTGGGAGCAGAGGAAGTGTTGAGAAAGTCTGAGATTTCTCCACTTGGGTTGACAGCTCCTTTGTTGCGAAATGCAGGCGTTGCTGCAAACATGCTCCCCTCGCTTCTCTAGAACAGTCTTGGGGCTTTCTCTTTGGTTTTGTTTCCCCTGGCAGCTTAATGCGGTGATAACAGCCTAAGTCCTGTCTGAGTGGGTTGGGGAAAAGGAGCTGGAGTTGCTAGCCTCACCTGCTGGCTTTGCAGCTCTCCTGCCACAGTGAGTGGGACAAGCATTTCTTCACTAAGCCCTTTTGGGCAGGTTGCTTGAAGGAAGCCAGGCTGACCATGGTGGCTGCATCAAGAAACAGCCTGATCACGCCGGTCTCGTTCTGGGCTTGGGTGACTTGGGCTTGCCAGCTGCTCCTGCGATTCACACTTCCCAGCGTCTTCATTAGGGAAGCAGAAGGGTCAAGGGTTTCTCAGATTGCAGCAGCTTCTGATGGTGGCTTTGGCACTGGCATTTTACGGAGTTGGTAATGAATATGTAGGTGTAAGATTAAAGGAATGAGTAAGGGAGCTGCTGAAGAGAATGGGTGTTCAGAGCTGCAGCCGTGCCTCTGTCTGACCTCCCGAGAAGGATCCAATTGTAAAGCCGAGGCCCGTAGTGGAAAAGCAATTACAGTACAAGCTTCCAGGATTGAATTGTCCTCTGAAAGTCAGATGCTGCAATAATGGCAGCGTTGTTTAGGTGGAACGTGACTTTATTTAACGGCTCGCTATTTTTCTATTAGTGTTCTTAAATGTGTTCATACACAGTTTTCAATTTCTGCTGCTCTGGGGGAAATAGAGCTTAGAATTCCACGAGGAAGGTGTTTCTTTGCATAGAAGCATTCTTTTGAGCTTTCTGGCTTTTTTTTTTTTTTTCCCCCCACGTGTCTCCAATTCTTAGCCCTTCCAAATTGGAGGGGTTGGAAGCGAACACAATAGAAGTGCAGAGCGTATTTCTTTCTTCAGCTTTCTCACAGTCGTGCTGAGCAGTGAGGGACTTTCTGGTGGTGCTGGGGTATGGTGTGGAAGAGTTGGCTTTTTGAGTTGAGAAGCTGATGTGTGATGGAGCAGGTCCTGGAGAGGGAAGGGGAAGCTGTGTGCGAGTGGAATTAATAGTCTCATGGAACAGGAAAGAAGCGGAGCTGTGTGGCTTGTGGCTTTGACTGACTTCTGCTGTGGTCCTCACCCCACCCTGAAATGGTGGAGCCATTTCTCTCAGAAAAATGCAGATTTTGGGAGTGCTGGGAAGCAGCTGGGTGGCTCATGAGGTGTAGGTTTGGCCAAAGTGTTTCAAACGAGGTGGTTTGGGTTTGTGCTGGTGTGTGGCTCAGCCTGAGGTGGGTTGGTGGAGAACGCCTTTCCCACTTGGTCCTCTATTCTGGCGCTGTGGGACCTGTCTGTATGTGAGAGAGGTTTCCACAGCCCTTGGGAGCAGTGAACTTCTCTGTCCATTTTGTTCTGTAGTGTTCTATAGCCTAAGTTTAGTTTTTGAAGTTCATAAGCAGAGGTGAAGCAGATATGACTTCTCCATGAGCCTAGATTTCTTTGGAGGTCTAACAGAGTTTGAGTTTTTGGACACAAAAGCACTGCTGGGACCTACAGAGAAGAGCTTTACACTCCTTCCTCCCATTCCAGTGAAAAAGGTGGCTTCTCGGATATGATCTCAGCGTAAGCATTTGATTTGAGTGTTTGAATTGCTGCTTTTACAGCTCTCTGTATTTTATCCAAATTTATTAAATTGCTGGTGTTATTCACATGCCACTTTTGGCAGGTGCCACCTACATGCCCTCAATTTGAACATACATTTCAGGAGAAGGGAGGTAGGGAGGCTCCTTCCTCCTGTGTCAGATGTTAGGGAGAGGAGCACTCACATTAATTCACTTTCACTAACCTTTCCGCTGCTAATGAGCTAACCTGGCCCTCTGCACAGCGCAGCACCATTAACGAACAGATCTGAGCTAAGCACAAACTCCTCTGAAAAACATCTTGCCTGACTTCTTCTCTGGCTGTAATTCAGATCCACGTGTTCAGCGTGACACAAAAGGGAGTTCTCAGTAAGAGCAATCCACAGCTAAATACTCCTCCTTCCTCCCATGTTCTGTTTGCCACGGCTTTGTCTAGTTGCAATAATTAGCTAAGAAGGAAAAGAGTTGGTTTTTTCCCCCCCCTCCCCAACTCTGCTCTTGATTTTGAATAATTTTACTCTTTGAAAGGCCTTTTTATGGCCACAGAAATCCTTATTTTTAAAGAAAACCTACTTTTGAGTAGCTGCTTTTGTTGTCGTTGGTTTATATCAGCTCGTGCCCTACTTAAAAATCACAGTTGTGTTTAGCAACGAGTTCATTAAACCAAGCTTGTAACAGAAAATGATGCCCAGCATCATCACTTCCAGTCATGGAGATTGTTGCTTCATGGGGGAAGATTCCCAGGAGACACAGCCCCAGTGACACATGACTTTGGGAAGGGAATCTGCAGGTGATGTGGCATGTAAGCCACCAGGTACCTTTTCCATCGTTGTGCAACAGCATTCCCTCTTCTGAAAGGAAAAGTGCTTTTGGGCAGGCTGTGGTGTGGTGAATGAGATGCAGTGTTCTGGGCAACGATTTTATTTATGTGAGTATTCAGTGGAGCACCAAAGTGTGTTCTTGAAAGGGACCCGGAGAGTTAGAATCTCCACCCTCAGGAAGGGGCTGCAAGCTGACAGGCTGTGGAGTGGCGTGGCAGGATTACCCAAACCATGGCTGAAACTGCTCGTGTTCAGGAGATCTCCATCATGCTGTGATTAAGTGCAGATGATGCATTTGGCAGCAAGAGGTGTGCAGTCTGTTCCTACCCTGAGGAGCTTGCAGACCGAAGGCCTGCTGATAAGACCAGACTCACACTGGTGAATAATGGTTGGAGGTGTTCTGGTTCACTTATCTTTTGCTCTTTTAAATAATAGCATAGGTAATTGTGTGAGCACGGTGGGTTTGACACTCAAATCCCCCACTTCCTTAGGCTGGGGGGAGGGTAGCCTTTGGTGTTTGGGGGAATGCATTTCTGCTGTGTGAATAGTTAGGGGGAGATGCAGCGTGACTTGGGCATCTTTAATGGAGCTGCAGGTGGGGCAGTTGGTGTCCAACAAGTCCAGGTTGCTTCCTGACATCCTCTGAGGTGGGAATCGTTGCTTGGTGGTACAAAGTGGCAGGGAGAAAGAGTGTGAATTTTGTGGAAACCTCGGGTGGAGAGTGGCTGAACCTCTCATGTGGCTGATGCTGTGACAGGCAGGTGCAGCCTGTCCCTGTAACATGTGTGAAAGGGCAAAATCGTTGTTATGGAAGGGAATGTGAAATTGCTGGGTATGCTTTATGGATATGCTTTGGAAGGGACCTTGAGATAAAACCAGGAAACACTTCTGGAAAGTAAGTGTTGAATGTTGAGCATGGAGGTAGAGACCAGACATTATCATTATTGTGTTCCCTTGGTTGAATCCTTGGCAGAGCTTTAATTGTAGAGGAACAGGACAACAAGGACTGAGATTTGCAACTCACTGTAATTCATTAGTGCCTTAATTACATGCTTGAGCACTCAGGTATTCTGACAGCCTTCACACTGCTGCATGCTGTCCCTATTCTGTAGGAGTTTGCTGGACTTCTCCAGAACAAGATAATTCCATTGGATTGTACTTAGCAAGTTCATGTTGTAATGAGTGTTTTGATCTTGGGCTGAGACTGGGACAGGCTAATTGTTTCCAGTTGCTGGAGATGTGCAGGAGCTGGAGAAGGGATTTCTTGGGGGTTTTGCAGGAACTTGGATGTTGTAGACCTTCAAGCAAGCAAGGCAAGCAGGCTGTGATCTGTGCTTACCAAGACAGAGGCTTGAATTCCCAGCCCCTCATCCCGGTGCCTGTTTGGGAAGCTGTCCCCCCTCCCCGGCTTCGCTGTCCTCAGAAGTGCCTTTGCTTTGGTGGACAAGTACCCAGAGCTCTGCTTTCACTTAAAACTGTTTTCACCCATACTGCCTGCCTTCAGCACTGCCCAGGCTTGTCCTGCCTGTGGTTGAATGGCTGCAGGCCTCAGTCGGGACATTTGGGGAAGTCTCAGTCCTATGGTGAGGCCGTGGCAGAAGACACCAAAGAGTAGAGCAGGTTCCTGAGGCACCGTGGGACTGGCTAAAGCTCCTGAGAGAGGTGGTTTCAACTGTGATGTCTTTAACTCTTGAATTTGGAACAGACTTAGGAGCTCACCTTTGGGGGTGGAAGCTTGTTAAGTTGTCAATACTATTGCCTGTTACCATCTGTTCCTACCGCTAAGGAGCTGCAAAAATCAGTAATTCATTCTCTTGATTTATTTTTTTTTTTCTTTAGGAGCTTGGGTAAAAGTCTTCTCTTCATTATTTTTCTGGGCTCCCTCATTATAAATAAGACAAGCATCAAGTGCTGCAAAGGCAGAGCGACATTCTTCCTTTTATCTCTCATCTAAATGTGTTTGAAATTTAAATGGGAATGGTTACCAATATTAGAGGTTACTCAGGAGCACAACAGCTATTTCTGGTGAAGGCAGCGCCTGGGTCTCCCTTATCAAACAGGAATGTGCTTGTGTAACTTCACCTTTCTAGGTTAACCCCTCTGAAGAGAGGGGGTGAGATGGAAGGAGAGGAGAGATGGAAGGCATGCCTGCACCTTACTTTAGGAAATCACCCCTTGAAATGGATGCTGGGCTTGCTTGTGTCAGCAAAACTTGTCCTGGATGCCTATTTATAATTTCTTTATTGTTGTCCTGGTGAATTAATAATCCAGGCAGGCTGGTGTTGGTAATTCTGGTGTCGAGTTGCTGGTGGTGGTAGTTGGGGGTCGCAGAGGAGAAGTGGGTGGGCCAGAGACAGCTCAAGAGGGTGTCTATGGGAGTCACAGGAGCACTGAAGCGTCGTCACCGATTGTAGGGCAGACAGACTGACTGCTGTGTGCTGTAGGTGAGTTACCCACAGCTGGCATTTCACTCCTGCATTTAAAGTGCACAGTCAGAATGGATTGACATCAAATAACAGTGTTAGTGCTTTAAGACCATAGAATCACAGAATGGTTTAGGTTGGAAGAGACCTCACAGATCATGTAGTTCCAACCCTGCTGTTCCATAGGAAGGGACCCCTCCCACTAGATCAAGACGTTCAAGGCCTCATCCAGCCTGGCCTTGAACACCTCCAGGGAGGGAGCAGCCACAACCTCCTTGGGCAACCTGTGCCAGTGTCTCACCACCCTCACTGTGAAGAACTTCCTGTTGACATCCCATTTAAATCTCCTCTCTGCCAGTTTAAACCCATTACCCCTTCTCCTGTCATTACAAGACCTTGTGAGTAGTCCCTCCCCAGCCCTCCTGCAGGCCCCCTTCAGATACTGGAAGGCTACTACAAGGTCTCCTGGAAGCCTTCTCTTCTCCAGGCTGAAAAGCCCCAACTCTCTCAGCCTGTCCTCATAGCAGAGGTGCTGCAGCCCTCTGATCATCTTCATGGCCTCCTCTGGACTCTCTCCAAAGGTTCCGTGTCCTTGTGCTGGGGGCTGCAGAACTGCACACAGTACTCCAGGTGGGGTCTGACAAGAGCAGAGTAAAGGGGGAGAATCCCCTCCCTTGCCCTGCTGGCAATGCTTCTCCTGCTGCAGCCCAGCACACGGTTGGCTGGCTGAGCCACATGTGCACATGAGATCCCTTTGAGTGGGGTTGTCTGCAGCACTGTCACAGGAGGAGACAAGGGGGTGGCAATGATTTTTTTTAATTTTTTTTTTTTTTTTTCATGCAAGAGGACTTTGCAGCCTGGGGCCAGGTGTTCTTCATAGCTTTTCTTCCCTTCCTTACTGTGTCACTGGAGTTCAGCTTTCCACATGTTTATTTCGTTGTTATCTGAACTACAGAGCCTGTGCCTGAGGGCTGAGTTGAAGGGGTGTCCAGCTTTCTACCATCTGCACACTCACTGCTGGTGTCAAGGGCTGGGTTCTGTTTGATCTGGAAGAACAACTTGAATTTTGATGGGGTTTGTGTGGGTACAGCATTCTCTTGCAACAACATACATGCAGCAGCAGTGGGGGAGAGCAAGTCCTGTGCTTCTCCAAGGCAGAGGAACAGCCCTGCTGTGGTGAAGTAAAGGAAAAGCTCTTGGAGGACTTAGTCCTGGCTGTAGCTAACAGTCTGGAGGATTTGCAAGGTAGAAGTGATCTCCAAGGACTGAGAGGTAAGCCCAGAGTGGTGCCTCTGTGGTTCCTGGTGGCTGTAGCTGCCGTAAAAAAGGACCTCTCATGCCACTATCCTCATCTACTCTTAGAACACTTCAGTACTTGCAGACTTCAGAGGATTGTAGGAAAGGTAGTCTAAAAGTTGTCATGTACCTCGTAGTGAGGCTAGGACACCATGGGACACAGCTCAGGTGTTTTCAGGAGTGGGTTATTTGTGGCTTTCTTTGGCTTCAGATAGAAAATGTAACCCCAGTTGTGAACTTCCTGGAAGTCTTGACACTCAGTTTGCTCCCAAGCTTTGAAAGAAAGGCCGGATGGCAGCGTGAGGACTGGGTGTGTTTATGTGCTCTTGGACACCTCCAGCTTCTCCCCAAAGCTGACTCACAGTCCAATGTAACTGAGCTTGAGCTGCCAACCAGACACCAACAGCAAACTGCCACAGGGGAAAAAATGCAACCAAGAGGAATGAGGGGAGCTGGTGAGTGCCATGGATGTGGGGAGGTGTGGCAGGAGGAGTTTTTGATTTTGATCATTGTGGTGCTTTTATGTAACTCTAAGCTGTTTAAGGGTAGGAGAATTCAGAGGTCAGTGTTGTCTAGCTCTGGTTATTCTCTGCTAGACCTCGACTTAGTGCTGGTGTCACAGAAGCAATACACTTCCTCTGCATGTAATGCAGTCAGAAGAGAATTATTTTGTTGTCTTCAGTAGTTTTTACCTCATCCTTGTAGTCGTGCCAATATCCTGTATTTGTTTTTTTGCAGGAAGCCTTTCAACATTGTCTTAATTGGAATTAAGTGTTGTAATAGAAAGGCACATTTTTGGTTGGAGATAATGTAGGAAATACTCACCCGGTTTTATTTTAAGTTAGTGGACAAAAAACATTCGAGTCCCAAAGCAAAGCTCTGCAGTGAACTTCTGAGGGGGGTTAATGGAAGGTTCCTTTGCTGTTGGGTCATAATAAAGGAAGAAACCAGTTTGAGAGACAGGAGACAGAGGCAGGAGTTGTTCCTGTGTTGTAGATGATGTTAATTAACATCTAATGCTGTATAAAAGATAGATGGAGTAAGAATCAAATAATACCAAATAATTTGAGAAAATAAATGAAGAAAAACAAATACATAAAGGCAGGGGGGAGGGGGGGGAAGAGGGTTGGATCATGTTTTCCTGTCAGCAGTTAGGAGTGCATCTGGATGTAGCAGCTGGCCAGGCCTGAATTCTTTCTTCCTCTCCTTTTTAATGATGCTTTTACGAGAGCCTACAAGGAGATCTCTGTCTAAATGAGCTGGTGGCAGGGACACAGCAGTTCCTCTGGGCTTTGCATTCAGGGAGGTACTGCACAGCTAAATTCTCCTTTCTTTTCTCCCCGCAGTTCTGTAGAGCTTTAATGTTCAGAGTACCTGAATATGTGAATTAGGGACTGGAGGGTTTGGTTAAAGATAGAGAAACTCTCCTCATTCCCTTGACCTCAATCTTGCAGAAGGTAGGGAAGCGTTTCAAATCCCTCTAGCTCTGGGTGCAGGCAGGCAGCTCTATATGCACATGCATATGTATTTTTAAATGTCCCCTGCTTCAAGGTCATCTGCAGTTAAAGTTGGAGTGCAGATTGGATTTCCTGTAGCAAGAGAGCTGCCACTGGGGCTAATCCCCATGGGCTCCAAGGAGTGTGGGACAAGGACCAAAGGGGGAAGGCTCTCAGATGAGTCCCACGTGTACTCGTACCTGTCCAGGGAGAAGAACACAGGCTGACAGCCTCTGCCCACAGCAGAGCTGCTGATTATTATTATTTCTTTTTCTCCCTTCATACTTGCAAAACAGCACCAAGCTTTGAGACACTCCTGTGTAAGCTTAGGCAGTGATGAGCAAGAGGGATTAATGAGATCCTCAAGGCAGATAACTGGAGCAATGAGTTGTGCATAATAGTAGCTTGGAATTCCAGTGACGTGGCTGCAGAGTGCTGTGCAACACTTGTGCATGCCTTGGCTGGAGCATCCTTAGTTCTCAGCAGTGCAGGCCCACATGCCTCTGGGCGCTGCAGCAAAATGTAGCAAGCAACTCATGCGAAGTGAAAAGCTCAGCTGTGATGGTTTTACGGACAGCAAGATAGTCGTCAGGCAAGTGATTCGCTCTGGGTTTGATCACTTCTTGGTGGTGTCTTTCTAGTGCTTCAAGGGGACAGTCTTGCAACTTGGATAGAATCGTGGAGTGGTGGAATGGTTGGATTGGAGGGGCTTTAAAAGGTCATCTTGCAGCCGGCAGGGACATCTGCAACCAAGAGCAGGTTGTGCAGAGCCCCATACAACCCGACCTGGAGTGGTTCCAGAGATGAGACATCTCCCCCTTTTCTGGGCAACTGGGGCCAGTCTCTCACCACCTTCTGTGTCAAAAATTTCTCCCTACTATCCAGTCTAAATCTCCCTCTTTTAGTTTAAACTATCACCCCTTGCCCTGTCACAACAGGCCCTGCTAGAAAGTCTGTCCTCAGCTTTCTTCCTGGCTTTCCTTTGCTTACAGGGATGGTTTCTATATTCATACTTAATTTGCAGTAGCTCAGAGGAATGAAGAGCTGGACTCTGTTTTTTTGGTATAGTCCTTACTAAACGTCTTTGGAACAACTCTCGGGTATAAACAAGGAGGACAGAGTGTACTGGGCACAGCAGTGAGACTCTTTTTGTGGAAACCATAAGTGTTCATGGCTTTAACGTTGGAAGGTAAACAGCAGTGAAGTCCATCAGGCACCTTAGAACAGTTCCAGTCGTTGGTTGCAGTTCTCTAGTTCTTTTTCTGCTGCAATTCTTCACCTCTTGATACAGATTTAAGAGGTTTTTTTTTCATTACTGTAAACCTTGGATTTCTGATGCTGACAGCACAGGGCTGAGCTCTGTGGCTTAGAAGGGAGTTTGGTCACAATTCAAGATGTGATCCTGGAGAGGCTTCAATGAAAAGGTGTTGAAAGAGGGCTGTGTTCTGCAGTTTTGCA
>VWZI01001997.1:256881-350964 GCA_013396835.1 Psilopogon haemacephalus
GCAAAGTTGACATTTCCCCCCCCCCCCGTTAAAACCTTGGGGATCCCTGGGAAAGGAGGTTGATCCTGGCTTTTTCTGCTGGCTGAGTAGGAATGTAAAACTTCACTCCCCACTTTGACCTAGTTAGGAAACCCTTGCCTGTAAAGGTATTAATTTGTGGACTCTCAGCCATCTTAGTATGAGAATTGCAGAGCACTGCGTACTTTTCTGTAGAGACACCTTGAGTTTAGACATTAAAGGGTAGTGATAAATCTGATAGAATATATATTCTGGTGTGCCATAAACCTTCCTCATTACTCTGGAATTAATCAATGGCTTTGACTCTTTTTTTTTTTTTTTTTTTTTTTTTTCCCTCCTGCTCAACCATACTTTCACAAGGTATAATTAAAAAAAAAAAGTGATAGTTTTTCCTTTTTGTTCAACTCTGCTGTTGTTGAGCTATGTGTGGTTTGGACTTAAGCCCTCTAGAATGTTGGCAGGAGTTCTTGTCTGGAAAGAAATGGTAATTCTTTTGGGGTTGAAAAATGGGGAAGGAAAGATTGCTGGAGCAGAGATGATTTAAAGCAGAAGTCAATAGACATAGATCTCTCTCAGTGTACACTGAGGGGCGGGTGACTTTATATGGCATGTTCCTGGTTTTTGCTGTTGTCAGGTTTGTTTTGTCAGGTTATTTTTGAGTTCGTTGTAGCCAGTCCTAGCTGGTGTATGAAATTCCACACACTGGCTAAAATGGTAATAATTGAAATCGCTGAAATTGAAATATTGCATCTGAATTCAGCTGAAATGACAGAAAAGTGTCCTTAAGCTATCTCTGTGGTAGGAACTGCTGCTGCTCTTCTGCCTTCTGAGTGCACAGCAGAAGAGTCACCGTCCCACTCGGGCTGCCTGTGTCCTCTCCTGGGGTCACATCCCTAAGGCAGCAATTCGAGTGCCAGGCTATTCTCAGGTGAAGCCTCTGCTCGTGGAAATGCCAATTAGAGGAGGAGGAGGAGAGGAGGCAGTCAGGGCTGGCTGCCTAGGCCATGCTGTGTGTGGGTGGCGAGGAGCAGCTCTTCTGAAGTACAGCAACCTTGCTGGGGTTCACGTGTTTGAGCTCTGAGTTGCTGTCAGCTCCTGTGTCTCTGGTCCTGAGGCATTAATCATAGCCCTGACCTCATGTTCATTTACGGGAAATCATTGAACGGCTGGGCACAGGGTGATGCTCCTTCTGCCTTCCAGCCACGCTACCTGCTGGTGCTGGTTGGACTCTGCTCTGGGGGTGCAGCGTTGGTCTGCTGGTGCCAGCCTGAGCAGCACTCCGGAGGTGCAGACAGCCTTGTGCAGCAACACGGGAGGCTCCATGGCACTGCTCGAGGTGCCTGGGCTGCTACTTCTGCTTTTGTGTCAAAAACAAACTGAGGGAAACGTGCGTGTAGAAACTGAAAGGGGAAACGTCCCCTGCTCGCAGCCGAGAGAGTTGTCATCTTCTCCTTGTCCTGCACACAAGTGCTTCTCTGCCAGCAGTGCTCTTATTATTTCCTTGGTGATACCAGAGGTCGGAATAAACTCAGACCTTTCAGGTTGGGCTTTCCCTTGTTCCCTGGCAGAAACACCAGCAACAGCTTTCCCAGCTACTCATCCCAAAGGAATCGAGTTCTTGTGGAAATCTTTACTCAAAAGCAGGATCAAGCTCAGTGTTGCTCTTAGTCTAGCAATGTTAACCCCTGTGCGGTTTATTTTTGTTCTGTTGTTCAGCTTTGTTTTGCTGCGGGTGATGTAAGCGCTCTGGCTGGAGGGCTGACTGTGTCACTGTGTACTCGTGGTGCTGATGGCCAAGCCAGCATGCCAGGCTGCTGCTAGGAAGCAGCAGAGCTGGAGCTCGGCTCCTCCGGGCAAGGCTACAGCACCTGAGTCCAGCACCTTTCCTGAAGGCCATGTGGGAAGCTCATCTTACATTTGCAGAAGGGCCCTAGCTGGGATGACTTTTTCAGTGGTGCATTGGGAGGACTTGAAACCCTTTGAAGACAGCAGATGTGAAAGCGATGCAGAGCGTGAGGTGAGCGGACTCCGGCCTCACGCTTGAATTCCAGAGTGGGAAGACTCACTCCTTGATTTCACTCTGGAACGTAATGCTGACAGCTCTGGCTTGGAGCTGTTGAAAGAACTTCTCTGACAGGCTAGAGACACAGATGTCACGGTGGGTTCTGGTTTGGTACCCCCCGCGTACCTTTGTGATTTTGGGTGGCTGATGAAGCAGCAAAGTATTGAAGTACTTGAACAAAGACTGTATCTGGAAGTGGTGAGTGGTCATTGGGGCAGATACTTAAGACCAAAGCTGCTATTGTTTTTCTCTTAGTTAAACAACGGTCGAGCTCATGCTGTGGCTTTTTTCTTTTCAATTGCAGTATAATGTTAGCTTTTATTTCTCCCCCGGGTGTGTGTGGTGGGCCAGCACACAGATGCATTGTTCGGGGTCCTGCATTCCAGGGAGATCAAATGCTCCGTGCCCCACATCAGCTGCACATCTGCAACTGCTAAATCCTCTGCAGCCCTTCCGGATCCAGGTGCCATGCAATTACTAGGTTAAAGGCATCAAGAGCTGCTGCTTCTGGGTCCTTTCTGTTTCATTCTGCCTTGCTTTGATTCACTACAGCTGGTGAAACAGTTAGACTTGGTTCGGGCATGTGTGGAAGAGAGCTCATTTCATGCTTGGAATTGTAATTATGTTCTTTTCTTTCAAGCTGCCAGCAGTAAAAGATGTCTTCCAGTGTGTATTCTCTAAATAAGCGGCAGTGTTTGAATGTTTTCTTATTTCATTTTAAGAATGTGGCAAAATAAATTGTGCTTACTCTTCTCCTTTTCGTTCTGGAGCCATTAATTCCTCATAGCTCTCTCCCGTGATTCGGGCACGTTGCTCCAAAACAGCTGTTGTGTAAGTGCAGTGGCACTGCCCTGACTTGCCCAGTTGGCACTTCTCCCCTTGTGCCCTCTGACTGCAGTTGGTATCTCCTGTTGACAACCTATGACTTAACTTTTATACCTGCAATAGTAGTAGCTGCTTGTGTCTAGTGAATTTTTATCTGCTCGATACCCTTGAGCAGGAGGCAGAGTACAGCACGGACTTGGAGTTCTCTTTTCCACACTGAAGTTTTCCTCGGGGAATGAATCAGTTCTGGTGTGCTGCTAAGAGTGGGCACCACAGCCGTGGGCCCAGTGTACTTCTGGAGGCTGCAGGTGTGAGATCTTGGGCGTGTGGGTTTCCATGTCACACTTTTGGTATTCTCAGCTGGCTTTGGAGAGGAAAGAGCCCAACCAGAATGTGGTTGGTTTTAACTTGTGTGTGCGACTGCAGCATGGGTCTGGGTACCCTTGTAGTTAGCACCCATTGCCTCTCTTTTCTACTGATTTTCTCTCTTCTCAGCTTGACTTTTCATGTGATGTTGGCTGTGCAGGTCAGATCCTTCCCTTCTCTTGGAAAATAAATGTTGTTCCTTGAATGCCTGTCTTTAGTGGCCTGGTGTTTGGGAAAAATATGTTCTGTCAACGATGGTCCCCAGAAGAGAGCTCCATTTCTCTTCCTCTGACAGCTGAGGGTCCTATTGACTTGGACTAGAGCATATGCAGGACACTTCTCCAGTGGGGAGTTTGGAGGCTGTGGTAAGACAGTGCCTCATGGATGTGACATCTTTTCTTAGGCAGGGGATGTGCTTCTCCAGGTGTCATCCCAACAGTTTTTCCCTGAATGTTCTGGTGGTGTCCTTGCATGTGCTGCGACCTAGAGCAGAGTTTGTGCCCTGGTCCTGGGCTCTTGACTTCATTACAGAGATGAAGGTGGTTTTTCCAAGTGGGTGTTGGAGCTTTGCTCTGAGTTTTTTTTGTTGTTGTTGTCTGGAGTCAGCACTCTGATCTGCTTTCCGTCATCTCTGGAGTCTGTCTGCTCATCTTGTGGTCTCGAGATGAGAGTGCCTGATAGCCATTTCGGTGTCTCCCTGATTGACTGGAAGTCACAGTGGATAAATCTTTCATGATTGGAAACCACTTAAGCCACGAGGTGGCTGATGATCGCCGGTTATTAGTGGAGAGGTTCTACCAAACAATCAGGGAAAATTGAGTGGCAGGGCGTGTAATTTATGACTTCATCCCAGCTCTGTGGGGGCAAGGCAGTGAGAATCGAAACAGGGAAAGAATTATAGCTGACAGATATTTTAAAGAATGGCTCCAGTTAGTGTCATTTATTGCTGGAATGTGTGGACAGATCCCCAGTCAAAGCCCTCTCGGGGCAGTGCCAAAACCAGATATGAAAGAGTGTGCAAGAAAATGAAAATGTGGGATGTGGCCACGGGCTTGAATCTTCTGACAGTGGGCAAGAGGAATGTGTGTCCTAAGCTGGGCTTTTACAGGCATTTTCCTTTGATTCTAAAGTTTATGGATCCTACTTGGTGGTTGGTGAAACCCCTGCTTGAAGGGGATTAGTAGGAGCTTGCGAATGGAGCAGTACCTGTGTTGCATGAAAGGCATTATCAGCCTGGAGGGAAGACCAGCTACAGAAACTTCTGGAACAGTCTAGAAATAGTTTCTCCTGCATTTCATAGAATCATAGAATTGTTTTGTTGGAAAAGACCTTTAAGCCTGAGTTCAAGCATTCTGTAACTCTGCCAAGTCTGGAGCTAAACCATGTCCCTCGGCACCGCATCTCTGCTGCTTTTGGACACCTCCAGGGATGGGGATTCAACCACCTCCCTGGGAAGCCTCTTCCAGTTTGAGAACCCTTTCAATGAAGAAGTTTCTTCTAATGTCCAGCCTGAACATCCTCCGATGTAACTTGAGACCATTTTAAGCTATCAGATTAGGGGGAATGGAGCAAAGCTAGAGGTGGGGGAGATTCAGAGTGGATGTGAGGAGGAAGTTCTTTACCATGAGAGTGGTGAGGCCCTGGAATGGGTTGCTCAGGGGGGTGGTTGGGGCCACATCCCTGGAGGTGTTTGCAGCCAGGCTGGCAGAGGCTGTAGGCAGCCTGATCTAGGGCGGGGTGTCCCTGGGCATGGCAGGGGCGTTGGAACTAGATGATCCTTGTGGTGCCTTCCAACCCTGACTGATTCTATGATTTCTTCTTGTCCTATCACTTGTTCCTTGGGAAAAAAGACCAACCCCCACCTGGTTCCCAACCCCCTTTCAATGTAATGAGTGCTTGCAAAATTTGTCTGTGTTTAGGATACTTTAATGTCTGCCTGGCAGTCGTAAATGGTATAGGAAAAACATCTTGCATTTTGAATGTCTGTTACAGATACCTAGACAGAAGCCTTGCTGCTGTTCAGTGTGGTTGTATCTTTCTCCACGTGCTTGTGACAGAACTCCAGAGGCAGTGGAACTCTACAAAAACACTGAGTGGTGTTTTTTGGTTAGGTTTGTTTTTTTTTTTTTTTTTCATCTGTTTTGTAGTGGTAATGCCTCTGGAAGTATTAATCTCTCTTGTCACAATTTGGCACTTACTCCAGTTCCCAGCAGGGGTTTCTCAGCTAATCCCTGTCTGGAAGATTTTGCCTTACCTTACATTAATTTTTGATCCCTACCACAGCCCAGCATCCTTGAGGGGTTTGTGTTCAGCTCAAAGGATGTCTCAGGCCTTCCTCTGACTTTGGGTTAAAACCATCAGCACAGTTTAAGTATCTGTGTTCCTGGAGCACTTGTGTGCTACTCAGTTCTCTTCCATAGAAGCGTAAATGTTGGAGAGGACCTCTAAGATCATCAAGTCAAACTGTCACCCCAACATCACCATGCCTAGACGGTGTCCCAGAGTGCCATGTCCACATGTTTTTTGAATCCCTCTAAGGATTCTACCTCCCTGGGCAGCCTGTTCCGATGCCTGACCACTTTTTTCAGGAAAGAAATTTTGCTTAATACCCAATTTAAATCTCCCCTGGTGCAACATGAGGCCGTTTTGTCTTGACCCCCATCTCACCTTTATGCCATGGAGTGTCACTCTTACTCCTTTGTGACCCTGGAAAGATTGTGAGAAATTTGGTTTCAGATTCAGGGTTTTCTGAAGGCTGGTAGCGCTCTCTGAGAGGAGAGCAGCAGATGTTCTCACTTAGCTCGTGAGTGACAGCTACTGAATCAAACATCTGCCTTGCTGCTGGAATTGTCCCCAAACGCTGCCATGCTTGAAAGCCTGTCTGAAACTCGCTGGAGCCAGAGAAGCCCTTGTTTGGCGTGGGAAATGGAGCTGTAGGAAGTGCAGCTGCCACCAGCATCACTGTGCAGCCAAGGTAGCTGGTGACCCAGGGAGAAGCGAAGCTCTGGCAGCACGACTCCTTCCTCGGCTCACCCACAGCACCTGAACAGCACCAGGGAGGGCATCTCTGCATCCCACACAGGCTGAGTCTTCCTGGCATCACAGCCGATGGAGAGGTTTGGTGTTAGACCTCACAGCCAGCAGTGCTGTGACTGTGGGCTCCAGGGATGAGTTTGGGCAGTTTGCCCCACCCTGTCCAGGAGAAATTGCTGTCATTATGTGTTGGTGAGGATGGTCTCAAATTACAGCCCCACTTCCCTCTGGAAGTGGATGAAAACGTGAAGGAAAAAGGGAGAATCTCAGACTTGATCCTTTTAAGTTGTAGCAGTTCTCCTGTGGCTTTACCTTCCTGACCAAGACACGAGTCCATTCTCTGACTACAAGGATGTGAAGCCACAGGCCTGGATCCAGGGCTCTGTGCACTGCAAACACATTCCCAGTGTGGACTGAGTCTGTCTAAGGGAATGAGTCTGCTGGTTTTATTCTCGGTTTTGTAGCTAAAATTCTCAGGAGCTGAACCTTCTGCCAAGTCTCTGACCTAAGGCAGGGAGGAGAAACCCTTCAGCTAATAAAACATTCTTTGCTTACCTTTTTGGGGGCTTAGGTTTGTAAAAACAATTCAAACCAAAGTTTTCAGAAAGCAGTCAGCTCAGTTTTAACCTTTCCAGGCTGAGCCTACAAAGAGAGACTCAGCTTCGTTTGATTTGTGCTTCAGTTTTTTCCACACCGATGGAAGCGAAGCCGCTGGAGGCGCAGCTGGAGGTTGGTGCCCCCTGCCAGGCTTCATCGCTGTGGCTCTGCCTGTGTCAAACACGCTGAACCTTGGGGTTGATTCAGACCTGGTCTGCTTCTTGTCTTAGCAAAGCTAATCCCGAAATCACCTGCTCAGCCCTGCCGTGCCGAGGTGAAGATCCTGCCCAGGCTTTGGAGAATGTCTGTGGTGTCTGAAGAGCAGCCTTGAGGAGGAGCTGGCAGTCACATGCTGCGGAGGGGCGAGCGTGTAAACTTCGGCTAAAGATAATTTATGGTTTCTAAAGCTGCTGCTGAGTAAAACTTTCCAAGGCTGGCTTCTGACCTAGCTATCATCAGCGCTAAAACTGAGAACAATCATCCTAAAGTAGCATTTTTAGCTGTGTTGAGGGGAAGGAGGGAAATAGGCTGCCCTCCTCCTTCAACCTTCAGCCGCTGCAGCGTAGCCTGTGTGCGTCTCCAGGTTTGAACCGTGGGGGAACTTCTACCTGAGCCTCGGCTGGCTTAAACTCCACGTCGCTTAAAACTGGTTTAGACTTGGCTGATCACTTACTTTTCTTTTTTACTGGGGTTTGTTTTACCAGGGAAAGCGATGTCGGGATTCTAGCACCCCCCTTCTCAGCTGTCTCGCTCCTTTGCGTCGCTGCAGTAGCGCCGGCACTGAGAGGGAGAACTTTGGGTCACGCCGGGTTGAGCTGTTGGCAGCGACGCCCGTGTCTTGGCAAGAGCTTTCCCAACGAGATGCTGGAGAGCAGAGGAAGATTTCTCCTTGTTTTTGCAAATTAGCAAATGAAACCCTAAATAAGTTGCTAAACTCAGTTTCCTTCTGTTGGGTTAGAGGAGTGGTGTGCTTGGAAACCTTCGCAATCCTAATTGGCCCGGGGTGTGCTAAAAACACCCTCTCGCCACCCCAGGCTGCTTGCATCTTTCCAATACGTTTGGCTGGCTTACTGGCAACTCCTGTTCTAACACTTGAGAAGCTGCATAGCTTCAGAGAACCAGGATGTGTACCCTGCCTTATTGTAGGGATTTGCTTTCCAAGTGTACTTCAGGGTGGCTGAAAGAAAGAAGCCTGACCCCCTTTTGTTAGAGCTCTGCCTGTCCGTGCAGCGCTGGCAGGACAGATGGTGGCACTTGTGTCCTCGTCCATCCAGTGGCTGATGTTTTGGGGTGACAAAAGTGTGGTTTTCTTTGGACACAGATACCGAGTCAGTCCCAGCAGCCCTTCCCTCTTACCAGTTAACGGAATTTCTCTTTGCAAAGGCCAAGTCTCTATCAGCTGCTCGCCAGCAGTACTCACTGAGGACAGTTCACATAGTGTCCCCTTTCCCGTCCCAGGCTGGGGACAATGAGTCTCTCATATCATCTTTGGACTGATAATGGCCATTCCTCCTCCCACAGAAGGCTCTGGAATGTTTTTTAAGAAACACAATATTGATACTAGCTGTTTTCCAGGGTTTTCTGTGCTAGACAGTTGCTGTTTTCCATGGCTTTTTCTGTGTAAGTTTGCACTCGATTTGGCATTTCAAAAAGCTTTTTCTTTTTTCACATTGTAGTTTTGAAGTAGCAGGAGACCCACAGGTTCTGGGTATAGTCCTGGCTGTGTTTCAGTCTGGGCAAGAAGCTGGGAGATGGCATCTTGAGGTTTGTTGGGCATGGAAAGGAATGGCATAAGATGAAAATAAAGAAGGAAAATGGAAGATTTCACACTAAAAATGAGTTTTAGAGGAGGTGTAGCTGAAAAGACCACCAGCCAGAGCTGGAAACGTGAGGGTGAAGAGTTGAAGAGCCAAAGTTTGGGTTTCTTTTGAGATGATGAGACTTTTCCTCTAAACCAGTAGACAAGTTGCCCCAAAAGGAGCTGGCATGCACCTGAAATATTGCAGGTTCTTGCAGCAGGTTTCCTTCCTAGCAATAACTGAATGTGCAACAGTATTTAATTAACAGAGTCGTCACAGTTCTTTGTGTGAATCCAGAAGTAAGAAAAGCTTTGCAGAAGGATTTGTGTTTTCAGCTGTGGCAGAAGAATTTCTGCTGTTGATTTCTTCAGCTGGTGATAAAATGAGTGGTGGGTGAAGGAGGGCTGCTCTGTGTGCTCCTGCCCACCCTGCCAGGGACATGGGGGACCTCATTGTGTTGCCAAAAGCAGCCTCCCATGTCAGCTTACATGTTCTTGTAGCCTGTGTTTGATTGTTTTAAACAGTGTGTCACTGCTTTAGAGCATAACCACAGCAGAAAATGCTTTATCTTGGGTACCATGTCCAAGCTCTGGTGAAGGAGACCCTTTGGGTGCACACAGCAGCAACCTTCTCGTGCAGGGACTCTCCTGATCCTTTTCTTCATCTGTTTTTGTTTCCTGATTATTTTTTTCTGACTTTCCCCTATCTCTGCTGCCCTAGAGCAGGGAGTGACAAGTTAGTCAAGGTCTTGCTGTGTGTTGTGATTTCTTGCTTTTAGGGTTTCGTGTGGAGAGCACTTCAGTTTTTACAGTTCCCCGAGGAAGTGATGTGCTGTTATTAAAAAGAAAACATTGACTTATCACATTTGAGACCTGGGCTGCTGGCTTGGGACTGCAGTGAGCTTTAAAGTGACAGTAAATTACCTGTCACTATCTCCAGCAGTCCTGTCCGTGGTGTATGATGGTCACAGTGCAGCTGGTGGGAGTTTTTGCTGAACAACCTGGTAAGAGCCTGACCTGGGTGGTCACAGCCAGCTGCTCACAGCCACCCACTCATATTCATCTGGGAGCACTGTGCCTGGGTGTGAATGTGGTCTTGGAGTGTGGCATCACCCGGAGCCTGTAGAGATATCTGTAGGTTGCAAGTACATGGAGGCTTTCGGGTAGAGGAAGGAAGCTGGGGAACTGGTCTCACTGTAGGGAATGTGCATCTGGTCCAGCATTTCTGACAGTCTGGCCCTCAGTCATTTGGATTCAGAGCAAACTCACTCTGTAAAACTGAGTCCTCTTTGTAGTACTTCTGTTCTCTTCCCAAAGCCCTCCACATTTGGCAAGACCTGAGGCAGCACCTGGGGTGTCTGAGGAGCATGTGGTGTGCTGGTGTGCCAAGGAGGACGGGTGGTGGCTGGGCTCTCGCCATCCCACGGGGATGAGCTGCTCCTGCACAGCTACCCAAAGCCATCTTTTCCTCCAGGCTGGGCTGGGTGTTGGGGAGAGGTGGGCATGCTGCAGCTGTGAGCTTCATTTCCTCAGGAAACTGGGATAAAAATACCTGAGCAATGCTGTGGGAAAAGCTGCACATGGTGGCTCCTCAGCAGCCTTTCTTCAGCTGGTGCCCTGTTAGGTAGGTCCTTGAAGGCTGGTGTCAAACACAGGCACTCGCTGGCTGCTTCTCATTCTCTGCATTCCTTTCACTAGTTTCAAGCTGGTCTCTTAAAAACAGCCCTCCTCCAAATCCTTGCTCCTAGTCTTTTACTTTCCTTTGTGGTGATAGGAGAGCATCCAAAGCAACAGGAGCTTTCTGTGGAGGAAATAAAGCTGCAGCTGGAGTAAGGAGAGTGCATAGAGAGGCCATTAAGTGGTTATCTTTTGATGAACGTGGTGCACTTTGTTTTTTGTGTGTGTGCAATATTCTTTGATTTGAGCATCCCAGCCAGTGTTGGTTTGGTAACGTGGGAAGGTCCAGCCCTGCTCCACTCCTGGAGAGGAGTGAATGCTGGGGTGAGCAGGGTGATGCAGAGCTGCTCCTGCTCCTTGTCCCTGGTGCTGTGCTCCAGGTTGCCTGCACGTGTTTGCAATGAAGTAAAGGATTTTGAGTCTGCAGAGCATCTCACAAACGCATTTGCATGCCCTTAAGTTCTTAAAATAGTCCATTTCAATGACATGTGGCTATGTAGGGCTATGATGTGCTGCCCTGGGGTCCTGGGGATGGGCTGAAGTTTAGTGATGGCTTTGTAGCAACAACCCATGGATGGAGTGCTAAGGTCCCTTCACATGGGGAGAAGCAGCAGCTCATCTGGCAGAACTTTTGTTCTGGTAGCTTTTGTCTCTTCCAGTTGCTTGGCATCACCTGACCAGAGAAAGAGGCCAAATCTTTAAGTGGATTTAACTTTTTTTTTTCTTCTGTTTTTTCTCCCCCTGAAATCTGAGATGATTGTATGCACTCAGGATGGAGGGGTTTTAAAACCCAAATCCCAGCATGGTGGGAGTTGGAAGGGACCTTTGTAGATCATTTAATTCAACCCCCTTGATAAAACACCCACAGCAGGTTGCCCAGGATCACAATGTCCAGGCAGGTTTGGAATCTCTCCAGAGGAGACTCCACAGCCTCTCTGGGCAGCCTGCTCCAGGGCTCCAGCACCTTTGCAGCAAATAATTTTCTCCTCCTGTTCACATGGAACCTCCAGTTTGTGCCTGTTGCCCCTTGTCCTGTTGCTGGGCACCACTGGAAAGGGTCTGGCTTCATCTTCTTGCCCCTCACCTTTAGCTTTCGCTGAGCACTGAGCAGATCTCCTCTCTGTCTGCTCTTCTCCACACACAGCCCCAGGTCTCTCAGCCTCTCCTCTTCACAGAGATCTCCAGGCCCCTCAGCATCTTCATAGCCCTTTGCTGAGCTCTCTTCAGCAGTTCCCACTCTCTTTGGGGGCGAAGCCTTGGGTGCCATCATCTGCTGTCCCTTGCCCTTGTCCTTTGTTATCTGGATCATTACTGCTGGGGAAGAAGCAGTATTCCTGTGCTGTGGGACTGTGGCACTGTGCCTAGAAACCAAACTTTGGGCTCGTGTGAAGGTGTGAGAAGCAATGTGTCAGTGGAGACTGATCTCAGTCAGGACATTTGCATGAGGAAGATTGACTTCCTTGGCTGTTAAAGAAAGTTTGTTTGGGGGGAAAAAAAAAAAAAGTTACTTCTTTCAGATATTAGTTGAAAAAAAAATTACTTTAGGTATGGACGTGCTCTCTTCTAGAGGGCTTTAAAACATCCCACTGAAACTGCAGACAAATTGAAGCTGAAACATTACATTTTTTCCACAAATGTGGACAGGCTCCAGGCCCATAAAAAGACCTTGGAAAGGCTGTAAAACACATGTTAAACGATTTTGGACTTGAGGCACCTCTAGAAACGTTCCCTTTCAAATGTATTAAATATTTAACTTGGGGCGTGGGGGGGTGGGGGAAGGCAAACAACTTTGGTAATTATGAGCAGAGTACTTCTTCCTTCTAGATGGGGACAGACTTTTTAGCAAGACCTCTTGTGGTAGTACAAAAGGTGATGAAACTAAAAGAAGAGAGATTTAGACTAGATATGAGGAATACATTTTTTATGAAGAAGGGTGGTGAGACCCTGGCCCAGGTTGCACAGGGAGGTGAGAGATGCCCCAGCCCTGAAGCTGTTGCAGAGTAGGTGGTTCAGGGCTCAGAGCAGCCTGCTCTAGTTGCAGATGTTGGCTGGATGGTCTTGAAAGGTTCCTAACCCAAAGCACTCTGTAATTCTGTGATTTCTTAGCAGATGCTTATCAGGAAAGAGGTGCAGCAGCACAGTGAAATAAAATCCAAACTGTGTAAGCCACTGCTGGTGCCTATGGATATACTTTCAAAAGCAAATATTTGGCTTCACTGACACAAGCATCTGCTGTGGGGTTAAGTGATTCCTATGGTGTCTATCTTAAACCAGCATCAGAAAAATAATTGATGGGGGGGGACTTAACCTGTGGAAAAACTGAGCAACGTATGAGCCTTGTTGCTTTAGAGTCCATAACTCCAGGTCTGATCACGTAACTTTACTATTTGGTGCTGAAACTGGGAGTTGAGCAGCAGTGTGTTTTAGTCCAGGAAGTAAACCACATCACTGCCGTCTATATAAACGGTGCAGCTGATCTGTTTAATGTGGTTTAAAATGTATTTGAGTTAGTGTTATTTGAGAAAGAGGCCAGACTTTAGATCTCACCACATACTGTATTAATCCAACTCAAATGCTGAAGCAAAGGACACTTCTCAGAGTTTGGGGTTGTTTTTTTTTTTTTTCTTTTCAGACTGGATGCATCTTTTTAGGTTGCAGGGGGTTTGAGGAGTCCTGGAGACTGGTTCAGGCTGCGCCGCTGCCAGTGCTGTCTCATGTGTTAAGTATTTGCAGTTTTCACAGTGGAGTAAATCTCAATATTTAAACTTTACCAAATGTCAACTGTTCCTGCACAAAATAACCCTGCCTTCAGCACTCTCAGTTTCAGCCTAGCCAGGAGGAGCATGTGTCACTTGTTGCACCAATCCCTTCAGAAGAGGGAATCCCCATGGGAGTTCAAAGAGTTTGTCCTTCTGCTCTTCTCAGAACTCAGTCACACAGGAGAGGATGTAGTGAAGTGGTCTAGAAGGAGCTCTTGCAAGTGGACATGGGTGAAATAGTCATCCCTTCTTCAAGGAGGTGTTGAAAAGACCGGGTTCAGGTGCAGACCCTGGCACGTGTTGGTGGGCAGCACTCATAGTGATCCAACATGGCATGGTGTCCAGTACTTAACATTCATGGTGATTTATTAGAGCATTAACTTAGTATTTTCAGCAGTGTCCAGTTGCCAGTTGAAAGTGGAGAGTAAGTCACACAGAATCTCAGCATGGTGGGGGTTGGAAGGGACCTCTGGAGATCATCTGTCTAGTCCAACCGCCCTGCTAAAGCAGGGTCACCCACAGCAGGTTGCCCAGGACCACAATGTCCAGGTGGGTTTGGGATCTCTCTGGAGGGGGAGACTCCACACAGCACCCTCACAGCAAAACATTTTCTGTTCTTGTTCAGCTGGAACTTCCTGGGTTCCAGTTTGTGCCTGTTTCCGCTTGCCTTGTCAGTGAACACCACTGAGAAGAGTCTGACCCAGTCCTCTTGCCCCTCACCCTTTATCTCTTGCTTAGCATTGAGAAACTCCCCTCAGGCTGCTCTTCCCCAGGCTAAACAGCCTCAGGTCTCTCAGCCTTTCCTCCTCGCAGAGATGCTCCAGGCCCCTCAGCATCATTTTTGAAGTGTTTCCCCCTATCTTTCTAACACCTGGTGTGGCTGGAACAAGTGTCAGGCTGTCTCAGTATGGCAGTGTCCTGTATCCCTGTTCTCCAAAGGGGTCAAATCCAGTGCCACAGCAGTAGTGTGGTCAGTATGTGGCAATTTCATTATTGGTTGGTGCAGTAAATGTTCTCATGGGAAACAAGTACAATATTCAGTTGGTTCAGCAAGCACATCTGAAATGTTTTTGCTGTTGTCATCATCAAGTTGTCTCTGAAGGCGAGGCCGCCCTTGTTACACCAGTGTTTGTCTTCAAAGCTGCTCGTGGTAGGAAGAGAGTAGAATGTGAATCTGTTTTGTAGCTCTAGCAGCAAATGTTCCCTCTGAAGCTTTATTGAACACAAACGTGGTTGGTGCTGTTGGACTTGGAATACCTGAGCTTGTTTGTTAGCTTGTTTTTGAAGAGGGCAAGGCCAGAGTTTATTGGTTTCCTCTATGTGTCAATAGCCATGGAAGTTGTTCCTCTTTAGCACCAGGAACAACATTAAAGCCACTGTGGAAATACTTACTGGTCATTTGCAAACCAAACTTCAAAAATGCCCCAGAATTTATGGGTGAATGAAAGTGCTGTTGGCTGCAGAGCCTGTCTTGTAACTGGACCTGTTTGCACAGGAGGTGTGGGAGCACTGCTCTCACCTCAGCACCTTTGTGGCAGAGAAATCCCCATTCCTGGTGCTGCTAGGGAGAATGCTGCTTGCTGTCATCTTCCCCTCTCTCTTTATTTTTAAAGTATGTTTTTAAAGGTGACTCCAGGAATCGTTTCTGTCACCTGCTACACCTGGTTCCCCCTCCATGTGAGGGCATCTGGTGGTACAGCAAGGCCAGCATGCTTTGAGCCTCGTTCTAAACCCTTAACTCTCACTTTTTTCCTTGCTTTGTGCTCTCCAAACCAGTTGCAGACAGATCATTTGCAAATGTCTGTTGATGTAACACAGCTTTTGATGTAGGGCCTGAGGTTTTGGATAATTCACCAGGCTGACCTGTCCCACAGCAGATGATGCTTGCACTTACCCTTGATGTTGAATTGTGCCAAAATTGTAGCCAAGAGAAGGAGCTGTCTTTGCAGCTGCCATTGGGCTCTTTGTGTTCTGGATGTGGCTGCTGAAGCATCTTTGTGAAAAGCAGCTGGAGATGTTCTCTGTCCCATGGGAATACTCATCAAATGGAGAATTTCTGTGCTTGGTAGTCCCATACCAGAAAAAAATGCTCTGTTCTACTGGGGCTGGTGGCTTCCAGTATTTTTCCTGAGCCTCAGCAGAACTTAGCTGACTTAATCTTCAATGAAAATGGAGAAAACAGCATACTTGAGACTTTACATAGCAACCAGACCAACCAGTTCAGTTGTTCCACCTCCCTGGGAAGACTGGCTAAGGAGCTTGTTGGTCTAGATGCTTTTCAGTATGGTATTTAAGGTGTAAAGGTGGTTAACCTTTTACACATGAAAGCTTGCTTTTTAGCCATGAGTTACTCTTTGGCGCACCCAGCAAGGAGCGCAGCTCCTGAACTGCTCAGAGAGTCGTTCACTGAACAGACTTTTTCCTTTGAGAAAGAGTTAATTTTTCTCAGGGCTTGTTGCTGAGCTGTCTGGACTTTGGGATCAATGCCAGGAAGAAAAGCTCACCGTGCATTTTCTTCTGGATGAGAAGTGTTCTGTGCATGCAGTGTAATAACAAGTGCTTTTATTCTGAGAGGCATCCATCTCCGTCTTAAAGGAGAGAGTTGAAGCACTCAAAACCTAAAAAGCAGGGTGGTGGATTCCAGGACCCTTCACTTTCTGTGGTTGCAGGCAGCTGTGAATGGTAAATCAAAGCTGTAGAGAGGGAGAATGCAGAAAGGAGGCAAGGGGCAATGGCTATAAACTAGGGCAGAGTAGATATAGATGGGATGGTAGGAAGCTCTTTACTAACAGGGTGGTGGGATACTGGAACAGCTTGGCAGGGATTGAGGCCCCATTCCTGGAGGCATTTGAGGTCAGTCTTGCTCGGGTTTTGAGCAACCTTCTCTACTTGTAGATGTCCCTGCTGAGTGCAGGGTGGTTGGACTAGATGACCTCTAAAGGTGCCTTTTAACCTAATGTGTTCTGTGAATCTATGAAGGCTTTGACGGGTGCAATGTCTGGGCAGTTGGTGTTCTGCTTCAGGGGTATAAGGCTTGTCTTTGGTGGAGACCCTCCTGAAACAGGCTAATCTGAGGAGCAATTGAAGGGTCGTGGATTTGGGGATGAGGAGTTGTCTGTGTTGCTTGAAGGGTTCTGCGCACCATAACACTTCAGTGAATGCGGCTCTGGGAGGAGGCAGCTGGATCTTGACTATGCAGGACCAGAGAGCTGGAGTTCCATCCTGGACCTGTGCAGACAACTCCTGTGGTCCCATTTTGGGCTCCATTTACAGGGACAGATTTTGTTGAAAGTCCCAGAACCCTTCATACAAAGTTCCATTTCAGAGTTGCTGTTGAAAAGGCACCACGTTGGTGCAGGGCTTTTGCTTCCCTCTCTTTTTAAAGCTGTGCCGTCATCTAGCCATGATGTGGTGCATCTTCTGCCACCAAATGTTGTCCACTGCTTTGCAGAAGCTGCACTTGGTAGGCATCACCTTGGCTCTGCTGAGGCTCTGTCTTGCCTTAGCTTTCATTAACAGGGTGCAAACGTAGGAGCTATTAAAGAAACTTCTCCAAACCACTTGGTTTCTGAGACTGCACTGAAGGTTTGCCATGGCTGGGCAGGGCACGGTACCCACAGCTCAGAAGGAAATAACTGGTAAAGAGTTGTCTGTGAATGCTGCATCTTTGTAAGTGTGAAAATTGTGTAGGAATCCACAGTGGTCACCAGATGTTTCAGTTACTGTGGAAAAGCTTTTGGGAGAATAAAATGACAGTGTTTTAGGAAGATTTAGGAAAAGTCATCGCGTGCTGTGGAGAAATAATTGGGGAGCAAAACTCTGTATCTGCAGCTGCAGTTTGGAAGCAGTGGAGCAGTTCTGTTTGATAGAGCTTCTGCGTGCTGTGATTCTCTATTCAACTTCAACCTGAAGCAGACACGATTCGAGTCAGCTTCCCAGTTCCATGTGAACTGGTTCATGTGGTTGTGTCTCGGAGAGCACCTTCCTCGCCCCGCTACCCCCTAGCTATGGGGAGGTGGTTACTGGCTTCACCCCCCGCGCCCGGGCTCATCTCCAAGCAGGCTGCTCAGCGCCGGTGAGGAGGCAGCTGCCTTTGCTCACTGGAGCCTCTCCTCGCTGGGAGGCAGGATCCCAGCAGGCTCCCTCGAGGAGGAGCTGGAAGAGGCTCCAAGAAAGGCACATGAGTGGGGCAAGCTGCCAGCCCGCGCCTGTGCTCGGTGCCGGAGCACGTCGGCCGAGGCAGCCATGGCGAGAGACGCTGCTCTGCTCGCCGTGCAGCAGCGCCGGGGCCGTCGGCCGCCCGCCCTGCCCTTTGTCTTCCTGGGTTTGATGCACCTCAGCTGGCCCGGCCGTGCGGCAGGAGACCCGGGAGAGGTTTGGTTTCCAGGGAGAGTTAATGTTGGAGCTGAAGCGTGTCTTGCCTTCTCACGCAGAGCAGGGCTGACCCAGGCGTGCGTGGGGTGAGCTGGTCGCAGCCTCCCTTCCTCTGTCTCCGGCGAGCCAGACCGGAGGAATGTCTCACATCTGGCAGCAACCAGGCAGTTTTCATTTCAGTTTTTTCTTTCCTAATCTTTTCGGTGATTTTAATTGAAGAGGAGCTGACTCTGTTCTACCTTAGGGTAGCACTGCGTGCTGTGCCAAGGGCTCGACTGGCAGCGCTGGGTAGGTTGCAGTCCTTTTCTGGTCCAACGAGTTCTGGTTCTGGGCAACAGCAAGGTCAGCATGCTGCTGGGGGCTGCTGCAGCGTGTGGCTTTCATGACAAATACCCTGGTTGAACCTAATATTTGATCTGGCTCCTGCTTGAATGTTGAGTAGATAAATACGCCAGTTAGGGTGGAGGAAATGAACGTTTCTGCATGGTTTAATTTCTGTTGCCGGTCTTGGTTTTCTCAAAACCTGTTTAAAACTTTTATTCCATGTGAGCCACAGTGCAGGCTTCAGCACTTCTCCTCAGTTGTACTGGCACAGCTCTTTTTTAGAGGGGGCTTTCCTGTCTGGCTGTGTGTTTCCAGCTGAATAAGTCCTTGGATCTGGTGTGCAAGCACAGTGGGTTGGCGAAGAGAGTGGGACTGTTTGACACAGTGCTGCTTTTCACAGAATCCCAGCTTAGTGGGAGTTGGGAAGGACTTGTGTGGATCATCTAGTCCAACCCCTCTGTTAAAGCAGGGTGACCCACAGCAGCGTGCAGAGGATCCCAGTGTCCAAGTGAATTTGGAGTCTCTACAGAGGAGGCTACACAACCTCTCTGGGCAGTTGGCTCCAGAACACTCAGAGCAAAGATGTTTCTCTTCCTGTTCAGATGCAACCTCCTAGGTTTCAGTTTGTGCTTGCTGCCCCTTGTCAGTGGTGCCAAGCAACAGGAGTCTGGCCCCATCATCCTGTACCCATCTTTAACTCTTGCAGAGCATTGAGAAGCTTCCCTCTCAGGGTGTTCTTCCCCAGGTCTCTCAGCCTTTCTTCCTCACAGAGATGCTCCAGGCCTCTCAACATCTTCATAGTTTCCACTGGACTGTCTTGATCTCTTGAACTGGGGATTCCAGAACTAGCCCTAGACTTGCAGATGTGGTCTCAGTAGGGTGGAGTAGAAGGGTAGGAGAAAGAAACCTTGAGTGAAACCTTGGGTGTGCTGGGCCATGCTGGCCCCATGTGGCAAGGAGTTACAAAGTTGAAGTTGGTTACAAGGGGTCTTCCAAGGTGGTGCAGTTACTAAAGGGCAGCTGTGGTTTGCCAGGCTCTCAGCTGCCTGCTTTGTGTTGAACCCATCCCCTTGGTGGATGTGTAAAAACAGAGCTAAAAGCCTGGAGAAACCTGAATGAATGTGTTTGTGAAGGCACCAGAGCTCACTTGCTTGTCCTGGTTTTCAAGGTGCCTCTGGTGGGGTCACCTGCCTGGCAGTGGCTCCCTGGGCTGGCTGATCTGCTGTCTGCCTGCTCACCAGCTGTGGGATGGTTCCTGCATGTGTGGCTGCTGCTGGGCAATCTGCAGGGACATGCTCTGGCAATTAGTGGGGCTTTTTTTTTTTCCTAGACTTAAAAATACCTTATAGGGAAAATGAATCAAATGGAGCCTGAGCTTCTGGAGATGCAGTGACAGAAATAGCAAACGCTTTTATTGTCAGCTTGCTGGCAAGCCAAGACATCTCTGTGTTCAGTTGAAAGAGATTTTTTTCCCCCACCCTCCCTGTCTGCAAATACTCTTCAAATTCTGTTATTTGTTTTGGGCAGCGGTGTTTCTTGCTCGAGATGAGTTTTGAAGGTGTTCCAGTGTTCCTCAGCCAGCCCCGGGGTAGCTCAGGAAGCCCTGGGGTTGCCAGGATAAGCTGTCCCCATGTAGATGGAACTGGTGCATGTGTGGTGGGAGGGCTGGGAACGAGGAGCCACGGGTGAGGGGGGCTGAACAGGGAGCACCCCCTGCCTTCCCCCACCCCGCTTCCTCCCGGGCCATTGTTGGCGTTCCGTGTAGATTCTCCCCAGGAATGAGCTGGTCCCCGAACGGCGAGGACGTGGCCGCACCAATTTGGTAAGCTTCCTTGCACCTGTCTGATGCACTTTACAGCCTGGGCGTCACACAACTGTTTGTCATTCAGGGGGGACAATGTCCTCTTGTGTGCTGGGCTCCCAGCAGGGAGGGGCCGGGCGGCCAGGGCTGGGGCACGGCCTGGCTGGCGGATGGGCTTCCCATGTGAAATGAGATGGGAAAATAAATTGCTTCCAGAGCCTGGTTTCAGGCAGTCGGGAGCAGCCATCCTACTGGAGCCGCCTTAGCAGTCCGCTTGTCACTCATGTTTCCCTTATCTGGGTTAAATATAAAAGGGTATAAATGTGGGTGAAGAGAACACGGGTGAGGAGAAAGGCTTTTAGAGAGCTCCCTTGGCATGCTGCCTCCAGGAAATCAGCTCCTGGTTCTGATGGTGCTTAAAAACAGGCCTTGAGCAGGGGGTGAGGTGGAGGATGCGTGAAGATCTCTGCTAGCGCCCAGCGACTCGCCGGTCACGTTTGCAGAAATAACTTGGTTCTCGTTCAAGGTCTCTTTTCTGGGGAACTTTTCTGTGTAGTGTTCTCCTCACAAGGACCTCTTATGCCTGTAAATATGAAACCTTGCATGTGACCGGGCTTGTAAGAATAGCCTTGTGTTGTGTGTGCGCCTGGGAAATGTTTGAGTGTGGGAGAATCCGGTGGTTTTTCTGTGCTCGGTAGGTACGGCTTACAGAGGAGCCAGGGCTGTGACAGCAGCTATCCCCCTCTGGTAATTGAATAGAAACACAGCTCAGGGTTTTAAATGAAAGTTCAGTGAGTTAACATTCAGTGGAGCTAATGCTAGGGCCAGACACTCTTTTCGTGTGATGCCCAATGACAGGACAAGGGGCAACAGGCACAAACTAGAACCCAGGAGGTTCCACCTGAACAGGAAGAGAAACTTCACTGTATCATAGAATGTTTTGGGTTGGAAGTGACCTCCAAACGTCAGCCAGTCCAACCCCCTCTGCAGTCAGCAGGAACATCTTCAACTAGATCAGGTGCCCAGAGCCCTGTTGAGCCTCATCTTGAATATCTCCAGTCATGGAGCCCCAACCACCTCCCTGGGCAATCTGTTCCAGTGTTCCGCCACCGTCATGGTAAAGAATTTGGTTCTGACATACAATCTAAATTTGCTCTCTCTAGTTTGGAGCCATTATTCCTCTTCCTACCACTGCAGACCTTTTTCAGTAGTCTTCTCCAGCTTTCTTGTAGGCTCTGTTCAGGTATTGGAGATTCAGGTACTGTTCAGGTACAGGTAATTATTAGGTCTCCCTTGGAGCCTTCCCTTCTCCAGGCTGAAAATCCCAGCTCCCTCAGCCTGTCCGTGTCGCAGAGGTGCTCCATCCCTCTGATCATTTCCATGGCCCTCCTCTAAACCTCATTGTAATGAAGGTGCCAGAGCCCTGACAAGTTGTGGAGCCTCCTGGAGAGATTCCAACCCTGCCTAGACATTGTGATCCTGAGCAGCCTGCTGTGGGTGAGCCTGTTTTTTCAGGGGGGCTGGACTAGATGATCCCCAGAGGTCCTTTCCAGTGCTCATCATGCTGGGATTTGGGGATTCTGTAATAATAATAAAAAATAAAGTGCAGGCTCACCTGAGTTGTCTGTGCCTTCTCTAAAGCACAGAGATTCTCATAAGCTGTTTCCAAGCTCATAAAATAAAAAGCTTATGTAGTGCAGACTTGTAAGTTCTGAGTAGTTCTAACATGATCAAGAAGAATGGGTTTGGGGGTGGGGGAATTGTGATACTGCTGCTATATCCCAGTGGTTTGTGGAGCTTGCTGTTGGTTCTCACTTTGTGCTCAGAGAGGTCTGATCTGCAGCCCTTGTTGTGTGTGTTTGCACATGTTGCAGGGCCAGCAGTTAAAACGTCCTTAAAACTTAAAAACATGGGGTGAGATGAGAGATTTCACCACTTGTGGCTTGTTCTAGGGAAGGGAAGACAAAGGACTCAGTTGGCTGCCCCAGTAGGAAGGAGTGACAGAGAAGTTTCATTCTCTGAGTGCAGTTGGTGGTGAGTTGTTCCCCAGCCTGCTGGCGTGCTCAGCAGGTGGCACTTGAAGGGCTGCATTACAGTGCTTCATTAGTGGCACTGCAGCCTCAGCACAGCAGGTGAGCCCCTGGTTTGCTGGCAGTCTCTGGGAGCAGTGTGGGAGCAGCCTGCTGGCACTCGCCATTCACCTTCCGTATCCCTGCCTGGGTGGTGGCAGGGGGTGAGTGAGGGGACATGGGCCCTCAAGCCAGCAACTGTGTCCAGGGAAAGGGGAGGCTGAGTGGCCAGCAGAGAAAAAGATGGGCAAAGAAGGGAGAAATCACAGGGAATGTTGAGGGACAGTTGTATAGAAAGAGCAACAGCAGATTTCCAAGTGCTGAGCCAGCACTCTGGTTCTCCATCAGGCCAAGCCATTGGGATACCAAAACAGTGTAGTTAGCAGAGTGCTACTTTCTTACTATATGTTTACTTTAAGACTACTTGTGTTGTGTAAATGGGCGAAGGGAGATTCACCTACATGTTTCCTGCTGAGAGTGAGTTGATGTGGCTGTCTATAGTTGGCTTTTGGCTGAGCTGTGCATTGGGCTCCTGAAGTTGGGTTGGAGAGTGATGTATCTAACCCAGCTTTGCCACCAGTATGAGACAGGGGAGCAGAGCAATGAGGGTTTCTAAGAAGGGCTCTGTGACAACAGCTGTGTCATAAAGTTCTTTTGTAGGTTGTTGCTGAGAGCAGAGATCCATGGTTGCCAACCTACCACCAGCCAGTGGCTCAAAACCAAACACTTAGTGAAGTCCTGGTGGATGAGGGTGGCTGTGAGGAGCTGTGTGATAGTTTCAGTGGCTCCATGCTGCTTTGCTGGAGCCTCGGAGCAAAATCTCCTGCTTTGGGTCTGGGGGCTGTCTGACACAGAAGACCATTGTGGTCTGTGCCATGAGTGTCCCTGCCAGCACCTTCATTGGGGTTGGGTTTCCAAGAGGACCCAGTGGAGATAACACAGCCTGATTGCTCCACCTCACTTCTACCTCCTTGTTCCTGTGTGCCCCTTGTGTTAGGAGAAGGCTGGTGTTGAGGCATGTCCTGCACCAAGCTGAGAGAACCCTTGTTTGTGAGTTTAAATAGTAGGGATGATGCCAGCCTTCACTGCAGACGTGGTTGTATGCCCTGTTCCCCATAGTGCCACCCTCTCACCATCTCTGCTCCTGTGATGATGTTGGCTGTGGTGCAGTTCCAAACTCTTCACTTCAGACACAATGCTTTGGCCACACAAGTACTCATCCAGAGAAGTTCCTGGAGAAGTTAATTGTTCTGTTGAGCTAACAGCACATGGAGGAAGCCGTGTGGGTGGCAGAGGGGTCACAGGCAGTGCTGTCTCTAGGGCAGATGTCCTCAATGCCTAGTTAGTTTTTCACTGATTGGTGTGTTCCTCCAGTGGAGCAAAAGTTCCCACTGAAAGATGATGTTGAGGCCATGCAGATGTCTGTAACCACTGTGAGTGTAGACTTGGTGGGCTTTGAGTAATGGTAGAGGTTAAAACATGTCATTGGTAGAGCCTTTCAGAGGGGAGATAAAGAGACTGACAGCTCATCCATGGTCTTTTGCTTCTGTTGCATTCAGTCAGTGAGAGCTGGGAGATTCTGCTGTCTAGGGAACACCTACTGTGATCCTGTTTGCTTTCCCACATCTCCCTCTGTGCCAAAGAGTGATGGCTCCTCACTCAGACCCCATCTTCCTTGAAACCTGTAGAAACCTTATCCATGCCCAAGCTCTTGCCAGCACCAGTAACAAACCCAAAATGTGTGCAGGTAGCGTCCAGTTTAAATCACCATGAGGGCAACATGGCTGGCAGCTGCAGTACCACCATCTCCACGTCTCCAGTTCTGTGAAGGAGACCTTGAGACTGATGCAGAGCCCTGGGCGTCACATACCCTGCACTGGCTGATGGAGCATCCTGTGAATGACAGAGCTGCTAATAAATGTGAAAATGCTGAGAGAAGGAATCCGTGGAGTGAGAAGTTTGGTGTTAAATACTGTAATCTTTGGGTAGAGCACCAAAAGCTGCACCAAGGAGATGGCCTCAGTTTACAGATACTAAAGGAAAACCTCTGACTCTCCTCCCAGCTCTGTCTAGTTCATGAGAAGAAATGGGAATGCTCTTAAATGCAAGCAAAGCTTTTTATCTGCAGTCTGTAGAAGTTCATTCTGGCAGCTCCTGATCTTCAGGGTGCCATGTCAGACCTTCAGCTGGTTTTGGTTTGTTAGCAGTGTCTCTTTGAAATAGACCATTCCCTGTAAGTCAGACTGGTATTAAGCGAAGTGTTGACTTGCAGAAGGATCTGTAAACACCAGCGCTGTGGGCTGGCTTAGGCATCTACAAGTGCTCTGCCTGCATGAGGTGCACATGGACTTCTTGGTCTCCTTTCCAACCCTGCACTCTCTGCTCTAGATGCATTTTCTTTTGCCTACACAGACACTGGTGTGTTGTCTGGCTGCCACTTTTCATCAGCTCAAGCTGGGTGCGCACTGGTCCCCTCCTCAGCCTGCTGCCTCCAGACACTTTCATACCGAACATTTGTTTCTCCTTCCTTCATCTTGTGCTTCTCTTCTGCCCTGCTCCTCATCCCAGACTGCCAAACACTTCATGGCTTTGCTGCTTTTGCCAAAGTTGGCCGGTCTGAGGGCAGCTTTCCTCCCTAGCTGTGTTCTTGCCCTTGTCTGCTTGAGGCTTTAGTCAAAACACAGGTCAGCAGATTTCAGCCCAGTGCTGAGATGAATCGACGCCCTTTGTACAGCTGGGGTGAAGGAAAGTGGGCGTGGGTGGTTTCTGGGAACACCTGGGTGAGGCACTGCTTTTCACTTGTACCTAGGTGAAGTTGTGGGCAGAGCTGACCACAAACCATTCAGGGTTTCTTATAGAAAGGCTAAGAAATGTACGTTGCTCAGGCTGCTTTGTGATCTCTGCTAACCCAAAGCTCTGGCAGCAGCTGTGTAGCTGTGCCCATGGCTGTGTGTGGCGACGCTGCTGTGATCTTGATGTGTGGAAGGCAATCCAGTCGCTTCTCAAGTGCTCAACATCCCTATGGAGAGCTTGTAGGTGTTGTGACACTGGTGGGACTCTCCAGCCTTTATGGTACCAAGTGAACGTGGGACCTGGGTGGGTGGCGAGATGACACTGAGGTGGTTTTAGCAGCCACTGCTACTCAGTGCGTTGGGCATCATCACTTTGTACAGGGTAAAAATAGCTCTGCAGCTTGCCTGAGTGTGCAGTAACACTGATGGAGGCTGCAGTTGTGTGTTTGTAAACCAGAGAGAGGGGCAAAGTGTAGTAGCTCCCCAAAAGAGGTGAGAAGGGTCATTTCCTCTTTGTTCTTTACTTGGTGGGTGACACAGGATTGATGGGGAGTGTGGAGCTGCTCCTGTTGGTGGCTGTGGTGACTTAAGTTTAATGTGTTTTGTCAAGTGACCGTCTTGAGAGTCTGGTGGTGTAAAACCCCCTGATCCTGCCCTGTGCTGCAGCCTCTACAGAGCTGATCTTGGGTGGGACCTGCTGCTTCAGCATGGGGAACCCATGAGGCCACAGAAATGCTTTCACTCCTGCTGTGGAAAGCAGCTGACTTCTAGTTGGAGGTTTCAGGCTCACTGCATCTCTGTTTCATTATCTTTGGTACTCCTTAGAGCTGAGGCTGTTGTGCTTAGTGCTGCACTCAAGAATTCTTAGAGAGAACCTGGGGGATTTGGGTCTGCTCTGTGGTGGGACAGTGTGGAGGAGGCTGGCAGGAGCTCTCAATGGTATGTGGCTTTCTCGATGTGGGATAGAGAAAGGGAAGGAGGAAGAAAAGGGAGGCTCAACTTGCTGCTTCGGTTTTTTTTCTCCCAGACTTCCTTTCCTGGCCTCTGGGCAGAGGTGGGTCTGTAAATGCTGGCTGCTGAGTTTGCATTGGGGAGTTTCTCCAGCACTGAGATGCTTGAGGGCGAAGCCACATGTGCTGTGCCCAGCCACCATCAGGTGTGGGCTAGGAAAGAATGTCTGATATGGGTGTTAGGCTGCAGGCTGACCTGGAATCAGAACTGGAAAAGACTCTAAGATCCAGTCCAACCTTTGACCTAAGAGCAGTGCATGGACAAGGAGATCTCCTACCCCAGCTGTGGAGTGGGCAGTGCAGGTGGCGCACTGCGTGTCACGGAGGGGAGAGAGAAGCCAGCAGATAAAATATTGGGAAAGATAAAAAGCCCTGAGTGGGTGGCAGTGAGAAGGAAGAGGAGGAGGAGACAACCCAGACGATGAAGGAAAACAGGATCTTCTGTAAGAGATGGGAATGCTGGAAGGAAGCCAGGAAGGAAGCCTGAGAAAATGGAGAGAGCACTGCCCTGATGCTTCCAGCAGGTATTCCTGGCACTTGGCTGCGGCGAACTGCAAAGCATTTGGAAGCCTGCTGAAAGCTGGTGACGTGCCCTGAATAATCTGGATGTTTGAGTTAAACTTTGGTTGTCTTGGGGGTTTTGTTGTTGGGATTTTTTTTGTTTGTTTGCTTGTTTTGGGGTTGTGCTTTCTCTTTTCCCAAGCAGGATTTGGTGCCTGCTGTTGACTTGTCTGGGGAAGAGGCAGCTGACCTTAGGAAGGGGTTAGGGTATAGGCAGATGTTGTTGTGGCTGGGAGAAATGATCTATGCTAAACAATTTAATGGATTTTCCTGTGGATTCTGATGGGGGAAAACCTCCCTGACCAAAAAAAAAAAAAAACCACCTCACTTTTGGGGTTGGTACTTGTCCATGTGGGTAGAAACATCCTGGAGTGTGGATGGTGCCCGAGTTCCCTCCTGGATGGCAGCAGCGGGTGCTGGGCTCCCACCTCAGCCCTGAGAGCCGCCTGGATCCCTCCAGCCCTGGCGAGTGCGGTGAGCCGGGCTGGGAGAGGAGAAGCAGCTCCTGCTCCCCCACCACAGCCCATTGGTTAGTAAAAATAGCTCAGCTGCTGGCGTCAGTGCCAGGCCTCGCATCTGGCTTCCCTGAGCGGCTCCAGCACGGCCGCCCTGCCTCCAGACAGGGTCTGCTGGAGGACACATGGTGTGTTCCTCTCCCCTCCTCTTCCTCCAGCCCCGCTGGCTTCAGCCCGGGGCATCGGGAAGCGCCTTTGTGCCGGTGGCTTTCTACAGAGCAGGGTTTAATGAAGGAGTTGCTGCTGCTGCTGCTGCTTGGTAGCCTCATGTTAAATCGGGAAATAGGCTCTGAGTGAAAGCAAAACTGTCTCTGTGAGCGCCCTGCCCCGCACTGGAGGTTTGCTTGGGAGGTTTAGGGGTGTCGAGGGGAAAGGTGGCCCCAGAATGAGTGTGCACACAGCATGCTTTGCTCCCCTCTTGCACAGTATGGACTGAGTAGGTGTTTCAAAACAGCTTTTCTCAAGACGGCCATTTCCAGCGTCGTGATTTCTTTTTTTAGCTTTGCCTTTTCCAGCGCCGGAGCTACGGAAGGCATGGAGAGACCCAGGGGAGGCCAGGATGCTCTCTTGGTAGGCACCGAGGGAAAACAGAGCAGCCTGGCAAAATGGCCTTGAAAATGGAGTGGTGAGCTTGTGTCTGCTCCCCTGGGGGGGCTGGTAGTGGACACCGAATGCTGCGCACTGCTGGCTCAAAAATCAAACCCCTGGGGCTCCAGAGAGTGTTGCAAAGCTGTTAAAGGGAGCAGCAGGAGAGCTGGCGGTGTGGCACAGCCCCATCCACGGCTACGGCTCTGCTCCCTGCCCCAAACCAGACGAACCACCTTTGCTGTCTCATCAGGGATTCAGCTGGTGTCCCACACGTGCCAGGGAGAATAATTCTCACCAGAAACTGCCGTGGATGTTTTCTGCTTTGATGTCAGCCTGCGATCAGGCTGAGCTCGCTGATGGGAGCTTGCTCTGCACACCAGTCTGCAGAGGATTGTCTTCCCCTGGCACTGCTGTGCCCGGATGGCTGCCTGCTGCCCACCAGATGTTTCTTCTGTTTGCAACCCCTAATTCTTAATTCTTCTCAGGAGAAACCTCTCGAACAGAGCTTTAGGATCTGGTTGAGCCCAGATAAGCTCCAGAGGTGGCAATCCACAGGAGAGCTGTGCCCAGCCTCGCCACTGGTTCAGTGCCATGCTAGGAGTAGGTTCTTCGCATAGACTTCATCCAGCAGCCCTTTGCTGGTTTTGTATCTTACTGTGCAGAGTCTTAAGTTCAGAAACGATGAACTAACTTAGCAGATGTGTTGAGTTCTTGCAGCTTAATTATTTAGTGATGTGGCTTCTACGGTGAAGCTGTTTCTGGAAGGCTGAGGATGATGCAAACCTCCCTGATTTCCAAAATTAAGGCTGAGGAGGTTTGCATGTGCCTAAGAAGGAGGAGAACAAACCCACCCAGGCACCTTAGTGCAGCTCCATGTGGGGTAGAGAGCCTGTGTAGGGCTCTGACCATGCTGAAAGGCCTGGAGCATCTGCGAAGGAAAAGCTCAGGGATCTGGGGCTGTTTAGCCTGAGGGGGAGTCTGCTCAATACTCAGCAACAGCTAAACAGTAGGGAACAAGAAGTTAGGGCCAGGCTGTTGTCAGTGGCACTCAGCAATAGGACAGCAGGTACCAACTGCAACCCAGGAGGTTCCATCTGACCAGGAGGAGAAACTTCTTTGGTGTGAGGGTTCTGGATCCCTGGAACAGGCTGTCCCAGAGAGGTTGTGGTGTAGCCTTCTCTGGAGAGATTCCAAACCCGCCTGGACTTTGTGATCCTGGGCAATCTGCTGTGAGTGACTCTGCTTTATCAGGGGAGTTGGATTAGATGATCCCCAGAGGTCCTTTCCAACCCCCACAGCATGCTGGCATTTGGGAATTCTGTGCATGAGGTTTTTCAGGGGGCCACCAGCAGACCTCAAAACCTGGCAGCAAACCTCGCTGCTGTAAGCTGGGAATTTTCCCTGCTTCTGCTTACAGCAGAAGATACATTGAGGCATTTTTGTTGTAGTAACTGGAAAAAATATTTTCAAGTTCTCAACAGTTTTGTTTTCGAATTGCTCCCTGCGAAGTGTGTAATTTTTCTTTTTTGGGGGCAACTGAAAACAATTAGCAGCACAGCCTATGGAATTGCTGCTCCATGGGAAGGGTGGTGGATTGTGCGTGGCACAGGAGTGCAGAGTGCCAGCCTGTGCTCGAGTTTGGGAGCCTTTAGCCTGTTGTTGGGGAAATCTGCCTGCTCAAATGCCACCGGAGTTTTATCGTCGACTGTCTCAAGTATTTACCCAGCAGAGGATAAATGAGACTGTCTAGCGAATGTGTAACTTGGGAGTCTTCAGAGATGCAGGCATGCTGAAGGAGGAGTGAGTGGGAGGAAGAAGTGCGCACCACTCAGGACACCTGCAGATGTTGGATTTCATACTAATCTCCTTTTCACTTGGAGCTGCTGTGATGTTGTGAGGTGGAGTTGGCATTTCTGGATGTCAGAGAGGCCAGGAGTTCAGGGATCTGCTGGGGAGTCAGGCAGGGAGGTTTCCATGCCTCTACATCATGATCTGGAGTGCATTAGAGGACTACTTTCCACCTGTTCTTTAAGAATTCAATGAGAGCAAAGCTCAAACAGGTTTTTAGTCTAATGTTGTTTCATCCTTGGATCTCTGGCTCTCAACTCCTGGGGACAAGAGCAGGAGTATGAAAAGCAGCTGCTGGTGCTGTGCTGAGATTTATTTGAACCACTTAAGTAACATGATTTTCCTTGAATTTCTCCCTGTCTCTTTACTAAAACGAGGTCTAAGTAGCTAAGCCTGGGCCAGGCAGTTCCAGCTGCTGCTTGGGGATTTTCTAAGCACCATCGTTTCCCAGTGCCTGTGTTCTTTAGAGCAGGCTGCCTCCAGCTGCAGCGTTTGCAGGTAGATTGGTTTTGAAAGGAGATTTTATTCCATAAAAAAATAAAAGCTTTTTACTTAAAATCGTGCTCTCTTGCTGGTTTAGTTAGGTCTTGAATTATTTAAGGTGCGGTGATAATAAGGAAATAAACTGGTGTGGTTGAGGGCTGTGATCTACAGAGAGTTAATGTCTCTTCCCTCTGAGGAAGCTCTGTGCATCCTGTTGAGTGTTATCTTTCATTTCAGTCATTGATTAACAGCTCCCAAACCTACTCCCCAGCCTGCAAATCTTGAATTTTGAATAACAGAGATTACAGCTGGTAGCTGAGTGGCATAATTCAGCCTCGACTCTTTGATGCTTGCTTTCTTTGGTCGGTCAGCTTGAAAATGTACCTGTCTGGGAATAAGAAAAAAAAAAAAACTAATTGTATGCTTTGCATGAGCTGGGGTTTAATTTATTTTCATTCCCTGCTAAGCATGCAAAAAGTCTGTTCTTGTGCTTTGGAGTTGGCAGGGACAGTTGCCCAGCTCTCTTGGCTGCCTCCTTGTAGCCCTGAGGTACTTGTTTGTGTTCCTAGGGTGTTTGTTTGGGTTCCTGAGGTGGTTGTAGGTTCTCACTGCTGCTCTTTTACTGGAGCCTAGTCCCGTTATTTCTCCCCAAGTCTGGTGGTTATGACTCTTTTGAGATGCAGACCTCACAGGCTTATCTTGGTCTTTTCCTTTCTGATGGTTGAATGTTCTTTTGCCCAGACAGCTTTGGGCACCTCAGCTGTTCCTAACACAGCTTCTGAATCTGTGTTTTTGGTTTGTTTTGCTTCTTGCCTCCACAGCCCAGGTCGGTTCTTTGCTCTGGGTGAGCTCCAGGCTCTCCAGCTCTGCCACCTCTTGCCTGTGCCAGGGGCAGAGCTGGAGCTCACAATGCTCCAAGGGCTCAGGGTGTCCCCAGAACTCACCTTGCTCCTCATCCAGCTGAGCCACGCTCATGGTGGCTGCCACTTGGGATGGTAACAAAATGCTGCAGCGAGCAGACCAAAGAACTCAAATCTTATCTCTGCAGCTCCTGATATTTTGCTTTTTATCTCTCCTCCTGCCTCTTAATTTACAGCTAGTATTGCAGAGTTTCAATATTGAAACTTGAAAGAGCTGGCCTTAATTGAAGTAACGCTTTGGAGTTGAAGGAACTCCGATGGGAAAGCAGCTCTTTGGTACACGTTCCTGCTCAGCACTGAAGGGAAGCAGGCTTGGGTACAAAACACAAACCCCTGTGCTGGCTCCGAAGGGCTTCTAGGAGCCGCTTGAAGCTTGAACCTCTCCTTGCAGCAGCAGCTTTGCAATTAGACTCCAAAGTAAATTCTCTGGCAATCTGTGGGATGTTGGGTGGTGCCGTTGTCTGAGCTTTTGGTGTTGGGTTGGTTTTTTTTCTTCCTGCTTGAAGTGACCATAGTGATGCTCCTGATGCCGTTTTTATGCATTTACACATGCCATCGGCCTTTTACAATTGCTTCCAACCAGTAACAAGCAGCGAGGGCTGTGGCAGAGGTAGAAATAGTATTTTACTTCAGTGGGAGACTGGCGAATCTGTCGGTAAACAACACAATTCAGCTTCAAAGGCTTTTCAGCTAAAACTCATTGTTCATCCTTTGAGCCGTTCTGCCTCGCACCCTAATAAAAGTGGAAATCAGGCGTGGGGGGATGGGGCTGAGGAGAAAAACACAAGCCGAGAAGTGGAGATCAAAAGGACAAACAGAAGCAGAAGGCAGCAAAAGGGAGGCACAAAGAGTCACAGCTGAGCGTGCGAGAGTGATGGAGGAGAGAAAACAGCTATTAGAAAAGGCACCAGAACAATGGGGTGAAGGTAGCCCGTTTTTAGCTTTCCCTTCACTTTAACAAAGCTGCCTTCCACCAGCGTCATCCCACGGAAGCCGTGGCCTTAATTCTTCTTGAAAGTTGCTGGCTTGTTGCTGGCTGAGGCGCTGGCACAGAGACCAGTCCCTGGATCTCTTAAGCGGATGGACCCGCCGGAGGGGCGGCGGTGCCGGTGGTTTTCTCCCAGTTCATACCGCGGCAAAACCTTTCCAGGTTTGGAGCTGGTGCGAGCTGGAGTCGAGGGGACTGTGGGAAAGAAAAGCCATGGCTGACAGCAGCTCTTTCCACTCAGACTGTGCCTTGTGAGGCCTGGCCACGCTCCCTCTGCACGCTACCAGCTTCTCCAGCTGATTAAACCAGCTCCCAAAGCCTGGCAGCCTGCGTGCAAGCCCAGCTTTGTTAGTAAAGCCTCAAGGCTTTCCGTGCCCGTGTTTATCCTAACAAATACTTTAGACTGGATTAAGGAGGAGGAACATTATTTTTGGAGAGCCAGCAGGATGTATTCGTAGAGTCATGAAGGCTGGAAAAGACCTCTGAGATCACTGAGTCTGTGTTGCCTAGGCTAGCAGCAGGTGAGGAGGCTGGCCCACGGCATGACCCCCTGGCACTGCATGCCCCCAGCGTCCTGCCTTCCCCAGCTTAGTGCTAGAAGCTGCTTATTGCCTCTCCCCATATGCCTTGGAGCTGCCCATTTGTGGGGGCTGATCTCTGGGGGTGCAGGGAGGTCCTCAGGGAAGGAGCAGGGTTTATCTGGCAGATGGGGAGGTGACTCCTCAGCCTCCCCCAGCTGCAGTTAGCTTGGAGAAAAGCAGACTGAGAGGGGATCTTCTCAATGAATATAAATAGATAAAGAGAAGGGACTGGGCTCTTTTCAGTGGTGGCTAATGATAGGATGAGGAGCAGCAGATACAAACTGGACTCAAGAGGTTTCACTTGATTTTATGGAGAAACTTCTTTGCTGTGATGGTGTTAGAGCCTTGGAGCAGGCTGCCTAGAGAGGTTGTGAGTCTTTTTCTCTAGAGAGAATTGAAATCTGCCTGGACACTGGGATCCTGAGCAAGTTGCTGTGGGTGACCCTGCTTTAGCAGAAGGCTTGGTCTGGATGATGTCCAGAGGTCGCTTCCATCCCCCACCATTCTATGATCTGCACTCACTGCTGCCAAGCTGGGCTTTGTGAGCTTTTAATTTCCCAGCTGCACAGGGGATGAGTTGTGCTGCTGGGGAGGTGGCTGCGAGGCTTTCTCAGGCAGGTGAAGCCTTCCCTCTGGCCGGAGGAGCTTCTAGACTTGGGCTTGATTGCGAAAATAATAGCTGGGCAGGTCAATGCAGTTGCATCCTGCTCCTCCCTCGCAGCTCGTGTTTGCTTTCCTTTGTTTGGGTCGCGTCTTGCTCCGACTTGCCTCTGTCAGCCTGGCTGGATGCGGCTTTGCAGAGCTAATAACCCTTGTGTGCAAGCCACTCTCTACCTGGGCCCTTAATTAAAAGATATATCCCCCAAATCCCTCTGTTCCTCACCCCGCGTCCAGCGCGTTGCGAGCTCAGCCTGCTGAGCTGGTGTGCAGCAGAGGAAGCGAGCTCAGCATTCAGCTGACAGAGCATCTGAGCAGCCCTTTGGGGCCCAGGGAGCCACGGTTCAGGAGGGGGGAAGGGAAGGTGAAATGGATGCCTAAATCCTGGATCCGCTGCTTAAATTTCCTCTCTCCCTAGAGAGGGAGGGAGCAGAGTTCAGCGCGGAGGGTTTGGCTGAGCTCCCTCTCTTACCTGCCGCCTCCTCCTTGGCCGTGCCACAAGGCAGCGCTGAAGGACGGAGGGTTTATGGTGTGAGAAAGTGCTTTTTCCTCCAGTGACATTTGCTTGTTTGTGGTTGAATCACATTGAGAGAGAGAGAGAGGAAAAAAAAAAAAAGGCAAGAATCCAGCATTAGTGGAGGAGTGGGCGGGGAGCTGCTTCAACTGCCATAGTAACTTTGAAGGGCTTCACCCAATGCTGTCAGCGCTGGCTTTTTCGTGCTGCAGAGACTTTTCATGTAGGATGGTTTCCAGGCCAGGGAATTATTTTGTCTCCTCATTAAAAACAAAACCACATAAATCCCCCTCTTGTCTGAACTACCTTTTCGTTGATGATGTTCTCCTTTGTGACCTGAATAGGTCTGGGCGGCAGGGCTCTCCCTCAAGCGCCTCACCGGTGCTGGAGTGTGAGGAGTGTGCCTGCTGCCGCTGCTCCTGCCACTGCTGCTGCCCCCACTCCCTGTGCCCAGCAGAGGGTCCTGCTGGAGTAGGCCTTGTGGAAAGGAGCTCAGAGGTGGGACTGGAGTCCAGTGTGTGGCCAGGGGACTGTTACGGGGTCTGCAGGAGGGCTCCTGTTGAGATTGTTCAGCCTGGAGAAGAGAAAGCTTCAGGGACACTTTCTTGTGGCCTTTCAGTACTTCAGGGGGCCAAGAAGAAAGCTGGGGCCAGAATTTTTCAGGTCCTGTTGTGAATGGACAAGGAATGATGGCTTAAACTGAAGGAGGCAGATTCAGATTGGATAGAAGGAAAACTTTTTCTAGTGAGGGTGGTGAGACATGGGCTCAGATTGCCCGGAGAGGTGAGAGATGTCCCATCCCTAGAACTATTCCGGGTCAGGTTGTATGGGGCTCTGAGCAACCTGCTCTGGTAGCAGATGACCCTGCTGTGACTGCAGGGGGGTTGGACTAGATGAGTTTTAAATGTCCCTTCCCATCTAAATCATTCTGTGATTCCTGTCCCTCCACAGCATCACTGTGCTGCCCATTTCCTTTCGAAGGGTGTCCCAGTCCTCCCAGCAACATAGGGCACAGTCCCTTTCATGGCCTTGGCCATGCTGCTTGCCAGGCACTATACAAAGCATGCTCTGCTTAGCTGTCCTTATTCCTGCTGCTTTATATCATGCCAGCAGGAAGAAAATGCAGGAATGAGGGCATTTATTGCTCATGGGGTGGCTTTGTGGAAGCCACTCGCTAATGGACTTGGTGTGGCAGGTCCCTGGGCCTCTCGCTCCAGTTGACGCTGTGTCTTGGGATGTGTTTGGTTATTTCAGTGTTCCCTGGCACTGAATTGGAGGCAGCATCAGCTGTAATTGCACTTTTAACCTCCTGCGTGAGCAAGACCTGGTTTCTGGTGGCGTCCCTGACAGCTTCCTCTGCAGCACCACCCATCTTAGCTTTGCTCGGCATCCCAACAGAGTTTAAAATGGTTTCATTCTGAATAATTTATCTCCCAGAGAGAGAGCGAGCTGATGACAGAGAGCAGCGAAGGGAGTGCTGCAGCACGGGCAGGTGCAGGGCAGGATCCTGCTGCCTACCATGGGCTCAGCCCCAGGCACCATGCCCGTGTCCATCGCAGCCCCGTGGGGCTTTCTGCATCCCAGCCTTTTCTGCTGCATCAAAGCTCAAGGTCCTGGGCAGAGACTGTCATGGGAGTCCTCCCACCCTGTCCTCCTTCACCACTCTGTTTGTCCTCAAGCCTTGTCAGCTCTCTCCCCATCCTTGCCCATGAGAGGTTGGCTCCAGGTACCGCAGTCTGGGGTGCAGGCAGGTGAGGCAGCAGCAGCATGACCAGCTCCTGGGGGGCAGGCACCTCCTTATTGAGTGGTTAGGAGCTTTAGGAGTGAGTTTCAAAATGGAGGCAGCTCTGCCTGCCTCCCCATCCATCTCACAGCGTGGGTATGTGCTGCCCTACTTCTGCCCGGGATCAGACAGCCCTTCCTGAAGCCCTCCAAAGAGGTTTGAATGCATTAGTTTACATGGAATTAATCTCCAGATTCCAAACATGTTTTCAAGCTGGTTTGGCCTTATTTTCCTGCAAAAGGAGGCCAGCTCCACGTTGTAGGCAGAGACTGTTGTGAGTGAGGGTTGAGCTGGAGCAGTGAGAGACTACTAGCACAGGCACCATATTCAGTCCATTAAAAGGAATTTTTGGCTCATGGACAAAACAAATTGAAAAAAATCTCTCCCTGTTGATGCAGTTGCACAAAGAGTGAGCACACCAGAGCAAGGTTGTGAGGTGACCCTTCTAGTATCCACCGTGCCTTAACTGAGGGATTTGGGGTTCGCTTTCTGATGGAGAGATGATAGAGAATTGTGGTCCAAAAGACTCTGGGTGCAGTCTTTTGATGGGAAGAGGCTAACGAATTAAAATGTGCCCCAAATGACTGCAAAGGAGAACCTGGGTCTCATTTTTGTGAAGATGACTGCAGTTAAAATGTGTTCCCCAAATGGCTGAGTAGAAAAAATTGGGTCCGGCTTTCGATGTTAAAGAGTTAAAACGCACCCCAAGTGATCGTGTAGGAAATCTGGGGTGAGGAGGAGTGCTGGGAGAGTCTCGTGGTCAGAAGTTGGTAACTGGGTTGAGGTGGGTTGCTCCAAGAGGTCGTTCCTGGCACTCCTTTGTGTGCCATCCCGGGGAGGGAGCTCGGGTGCTCCTGTTATTTTTTTTGGCTAGCTTGTCACCCTGCAGGAGGGAGCAGTTGTGTGGGGGTGGGGAGCGACGCATTCAAAAGTGGGTGAGATGGAAAGGAGCCAAAATGCTGCAGATTTCTAAGGAGCTGCAAACACTGATCCCTTTGAGCAGGGCTTGGTGCCTTTGGTTGTCAGCAAAGCCCTGCTAGGAGCGTGCGAGGAAATGGAAACTGTGCTCCACTGTGCAGGGGTTTCGTGGTTTAGCCAGGCAAAGATACACAAAGATGCTTATTTTGGGAGGTGGTGGAATGTTGCTGTAATAACTTCAGCAAATTTTGGTTCACATAGAGCATCTGTACGAGTAGCACACCCACAGCTTCGTGTAATGTGTTCTCTTTGCTGGAGGAAAAAAAAAAAAGTGTTTTGCCTTGAATTTGGAAGTGGTTGAAGCCAGGAGGATCTATGCTGTGCTTATTTTTCCACCTTCTTTTGTATCCTAAACCTGCCAGGTCCTCGTTGCTTGTCTGGTTGATGGTGTTCCTGTCCCAGCAATGCCTGTCCGGGTTGTGGGTGGTGTGGAAGCCTGTGCTGGGCAGAGCCGAGAAGCAAACTGATGTCAGCCAGAGGAAAATAATTAGAATAGGAACTGAGATTTGTTCTCAGAAGGCAGGAATATCCCTGCGGGGTCTTTGCAGAGCACCTGGTAGCCTGCTGTAGAGCTAATAACTCACATTAGGAAGACTTCATTTTGGTCTGACAATTTCCACCCCCCCNATGTAGAAGCTTGTAGTGTTTGAAACACAATATGCAAAGCGCTGTGTTAGTAACTGACTCCATCCCAGCCCTGCGCCGCAGCCAGGCTGCCTGCAGCCTGCTTTTGTAACTCCTCCTATGAGCTGGCAACAGGAGGACGTGGAAGTGGTGAGCTGGAGTCACGGGAGAGCTCAAGCCTTTAACCATTTGCATGCTGCCGGACTCGGAGGCTTCGCTCTTCCTTCTGTGGCTTCAGCTGCTGTGGTGTCACTGGAAGCACCGAGGGGTATTTCTGTGCCACGGCGTGGCTGTGGTGTGATTGTCAGACAATCAAACACAATCACAGAAATAATTAGGGGTTGGAAAGGACCTCTGGAGATCGTCATCTCCAGTTCTCTCCAGCTAGAGCAGGATCACTCAGAGTGGATGCTTAGGATCACAATGTCCAGGCAGGTTTAGAATGACTCCAGAGATGTACACTTCACAGCCTCTCTGGGCAGCCCATTCCAATGCTCTACCACCCTGAAGGTAAAGAAAGTCCTCCTCATGTTTAGATGGAACTTGCTGTGTTCAATTTTGTGCCCATTACCTCTCGTCCTGTCACTGGGCACCACTGAAAAAAGCCTGGCCTTATCCTACTGACACCCAACCTGTATTTATAAGCATTTATAAGGTCCCCCCCTCAATCTTCCCCAGGCTAAAAAGCCTCAGTCTGTCTTCCTTATCATCTTCATGGCCCTTTGCAGTATATTCTCAGGCAGTTCCCTGTCCTACTTGAACCAGGGAGCCCACAACCTGAACCCTGTATACCAGATGAGGGCTGGAGCACCTCTGCTGTGAGGACAGGCTATGAGAGTTGGGGCTCTTCAGCCTGGAGAAGAGAAGGCTTCCAGGAGACCTTATAGTAGCCTTCCAATATCTGAAAGGGGCCTACAGGAAGGCTGGGGAGGGACTATGGACAAGGGGTAAATAGTAAAGACGAGGGGTAATGCGTTTAAACTGGCAGAGGGGAGATTTAAACAGGATGTTAAGAGGAAGTTCTTCACAGTGAGGGTGGTGAGACACTGGCACAGGTTGCCCAGGGAGGTTGTGTAGCACAGAAGCACAGAATGTGATCTATGATGTGCTCCACAACCTCCCTGGAGGTGTTCAAGGCCAGGCTGGATGAGGCCTTGAGCGACCTGTTCTAGTGGGAGGTCTCCTTGCCTATGGCACAGGGGGTTGGAACTGGATGTTCTGTGAGGTCTCTTCCAACCTAAACCATTCCATGAGGCTGAGCAGAGCAGAGTAGAGGGGGAGCAAGCGAGAGCTGGGGCAGGTGAAGTGGCCAGGGGGTTGCAGGGAGGTATCAGCTGGTGAGCATTTGGCTGTTTGCCCGTGGGCAAGCAGCAACCTGATTTACCTCCAGCAGATAAGCAAGAGCAAGAAAACCTGCTGGCCTGCTTTGCTGCCTGCAGGAGCCTTGGGCTTTTTTTGGTGGTGGGTTTGTTGTTTTGTTTTGTTTTTTTTTTCCCCTTCTGTAAACAAGTTCTTTCACAAAAATGTCTGCTTTCAGACAACCGGCAGGGAAACTGAGAAAGCAGGTAGCGTGAAAACGTTTGGCTAGATAACAGGGTTCTCCCTTGGCCATCTTGGCATGAAAAGGAGATGCCGCAGCACATGGCTCCGCAGCTTTCCAGCGCCTAAACAGGACTAGATTCAGAGGCGCAGCGATGCCGGACCGGAGCTCAGCCCTTTCGCCGCCGACATCTGAAGGAAAAGGCCCCGAAATAGCAAATGTCATCATTGGTCCCGGGGCGCTCGGCGAGATCGAGAGTGGCACAGGAAGTCTCCTCCCCCTCCCCGGGCTCCGTGCGGATCAGGAGGATGTGAAGCTTGTTTACCAGATGCATGCAAAAAAATCTGTTTGGGGAAGAGATAGGAGGGGCTGCGCAGACCAGGCTGCACTGACGATCTGTGATGTCACCTTACACTGGGGCAGCGAGGCTTCGAGGCTACAGAGCCTGGGACCCGAAGTCAGCTTGGGGCTGAGGAGCAAAGGGAGAAGGTGCCCTTGCTGGGGGGGGGTTGTGTCCGGTGAGCTGCTTGATGCACATGTGGAGAAAGCTTCCTGTGCCCCTGCTGATGAAAGCTAGAAATGGGCAAAAGATCTCAGCAGTGCTCTGAGAGAGGCCTTGTGCCTGCTGTTTCAGCACCTACAGGTGTTGCCATCTCTCAGGGTGGCACTAAATTGACACTAAAGCCATGTCCCTCTGCACCCTATCTCTGTGGCTTTGAAATCCCCTCAGGGCTGGGGAATCCACTGCCTTGGGCACCATGGTCCAGGCTGTGATAACCTTCCACTTTTTGGGAAAGAAATTAGAATCATAGAATCAGTCAGGGTTGGGAAGGATCACAAGGACCATCTAGTTCCAACCCCCTGCCATGGGCAGGGACACCCTACCCTAGATCCTAGATCTACCCTGTTCCTAGATCAGGCTGCCCACAGCCTCATCTAGCCTGGCCTTAAACACCTCCAGGGATGTGGCCCCAACCACCTCCCTGGGTAACCCATTCCAGGGCCTCACCACTCTCATGCTGAAGAACTTCCTCCTCACGTCCAGTCTGAATCTGCCCACCTCCAGCTTTGCTCCATTCTCCCTAGTCCTTTCACTACCTGAGAGCCTAAAAAGTCCTTCCCCAGCTTTTTTGTAGGCCCCTTTCAGATACTGGAAGGCCACAATAAGGTCATGTTGAAGCCTCCTCTTCTCCAGCCTGCGCAGCCCCAACTCTTTCAGTCTGTCCTCAATGGAGAGGTGCTGCAGCCCTCTGAACATCTTCGTGTCCCTTCTCTGGACATGATCCAGCATGTCCACATTCTTCTTGTAATAGGGGCTCTAATTGTTCCTCTTGTTCACCCTCAACCTCCCCTGGGGCAACTTAAGGCCTTTTCTTCTTTTGTTCCTTGGGAGAAGAGGCTGACTCCCTCTGGCTCCAACCTCCTTTGTCTTGAGCTGAGCATTGACCCCATACTTAAAGGTGGAAAAGGAACTGTTTGGCATTTGGGAGATGTGTGGTGGCTTAGAAGCTGCATTGGAGCTGGGAGTGAAGTGGCAGCGGTGTCGCTGGGCTGGTGATGGATCAGGCAGAGCCTCCCTGGTGCTGGTGCATGCAGAAGCAGGTCACTTCTGCAGTCATGATAAAGTGGCCTTGTACAGACTTCAGCCTCACTCACCTTCCCCTGCTTCTGGGAGAGAGGCACTTTCTTACCTCACAATGAGTCTTAAGGCTTAATCCATTGTTTGTAAAGCTCTGTAAGATCCTTGTTTGGGAGCACTAGAATCTGGAGGATTAAAAACAATTTATTTTTGTGTATCTTGTGTAATGTGCATCTCAAAGGCTTCCCGAAGAGGGAGGGATTGTGAGCCGGGGCTGATAATCTGTAAGGTGAAAACAAGAGGGAGGCAAGAGGCTGGGAAGATCTAAGAGGGCAAAAGTAAAAAGCTGATCCTCCATCATGAGGACTGGGCTGGAGAGGAGGGTGAGTTTCCAGCCCTGGAGGAAAGGGCTGGATAGAGTGGAACCATCTTCCCCTTAATCCCACGTCAAGACCCATACCGTGGGGTTAGTACTGCTCCTTGTGCAGGGCAGCATGAAGGTTTTCCTTTTGCTGTGTCTGTGCCCTTTGGTCATGCATATTGAGGAGCAGGAACCTCACTTGGTCTTGCTTGGTCAGTTCTGTCATCAGTAAACCACCTAAGAAGTTCACAAGAATGAATGTCAGCGATGTGGCCATGGATGGTTTCTCAAACCCAGATCTAGAATGGCCAGTGACCAGCCTCACCATGCTGTCTGTGGTTTCTGTTTGCTCGTGGACCTATCAGGGACATTAGTGAAGGTATTTCCTCCTGAGGGACCTTTGCTGCTCCTCGTTGGGGGCAGACTTTCACCATGAGGCTCTTCACTCCTACCAGAAAATTGTCTCTGACACTGTGGCCCCATTAGGACATCTCTCCTGGCCACTATAGGCCACTGCCTGTCTCCTAAAGAGGCTGTATGTGTACAGACATCTGTCTTCATGTCCCTGCTGCAAAACTGGTGCTGTCATCCTGCAAGGGAGCTGCCACAGCTTCTCTTCATCTCCAGAATCTCATGTGCCAGGTCTAAGTCCTTGGAGAAGAGATGACCTAGCACTTTGGACACAGTTGGTGCCTTGGCTCCTGTGGTGAAGCAGAAACTGGTGATGAAGTTCCTTCCCCACGTGCAGTCCTGAGCCCTCTGTGTAGGTGTGTTGCCATCAGGTGACTCTTAAACATGCTCTTTCCCCATGTGAACTTGCTTGGGGTCACAGAATGTGTTTCTGTTGTGTTTGGTCATAGCCCCATCATGGGATGGGGCTAAACTAGGTTTGGGCTCTCACCAAAAGATACCCTAAATGCCAGTAATGGTACAAGCAAGCGTCAGGGAAGCAGTTTCCACACGATGATGCCCTCAGGATTTTGTGTTCTCTGTGATTTCAGGGAAACAGGAGAGCTGTTAATTGATCATCAACTGTTTGCGTGCAGAGGAGACTCGTGTGGGGCTGGAGATGGCTGAGCCTGATGTATGTTGGCAAGTAGGTGTAGGTGTGGTGCAGGGAAATTCTTGAGGTGTGGGTGTGCTGGAGCCAGGGAGGACGAGCAGCCAGTGCCAAGGGCTGGGTGAGGGCAGTGACAGGTACTGCCGACCTGGAAATGGTGCTAAGTAGTGTTGGGAGATGACAGCAGGGATGCCCTGGGTCCCTGCACCACTGCTGTTGGCCTGGCACTCTAAGGTTGGCTTTATCCCAAACCCAGCAACATTTCTTGTTCTCCAGTACCCCTGGGGCTGGAGTGCTCCAAGCTGCTGAAGATGATTTGGGTAGTAGGTGGAACCAGCTCTCAGAGTGGTTTTGCAGTAGCATAGCTAAAGAGATTAACCTGGTATTCACTTATAAAAGAGGAGGCTGGTGGCTTGAATGAGACTCTGAAGACTCATTTCATGGGTTTGGAGTTGGAAACACAAGCTCTTTAGCTTAGCAAGAGAAAGTTGAGAGCATCTGGTGGGTTGGAAGCCCGCCGGTTATTGACTGCCAGGGCCTGGGCAGGGTGCTGGGGAGCCTGTTCTCCTTCTAAACATCTGCTGCCCTCCGGTTTCGGGCGACCTTGCCTGACACCACCCTGCTTGCTTTGTTCTGGGATGCCTTAAAAAGAGAGGGGAAAAAAAAAGTCCCCAGCGATGGACGTTAAAGCTAAAGAGACTGAACTGGAAAATTAAGCACCAGATTTATTAGGAAGGTTGATGGCATGAGAACAGCCTAGCTTGGGGCTGCAGCAGAGCTCGCAGCTCCTAAATATTGGGGCATTAAGGCTGCCTTTAGATACTGCCTGGGTTTAAAAATACCTGCTGTCCTTGGTCCACAGCTGTAGGGAATGCAGGGAGCATTTACAGTGTGAGATCCCCGAGTCCCAGCATGGTGAGGTTTGGAAGGGACCTTTGCAGAACTATCTAGTCTAACCTCCCTGCTAAAGCAGGGTCACCCATGGCAGCTTAGCCAGGATCCCAGTATCCAGGTGGGTTTGGAATCTTTCCAGAGAAGATGACTCCACAACCTCTCTGGGCAGCCTGTTCCAGGGTTCCAGCACCGTCACACCAAAGAATTTTCTGCTCTTCTTCAGATGGAACCTTCTGGGTTGCAGTTTGTGCCTGCTGCCCCTTGTCCTGTAGCTGGGCACCATTGAGAAGAGTCTGGTCCCACACCCTTCTCTTTCTGAGCACTGATCAGATCCCCCTCTCAGGCTGCTCTTCCCCAGGCTAAACAGCCCCAGGGCTCTCAGCCTTTCCTCTTCACAGAGCTCCCCAGGCCCCTCAGCATCTTTGTAGCCTGCACTCGACTCTCTGCAGTACTTCCCTGTCTCTCTTGAACTAGAGAGCCCAGAACTGGATGAAATACTCCAGAGAAGAGAGAGAGAAGAATCTTCTTGAAACATACCTTCGCTTTACCTCTCCATGATCTAGTAATCCCAGCTGGTTTCCCTACTTCTTTCTGGTTCTGTACAGCCTCGTTGAAAGTTCTTTGCTGGGAACTTCAAGTGCTGTTTGAGCTCCAGAAGCACCATTTCCCTCGGAACAGATTTCTCCTTTTGTTCCGCTTGATGTTGTGACTCTGAAGCAGATTTAAATAAACTTTTATTTTTAGTCTTTTGCACCTTCTGCAATGAAGCAGGGTAGGTTTGAACAGGCAGCAGGAGACCAGTAGAGAAATAATTCCAAGTTCAACATGAACTTTCTCTTCCCAGTGACCTCCTCGACTGTTCACGGAGCTGGTGTCTATCACCCATCTCCGACCTGAGTTGTTGTAGAGCAAACAACATAGAATCATAGCATTGCTTGGGTTGGAAATGGTCTTAAGATCATCAAGTCCAGCCACTAACCTAACACTGGCAAGTCCCCCACCAGACTATGTCCCCATCTACATGATTTTTTAATACCTTCACAGATGGCAGTTCCTGGGGCAGACTTTTATAAGCCATCAGTGGGGGGAAGAAAATTTTCCTGAAGTCCAATGTAAACCTTCCCTCAGGCAACTTGAGGCAGTTTCCTCTTGTCCTGCCACTTGCTCCTTGGGAGAAAAGACCAACCCCACCTGGCTCCAAACCTTTTTCCTGATTTCCTCCTGGCTGAGCAACTGCATTTTCCTCAGCTGCTCCTGGTAAGACACATTGGGCATGGTGCAGGGCAGAGTGAGCACAGGTTTCTTTAGGTCCCCAGGGTAGTGGGAGCTGAGCGTTTTGGGATGTCTTTTAATTCCTTGGGGTTAATATGCAGAATACAGAGAGCCACACAGGAGCTCTGCCTCTGGAGCAGAGCATTCATGAAGCTCCACTGCTGACACCAGGAGCTACCAGCAGATATTTCGGTCTTCTGTCAGGTTTCAGCTCAGCAGTGCAAAGCTGGGCTGCCTTACAGTGGGAAGGTGGGCTGGGATTGCTCCAGCAAGGGGTTGGAGATGACTGGAGTTTAAATCAGGGCAGTGCAGTGGTGAATAAGGGCTGTGGGCACGGCAGGAGCTGTGGTGGTGTTGGGAGGTGTCTGTGATGGGCTGGGAGGCAGCACACGTTGGCTCGCAGGGAGCTTGCAGCAGCCTGTCGGAGGGAGCGTGCCAGTGGGGAGGAGCAGGCAGGTGCCAGGCTGGCGGGTGGGGTGGGGTGATGTGATGTGCTCTGTTTAAGGAGAAAGAGAAGCTGGAGATACTGGGTGCATTCAGAAATCTGCTTCTGGCTCTTGGTGAGTGAGCAAGAGCCAGTTATCCCAGTGCCTGGATCTCCTCCCACACTGGGGTCTGTGCTCCGCTGCTTCAGTCCTCCTCTAGTCCAAACCACTTGCTGGAGTCCCCCAGCTGTGCTGGTACTGTCCTCTTCTCACTGACTTCATTACATCTTGATCTCTGTAACCTCTTTAACACATTTAAATACTGAAATGAGATTATCCTTAAAGAGCCCTTTATGAAAAATGTTCCAACCTTCCTAATCAGAAGAAATGTTCCTGTAGCTGCTTTTCTCCTTTCCCGCATTTCGACAAGTGGCGAGGGCAGAATGGTGAATCATCTCACCAGGACAACAGCTTGGGCTGAAAACCAGGCACATTTCTTCACCAACCTGATCATAGAACGGTTTGGGTTGGAAGGGGACCTTAAAAGGTCATCTGTTCCAACCTCTCTGCAGTCAGCAGGGACATCTGCAACTACAGCAGGTTGCTCTGGACAACCTGACCTTGAATGGTTCCAGGGATGGGGCATCTCCCACCTCTAGGCAACCTGGCTTGATGTCTCACTGCCCTTACAGGCAAGAATTTCTTATTTCTATGCAGTGTAAATCTCCCTGCTCTAGTTTGAAACAGTTATTCACTTCCTATCACCACAGTCCCTGATAAATAGTCCTCGAGCAGCACATTCTTGGCACCTGCAGCATCGGCCACTGCACCATGGGAAGGTGGGCTTGCTCCCGTGGGAGGGTCCCTGGGACACTACTTTCTGCTGAGTTTGCAGTTCAGAGGATCTCTAAACCTCATTAACCTTCAGTTTGGTGGCCCCTGAGTGCCAGGGTGCTGAGGATCTGCTCTGCTCAGTTGAATCACAACCAGACCTTTTGGATGAGACAGTTGTGGGTGCAGTTGCTGAAAGCTGTCTCTGAGCAGCAGCTGAGGGATTTGTGTGTGGTGAGCATGGCTGGTTGGCTGGCAAGCCTTTGTGGACCAGAGGATCATCCCTTCCTCTCCCAAACCAACTCTGAGTCCCAACAGGTCACGTCAGTATGGGAACTTGACCATGCCAGCAGCCCTGTGGTCGGTGAGATCATCCAACTGACCCTGTCACAGGGCTTCAGCCCTGCAGACCTCTCACTGGAAGGGTGTTCTGAAGCCAGGGGAGCAGGAGTTGTGAGCTGAGCAGTCAACGTAGGGAGCTCGCCATGCAAAGCCTTCACCTGGCACCTAAGTGTGCCTCTTAGGCTCTGCACAGGGGACTTTGGGTTCATTGCAGAGGGGGAGAAGAAGAGGACTTGCTATAAAAGAAAGATTGGCATGTGAGTGGCTAAGTTGCAGACAGTTTGAAGCCTTTATTGAATGCATGCTTTTAGTGACAGCTTTAGCTCTTTGAATCTAGAGTTTTTTGCACAGAACAGGGGCTGGAAAGGTGGCAGCTTCCCAGGCACCCAAACCCTTGCTTGACACCTGAAGAGCAGATGGGTGCTGTGCCAGGAGTGCCAATCCTCAGCCGTCCAGCCAGCACTGGTGTTGTTCTGCCCTAGACAGCAGAGCCCTTCCCTTGAGCCTCTGTGAATGCTTCCGCCTGGGATCCTTGCTTTTCCTTCAGGGATTGCTGGAAACTCCCAGTCACCATGTGCTGTTCATTGCTGGATGAGCAGGGTGGTCTCCATTGGTAATTACTGCTGGAGCTGATGGGCCTTTCCTGCAGGGTTCTGGTGGAACTTAAGGCGTGCAGGGATGATCAGAGAGGGTGTGGGGTTTGCCTTTTTTTTTTTTTTTTCTTTTTTTCCCCCCCTCCCCCTGTAAAAGATATTCCAGCTCCAGTTTGTAATGTGGCAAGAGAGGGGGAACGAGAGAAGGGAACAACAGCATTAGCGGATGTAGAAGTAGCTGGAATGAGAAGCTTTTGTGCCATTAATAACAGTCCTGGCTGGCAGCCAAGGCTGGGAGTGTGGGATTAGCCTGAACAATCAAGACTGCAGGATCAAAACAAGGAGGCAGGAACAGCGAGGTCACACTGCTGCCATCTGCGCTGCCGCAGTGGTGGGAGGGAGCGGAAGAGGGGGCTGCGCTGGAGGAGCCGTGCCGGAGGAGCCGTGCCGGTGGCGCAGCCGGCCCCGAAACCGGCCCCGCAACCGGCCCCGCGCCGCTGCCGCCGGCCGCGCACCTCCGCGACAGCCCGCGGAGGGGAGGCGGCTGCAGTGTGCCCTGCTTAGGAAATGGCTTCTGAAAAAGCACAACCGCCTCGTTGGGGCTCGGTCCTGCACTTGCTGTGCTCCGGGATGAGGATCCCGGCGGCGTTTGTGGCTGGGGGTTTGGGGTTGGGTGTCTTGCTGTGACAATGCTGGGGGCCCACCCCGGTGCCGGCGTTGCCACCGTGCCCTTTGTGAATCCATCTGGTGACCGGGGGGGTGGGGAGAGGTCACCGGACGCATTCGGCAGCAGCTTTGCTGTGGGTGAAGCTGCGGCGTGTGGGGCGTGTGGATGGTTCGAGGGGCTCTGTGCGCTGGTTTACATCACCCTTTCAAAGGAAGGACTCGGGCTTTCTGCTGAAAGAGGCTTTTCAAAGCAGACGGAGGCAGATCTCGTTCCCTTTCGCTCTGATCTCCATCAGCTTTTTGCTGAAATACCTTCCGAGAGCATCAGAAAGCAAAGCGGTTCGTCGCCTTTCCCTTGCTTCTCCTCTCTTTTTCCCCCTGACCTAGTAAATCTCGCTGTCCTGCAAATGTAAATACAAAAGCTGAAACGCAGTGGAAGCAGAGCAGTGTCCCACAAACAGCCTCCCAGCTCTTGCTAAAAATATCTCAGTGCGGTGCAGTAACTCCCAGGCATTCTTTTGTCTGACTGCTTTTGAATTCCCTAATTGAAGTTGGTTGGAGGGCAGTGCACCAGTTTCCTCAATAGCTCAGATGTTGATTGTGACTTAAAAAACAAGAGCAAAATTGTTTTTCCTTTGTGCAGCCGCGCTTTCAGTTACCTTCCCCCCACCACCCTTCCCTCACCCCCTCCTAGTTTTGTTTTGTTGGTTGTTTTGTTTTTGGGTTTTTTTTGTTTTTTTTTGTTTTTTTAATCTCAGTGTTTTTTACTTGCAATTTGATTTTGTAAGACAACTGCATTAACTACATCTGCGGGGAAGGGGCCCAGGAGGCCACAGCTTTCCATACGTGATGCCACGTGCGCCTCGGAGCCGGAGCTGGGCTCGGTCGGAAGCATCCAGGCTGGCACGGCGATGCTGTGCAAATGGAGCTTCACGTAGCAGGAAGTGTTAATAATGGTTCCTAATTGCTTACTAATAACTAAATCTGTGGAATTTGGCAGCGATTGGGATACAGTTTTCTCCCGCAATCTGGCCGTTCCTTCCAGAAGGAGCAAAGTTGCTTGGTTGATGTAGAGCAGCAAAGCTTAAATTCGCCCGAGGTAAGGGGGCGGAAAGTTCTCCAGGTCCCTCGTGGTCTCTGTGAGTGCTTCCCAGTAAAACCTGCCACGTCTTGGTTCCACCCTCCAAGATTTCACATAGGAAGATTGTTTGATTCGAAGAAGGATAAAATCTGGCTGTTGTCCTCCTTTCTGTTTGCTTTTTTTTCCCCTCCTCACGTCAGCTGGGAACCAGAGAAAGCAGGGCTCCTTTCAGGTGCTCCCAAAGCCTGACGGAAGCACCATGTGCCTGGGCAGCTCGGGATGGCTTCCTGAGCTCTGCTGGGAGCAGGGAGGAAGAGTTTGCGACCAGTAATTTGTGATAAGTCACGGCCAGTCCAAGAAGCTCCCCAGAATACATATTTATTGGGTAAATGTGATAAACCACGAGTGCTCAGAGCTCCTCTGTGGCCGGTAAACAAACACAAACGTTGCTTTCAGTCGAGCCTCAGTAAATTAAAGGTTTGAAATTGTGATGGAGATTGGAGGGAAGCTGATTTCCGCTGCTGCTTCAGGAGCCGGGATTTATTCAGGCTCTCCGTGGTGGGAGACATTTCGTAGCTGCTCAGCAGCAGCAGAAAAACAAGCACAAATTTTTCTGTCTTCAGGGATGACTGCATTGAAGCGTGTGGGGGGAGGGCTGTGCCGCTCGCTGGGACCAAAATACCTCCCCATCCCCCATACACGTCAACAGGCCCCAAAACTTCCCTCCTGCTGAGGGCTGGGTGCTGCTAGGTGCTCTATGCAGCCATGGAGCAGGAGCAGGGACTGGGCAGCGCCTGCAACCCCTGGCCTGGAGTGCTGTGAGTTAGCCAGGCTTCTCCAGCACTCTTCTTGGAAATGGAGCATCTCCCAGGTTGGACATGCACAAAAATATGCTGCCAACGGGTGTGAGCTGGCAGCCTGCGAGTTGGGTTTGCTGCTCTCACTCTACCAATGCTTGGAACCACCAAGATGTGTCTGGAGGAGCCTATGGCATGTGTGATGGTGGGGAGAGAGATGTTCCTCTCTGTGGTCACGGGGATGATGCACCTAAATGCTGGCTCTCTGCCTCAGTTTCCTCCCCCACATCCTGCAAGTGGATGGGCTCTCTAGGTGAGAAAGTCGTTACTGTCCCAAAGCTCCCTTCCTTTCCCAAAACATGTCATGGTGGGTGCCAATACCTTCTGGTCAGGGCATGGCTGATGGCATTGGGCAGGACCCCCTGTGAGGGTTTAGGCTTCTCTGGTGCAGAAGAACGTGGGGAATTTCATTGGGGGGAGGAGAAGTTTTTGGTTTTCCCAGCGAAGGGAAGCCAAGTCTGGGTGGGTGTCATTGTGGTGTTTTATTTACAGGGGCAGCTCCCTGTGTGTTAGAAGTCTCCACCTGGCCAAGCCATTCTGGCTCTGCCTGTAAACTTTGGGGGGAAGAGTGCTGGAATGGAAAAGATGACGCAGCCTTATCTGTGGCGCAGCCTCGCTGTGATGGAGGAATCCGAGCCCTGGCTTATATCAGGCTTGAAGCTTTCCCTTTCCCTTCCAGCAAATTGCATACCACTGCCTTGGAGCTGTTCCTTCATCGGGGGCATGTCCTTCAAGGAGTGTGGTTGGGTGAAGAGCACAGATCTGGGTTCCTCTTCAGTGTATATCAAGTTCCCTGTGGCTGTCCCAGGCAGCCTGATGGCTTCCGGCTGGTCCTTCCTTGGGGTGCTGTGGCATCGCCCTCTCAGCACACAGCATCATCATCCCTTCTCCAGAAACTTTAGCCCTTGCCTTCAGTGTGCAATTATTCTTGCAGGAGACATTCAGGTCATCCCTTCCCCTTGTGCAGTAAGTGACACTTCAGTGAATGACTGATGCTTAGCATGGTCAAGGGTCACCTTACCCAGCTCCCGGTACCTACAGCTTTCATTGCAGCTTGCAGGAATGGTCTCGAGACTTCCACTTTATTTGCAGGGAAAGAAACTTTGGCTCTAAACGTGCCAGCAGTTTCCAGAGCCTGTTGGTAGTGTGGTGGAGCCATCCCATCCCTGCCTGGTGAAGTGGGAACCGCTGCTGGAGCTCGCCACTCCCCTTGCACTGTAACCCTGATAACTGACCCGAAACGGCGGCTGCGGGGTCAGGCTGACATCTGGCACCAGGAGGGGAGGGAGGGAAGGAAGGGGGAATGTTGGCTGGAAGGGAAGGAGCTGGAGGAGGATGGGAAGGACACAGCCAGAAGCTTCTAAAGCTGCAGGGTAAGACATTAGACTGAAGAAGGGGCAGAATATAATGCTCAGTGATTTTTGCAAGCGGCCGGCTGCTTCCCCAGGCTGTCTAGGGGCTAAGGGCAGTGCTTGTTTTCTAACTAGACCCTGTAAATCATCCAGGGAATGGCTGCAGCTAATTGCCAGGTATCTATCAGGCCTTGGGTTTCGTTTGTCTCAGGGCAGGATGCGCTTGCAAATGAATTTTGAGAACAGCCAAGGATCAAATGTTGTTTTTTTGTTCTGGAGCGTTTTGCTCACTGTTGGGGTTCAGTGATGCAGCTCTGCCTGCGCTTTCAAAGTCTGCAGCTAACGTTACAGTTTCCTTCCTGCTCTGAGCTTCTGGTTTCCGTGCTCACACCTTGCTGGAAGCCTCCGTTGGGGCTACCATATTCCCTGATTGCTTTGGTATTAAAGGAACTTTTTCTGTAAGAAAATCTATTTAGCTTTCGGTACATAGAGGAGTAATAGTCTTCAACTGCTGAAAAAAAATCCCCCAGATCAACATTTCAGGAGACTGAGCCTGCTACAGTGTGTTTTGTTGAGGAAAAGCCACTTCTCTAAGGGGAGAAGCTGCAGCAGAGGTTGATGATATATATGTTTTCCCAGCTCTTGGGGGACAAGGACTCCCCTGCTCCCTACTTTTCACCCTCAGCTGCCTAGCACATGGCTTTTGGGAGCAGTGTGCATTCCTGCTGTGATAGTACTGAGATACGGGGGCTGTCCTGCTCAGGACTTGGCCTGATCCAGCACAGCTACACGGTGTGAGGCTGGGCTGAAGGCTCCAGCAGCTGGCTCCTCAGGAGCTGGCTCCTTCCTGTGCCGAGATTGCCACAAGCCAACTTTTTCCTGGGCGCTTTATGCACGTTGTGTCTGCAAACGGCAGCCGATGCTGGCGCAGCCTCGTAAAGACCTTTATTTGTTGGGAGTTTGCTGGTGGAAAATGGCTTGGACTGTCACACGGGAGGCTTGTTTACTGGCTGCCCATGTGCCTTGCTGCCTCCATCCCGTGCTCTGCCAAGAATAGAAGCTGAAGCACGGCTCCGCGTCCTCCAGCCGCGGCTCTTCCAAACTGACTCGCCCAAATGTTTTGTGTGTTTGCGGCTGAGTCGGCAGCGGAGCTGGGGCTCCAAGCTGCCACTTCTCCGCTCGTTCCACCCGTCAGCACCGCTTCTGAAAGGGCCACAGATAGTGTCTGCAGGCCGATAGCACAGGAATAAGCTGTTCATAAGCTCCCTTTGTTTTCTGTACCTCCCCAGGCTTGCAGGTCTGCGCCGTTATCTGCAGGCGCTCTCAAGGCCGTCCCCACTGCTGTGTCCTCACCGCTCCCTGGAATTGCAGAGGAGCCTTTTGGAGCAGCCTTTAAAACTCCCTCTGGCCGTTGCACTAAATGAATGGGGCTGTTGTACAGCTGACAGCTGCCATTTTAGTGCTCTGGTGTTGTATTTCCTTCCAGGAGGCTCAGCCTCACAAGGCAGATTAGGACTGCGAAAATCCCAGTTCCATTAGAAACCACTGGAAATGAGTTCCCAGGTTGTTCTAAGGTAAATCAATAATGCAGATAATCTCCCTGGCTGGACTTAGTGACCCAGCCAACAGGTCGTTTAACTCCTTTTATTTTAAAGCACTTTCAAAAATCATTCCTGTTGAGACTGACTTCTCAGGCTCAATTGCTGTTATGAAATTCTCAGGCACCGTTTGTTGGGAATTTGCTCATCCCTGTGCTTAGGAGGAACCGAAGGCGCTGCCGCGGTGCTGAGCCTCGTGTTGGTGCCAAGGTAGGCACAAAATTCCTGGGGGTTTTGGAGTTTGGATGCTGCTTAGCTCCCAGGCGAGCTGCTCAGACCTTGATACTAGATCCTGCATCCTCACTGTGCTGCGTGAGTCCCGTGCCTGGCAATGTCCCTGTCCCTTCTTTGCCCTTTCCCAGTTGATGCATGTAGCTGGGAGCATGCTTCTTGCTGGAGCCATGAACATGTTCCTTCATCTGTGAGCATTCCTCAGCTGTGCCTCTTCTGCTGCTTTGCAAATCCTGGAAGGAAACAGGAATTTGGTTACAGAATAAAACAGAGAGAGATGAATCCTTCCTGGTGGTGCAGTAACAGCTTTTGCTAACTTGGAACCTACTTGAAAGTAGCTTTAATAAGCAAATTGTCCTGTTGCAGAGCAGGGGTCTTTGAAGCCAAATATGATAAAGCACCACTAATTTTCCCCCTTCTGTTTGAAATAAAGCTTGAGTGAAGACTGCTTCTAAATGAGCACAAGGATGGGCCCAGCTCTAACAGCTCTCCATGCTGGCAGAGTGGGTCTGGTTGGGATCTGATGGGATGCTGTGTGCCTGTGGAATTAACTGGCACGCTCAGGACGGCATTTTTTACAGGTTTGAGGTGATTCAGTGAGGTTTTGTACTAGATAACAGCTTTGTGTCAGACGATAGTCATCTTTTTGATTCTGTAGTAGGTGCCTCGCAGTGAAGTTTATCATCGCTGGGAAACTCAGCATTATTTAGCAGCTCTTGAACTGTCAGATATTGAAATAATGTCTCTTGAACCACTTGAATGGAATAAGACTTGGCGTGATATAGGGCTGTGGTCTTAGAAAACCTGTAATTCCTCCTCCTCCTCCTCCCCCAGCATTAATGTTACTATCAGATTTGTCTCTTTAGCTGTGGCGAAGAGGAGATTGAGCTGCTAGAACATGATCTATTTTGATTAGTAAAATTCTTAGCGCTGCTAATTTAGTCAGCTAGTACGTTCTGAGTGGAGGTTCTGTGTGTTCAAACTGTTCTGGGTGTTGGTTTGTTGGTTTTTGGTTTTTTTTTTTTTATAACTTAATAAGTTCTCCAGATAGTTGCCATGGAAATAATCCTGGATACAGAGAGGATGCGAAGGCCCTGAGGACGCCGGCGTGGTGGCAGCACTGCGTGGTCTGCACCCTCCAGGCTTGGCTCCTGGATGAGACCTGGGTTGTCTGTGGTGGGCACCAGCTCAGTGCTCCTGCTGTCCCTCACTGTGGGCAGAATTCTCCTGGTTTTCATAGGGTAGGGGAGTTGCAGAAAGGACTCGCTGCTGCTTTTCACTGATGGAAGGTTAATTCTGCCTTGCATGTGCCTGAATCCTACTGACGTGAAAGGGCTTGGCCGTTGGCTTTGGCTGTTGCTTTTATGTTGCCCAAGCCTTGGTAGATCTGCTAGGGGTGTTCTGCACCCAGTTTGAAGCCATTTCCCTCGTACAGATCCAGGAGTGCTGGGTGCTGCCGGAGGTGCTGTGCCTGCTGTGCTGTGGAACAACGAACCTGCTTCCTCTGGGCCCCTGCTTTCTTTTTCAGCAGCTTCCTTTTTGTGTAAATGTTGTGGGTTTTTGTGAAATCACCATGTGGTGTTGTTCGCGGATGTGATCAGAGCTGTTTTGTACCTCTAAACCAAAACTGGTACTTCTAGTTCTTATTGTAGAAGGCTTCAGGTTTTCTTCCTGGTTTTTCAGGTCTTCAAAAATACTTTATTATTTGAGCTGGCGTTGAGTTCAGTCTGAGAAATGGACACCTATTGAATGTAGCAAGTGGGATGTGTGAATCTCGGTCAGCAGGATAGGACCAAGGGCAGGAGCTGCAAAAGCAGCAGCAGCTCATCTTAGTGTACCTGATTTTTGCCATACTGATTTTCCAGAGCATCATCTCTTGCGGTGCTGGAGACCCTGAATCATACACTTGTTTAGACTGGAAAAGAGCTTTAAAGAGCATCAATTCCAACCATTAACCCAGCACTACCAGGTCACCACTAAACCATGTCCTTTAGCACCATATCTTTAAGGCTTTGAAACCCCTCCAGGGATGGGCACTCTACCACTGGGCAGTGTGGACCAGGTCTGGACAACCATCTCCTTTCTGGGGAAGAATTGTTCTTCTTGTCCAACTTAAACCTCCTCTGGGGCAACCTGAGGCCATTTCCTTTTGTCCTATCACTTGTTAACCTGGGAGAAGAGACCAACCCCAGCCTGGGCAGTTGTAGAGAACCAGGAGCTCTCCGCTCAGCTCCTTTCCACCAGACTAAACAACCACAGGTCCCTCTGCTACCGCGCACAAGCCCTGTTCTCCAGAGCCTCCACCAGCTTTATTGCCCTTCTTTGGACTCTCTCCAGCAACCCATCTCCAGATGATCCAAACCCCAGCAGCTCACATTGAGACCCAGTCCCTTTCCCCTTCCAGTCTGGAGAGGAGCTAAACCCATCCTCCGGCCCCACATCCTCTCGGGCTGCCGGGGGGTGCGCTCTCGGAGCGAGCGCAGTGACAGCTGGGCGGGAGGCTGGGAACAATGCGGATGAAGTTGGCTTTCAGCGACGTGACCCTCTCCAGGCTGCAGGCCAGAAGACTATAAATAATTGGTGGGAGCAGGCACCCTGGCCAGCAGGCTAATGGAGCGCGCAGCCCAGCGCCTGCATTACCCATGACATCACCGCCGCTCGCCCGCCCGCTCCCATCGCCGCTGTCATTTTACTGCTTTTAAATAATAAATCGTGCTGGGAGCTGCAAGCCTCCTCCTCCTCCTCCTCCTCCTCCTTCTCCTCCTCCCCCCCATTCAAGCCTCGCTGGGCTGTGCCGCCGCACAAATGAATTTTACAGCCGGGAAAAGGAGGTTTTTGCTATCAAGCTACAGAAAATGCGGCGCAGGAGGAGTTTGGCCCCGGGTATCGGTGACGGGGTTTCGGGTATCAAAGGCAAGGCGGTTCCAGCTCTAGTGACTTTTGATCTGGCTTGGTATCTGGAATGGTTTTGAAGCTTGGCTGGGGGTCACTGGCCCGAGTTCATGGATGATTTCAAGGGGTAAAGTTCTCCGGTGTTGCAAGTCAGAAAAATCCCCATGGCTGTGGCTGTTTCCGTGAGCGGAAGGCGTGCGAGCGGTGTGCTCGGGCTCTTGGGTCCCACCACTCTGGAGCTTTCACTTTCACTGGAGTTTTCAAACGGCAAAACCAGCTCCATGCAACCCAAACCCTCCTTTAGCTGACTTTTAGAGAAGTTCTCCAACCTCTGCTTAGCCACACATTAATTGGGAAAAGCTAAAATGCACTTGGACTATTCCAGGCTGTGGGAAAGAGGAGGGGCAGGAGGGTCTCTGTACACATGGAAACACTTTTAGGGTGGATCTTGGCAGCTTCTTAGGCTCATTTGTGTAGGTTTCCAAGGATTTTGAAATGCAGAATCACATAACCAGTACACTGGGATCTGCAGGCATCAGAAGCTGTCCAGAAATGGGGCAGATTGTGGTACTCTGCTCCTGGTAAGTCAGCAGTGAGTAAATGGAGAAACCAAACTGGAGAGCAGTCAGCTGCCAGTAGGGAAAAAATGAGTGTGGTGATGGGAGAACATGGAGTGAGGACCTGTGGTGGGTGACCAGAATGGACTGAGAGCAGTGTGACACCAAGGTGGATGATGCTGCTGAGGATGGTGCAGCTTCGCTTGGTGGGACAGAGAGGTTTGTGCCCACCAAGGGTGGGCTCGTGCAGGTCTTGTTCACAACCAGTGTTGCCGGGGTGGTGCTGAACCAGCTGCAGGAATGGATCTACTGAAACCAGATGTTCAGTGTTGTGCAGGGAGGAGAGCTACTGGTACAAACTTGAACATAGGAAGTTCCATCAAAACATGAGGAGCAACCTCTTGTCTTTGAGGGTGGTAGAGCCACTGGAACAGGCTCTCCAGAGATGTGGTGGAGTCTCCATCTCTGGGGTCATTCATAACCTGCCTAGACACTGTCCTGGACAACTTTCTCTGGGTGACCCTGCTCTGGCAGGGGTGTTGGAGTAGATGATCCCTAGAAGTCACTTCCAACCACCAGCAGTCTGTGATTCTTTACAGTGGTGCTCTCGGGAGCTGTGTAGCTGATGGGCTCTAGGATGTGGTTAAGTACAACCAGCCTTGTTTATAGGAGAAATAAAAAGCTGGAATGATGTTGTAGGAGATGGCTTAACTTGTTGGAAGAAGATTAAGAACAGATTTTGGCTACGGGTGTGATTCAAGGTAAGATTAGAAACACGTTTTGACATCATGAAGCACTGGCACCAAAGGCTTGCATCTGGATGTAGAATTTGTGATCCATCACCAAAAAAGTTTCTCATTTGTTCAGCACCACAGGAGTGGTGAAGTCCTCATCCTGGGAGGGCCTTCAAAGCCGTGGAGATGTGGTGCTGAGGGACCTGGTTTAGTGGTGACCTGGCAGTGCTGGGTTAATGGTTGGGCTTGGTGATCTTAAAGGTCTCTTACAACCAAAACGATTCTGTGATTCTCTCATTTTAAGAAGCAGATGTTTGGGACTCCCTTCCAGAAAACCTCTGCCCCTCCACCCACACCTCCAGGTTTGTGCAGGGCTCCTCTGGCACCGGTGGGTTTCACACCTTGCAGAGCAAGACTTAAAGAATTAGGATTTCCAAATCAGGAAGCGAGCAGCGCCGCAGCGCTCCGTAAGGAAGGGTAAGCTGCTTAGGGTGGATTAAGATGACTGCCCATTTAGCTATGCAATTAGATGTGGAGATGGTGTGATAAACCATGAGTAACTGGCTTACCTGTCCCGTGATCTTGTTTATCTCCGGGCACGTGTGCACCAGTTTCCACCAGTTTCCATCGGCTGCTGGAGTGGTTTGCCCTTAAAGGGAGAGTGAAGGTAGTTTCCTGATGTTCTTCCGCTGCTTGGTGGTGTTCAAAATATGTTTAGACATGGGCATACTGGGACACGGTTTAGTGGCCATGCTGGTGTTGAGGTGATGGTTGGACTTAATGGGTTCAGAGGTCTTTTCTAACCTTAATGATTCTATTCTCTTGACCGTGCAGTTTGCCCTGCAGTTAGACTGTGGCATTGAAGCATGGGTCACCAGGCTGGGCAGGCAGCAGTCACAGCTTCAAAGTGATTGCATTTCTGGGAGGGTCCTGGGCTTCTCTGGTATGAGGTCATTGACTGCTGGGCCTGTGAGGATGCTGGGCCAAGCTTTTTTGTGTCCCTCTTACAGTCTGTCACCCTAGTGATGCCAGAAGAGTGAGCCCAGCACCCACCAGCTGCCTTGCAGTGGGACCTAATAGAAGGCAGGATACACTGTAGGAAAAGAGAGTGTTTTCCATGGATGCTGAGCTTCATCAGCATCTCAGCACTGCATGTGCTCCTTGTGGTGATCATGCAGAAGTCTTCAGACAGCGAGGTGATGCTTGATCTGTCCAGCTGCCGAGGCTGTACATCCCTGCAGAGCTTTCAGCTATTGCTGACTTAGATTTGCAAACTGTGGACATAGGGAAGCATTTATAGGGCAGCAAGGTGTTAAATATTTCCCACTGTTGGTCTGGGCAGATGGTTGGGCTCCAGGGTGACCTGACTCCTGATGGCTCTGTGGTTGGTTGGTCCCTGCTAAGGCAGCCATCCGTCACTTGGCTGCTGAGAGACCCCGGGTCACAGCACCAACCACTTAGTGGGATTCACTTGGATTCCCTTTGCTTCTTCCCATCCTGAGAGCTCTGCCATACTTTTCTCTGGCTGAGCAGCATCTCCATCACCTCTCACTGAGGTAGAGCTCCATGCCAAGAGCTCTGCCTTACCTTCTTGCAGCTCAGCAGTATCACCATCTCCTCTCACAGATGTACAGCTCAGCAAAAGCATTCACAGTGCTTTAAGGTTTTGGCCAGCTCCAGCTTGGGGAGCTGGCTGACGTGATGCTTATTATGGGAAACCAGCTCAGCCCTTGTAAGCTACCATTCAGCTTGTCTCTTTCATAACAGCATGACATGTTTGAAGCTCTTACTTGCTTGGGTGATGGTGAGAGCTTGCTTGTGGCCAGACAGGAGCCCTGCACCACTGATGTGCTAGGCTATGCCTTGTGGATGGTTAGTTCCTGTGCTGAAATAGTGATCCAGAATTTCAGGCTCTCCAAAGATTTGACTTGGAAAGCCCTGAGATGCACAAAGTGTGGCACTGACCACAGAGAGGAACCTCCATGAACTGAAGCAGCTGGTGAAGATTAGCAAACAGACATTCCTGGGGGTGGGCTGCTGGCCTAAGCCTCTGCTTGGATACACAGAAGGCAGGAGATGCTGCTGCACCTCCACCTGTGGGACATGCATCAGCCAGCTCCTGTGCAGGCTGGCTCTGTGGGCATGGTGCTCTCCTCTCAAAAGCATCCTTTCCTAACAGCTCACCAAGCTGGGTGCTCAGGAAAGGGTCTCAGCTATTCTTAGGTGCTCAGCAGAAGTGCTCCTGCTCCAGCCAAAGGCAGGCAGCAGCCAGTGCCGGGCAGTAACCATGGCAGTCTGGCTGCCACCACTAACCACAGCTCACAGCAGAGCAGGATTATCCTTGGCATGGTGGTTTGCTGGCAAACAGGAGGCACTACCTGGCTTTCACGTTTAAGGGAAGCACTGTAAATTACCTGGAGTTAAAAAAATAATGCTAATTAAATTCCAAAGCAACAACCATTAGCACTGCTGATCTCAAGTCACTGAATTTCCTTGCAACTCTAATTGACAGAGAAAAAAAAAAAAGACCCAACCCCGAACAGAAGAAAGGAAAGGGGGGGCTGAGTTTCTTGCTTCTGGCTCCATGCTGCGTCCTTCTCATGCAGCTGTCAAGTTTGCAGTTTCCATCTCCACACCCTTATGTTTTCGACTTAATGATTTAATGCAAGGTACTTCAGAAATCAGAGGAGCTTGGTTTGCCAGTCCCTTTGCAGCTGAGCGTGTTGCAGACTGGGCTGGTGTGCAGGGAGCTGGCCTTGAGCAGTCCTGGGTCCAGTTCTTTACTCCCCAGTTCAAGAGAAGCAGGGAGCTACTGGAGAGAGCCCAGCAGAGGCTACAAAGATGCTGAGGGGGCTGGAGCATCTCTGCAAGGAGGAAAGGCTTAGAGACCTGGGGCTATGGAGCCTTGAGAAGAGTATCCTGAGAGGGCATCTGCTCAGTACTCAGCAAGAACTAAAAGGTGTGCAGCAAGAGGATGGGCCCAGACTCTTCTCAATGGTGCTTAGCAACAGGACAAAGGGCAGTAGACACAAACTGGACCCCAGGAGGTTCCATTTGAACAGGAAGAGAAACTTCTTTGCTGTGAGGGTGCCAGAGCCCTGGAGCTGGCTGCTCAAGAGAGGTCATGGAGCCTCCTTCTCTGAAGACATTCAAACCCCACCTGAATACATTTGTATGTGACCTGCTGTAGGTTGTCCTGCTTTAGCAGAGGATTGGACCAGATGATCTTTCGAGGTCTCTTCCAGCACCTAATATTCTGTGATTCTGGGCAACCTGCTCTGGATGTCCTTGCTTTAGCAGGGGGCTTGGACTAAATGATATCCAGAGGTCCCTTCCAGCTGGGAATCTGTGATTGTGCACCTGAGGGACCTCACTGACTGCACAGCACATGGTGAGCACGAATGCTGAGCCTCACCAGCACCTCAACCCCCTGCAGCACCTTCCTTGCCCTCACTCTGCATTTCTCTTCTCTCAGTCATCCAGGAGCTGGGTGGGTTTGTGCTGCAGAAGCGTTCCTCAGCTGTGCTTAGCATGCAAGCTGTGTTCTTTGCACAGCAAATTCTGCTTTCAAGTTCAGCGTGTGCTGAGGCTCTGCACAAATGGACCCGCTGAAGATATTTTTTGACATTTGAAAATCCCATTAAGGTCACTTCTCCCCTCTCCTCTCTCTCCAGCTCAGCATGCCAGCTTAACATGGAGGCACTGCAAAGGTCCCTTTAGCTGGCTGGGTCACATCCTGCACAACAGGCCTGAGAAATATGGGTCACAACGACGTGAGAAAAACAAGAAGTATATTGTCCTCCTGTCTTACGCTGCTGGCTGATTGAGGGACTCCCTGCATGGCCAGTTAAAGATCTTAATGAGGTACCAAACATGAAGCAATTCAGAATTTGCCCCTTTCACGCTGTCTGCTCTCCAGCACAGCTTTCCAGAGATGGTTCCTCCTGCATGGTCATGCCTGGTGAGACCTTAACTCTTCTTTACCAAGGGTGCAGACCCAGCAGCACGTCCTCGAAGCAGCGTTTCACGGTCCCGGCTCACAGCTCCTGTGTGAGGCAGTGCTAAAGCCCCTTGGGCACCCTGTTTGTTTTCTTATTCTCCTCACTTGAGGTTCATAGAATCACAGAACTGTAGAATCATTAAGGTTGGAAAAGACCTGTAAGATCACCAAGTCCAACTGACAAGCCAGCACCACCCTGGCCAATAAACCATGTCCCAAAGTGCCGTATCTACATGTTTTCTGAACACCTCCACACATGGTGACTCCACCACCTCCCTGGGCAGCCTGTTTCAATGCACATTCTTACTCATCAGCTTTGGGTTGGAACAGGTCTCCTTCAGCCTAGCTTCATGCCATCTGGGGATATCTGCAGGCTCTTGGAATTTGAAGAAGGATTTCTACTAAGTACTGTGGTGGAAGCGATTATCTCTCTGAACTGGGCACTGGTGAGGCCACATCTTGAATACTGGGTTCGTTTTTTGGCCCCTCACTCCAAGAAGGACATTGAGGTCCTGGATCAGGTCCAGAGAAGGGCAAAAAGTCCAGTGAAGGGTCTGGAGCGCGTCAGGGAGATATTTAGGAGAAAAGGAGGCTGAGGGGAGACCTCTCTACAGCTCCCTGGAGAGGAGGCTTGGATCCAAGTAGAAGCTCTTCTCCCAAGGAGCAAGGGACGGGACAAGAAATGGCTTCAAGCTGCCCCAGGGGAGGTTTAGATTGGATAGTAGAAAAAAATTCTTTGCTGGAAGAGCCATCAGGCATCAGCCCAAGCTGCCCAGGGCAGTGGTGGAGTCCTCATCCCTGGGAAGGGTTCAAAAACCCTGTAGACATGGCTCTTTGGGACGTGGTTGAATGTTGGGTTGATGGTTGGACTGTGTGATCTTAGAGGTCTCTTCCAACTGAATCCCTTCTGGTTTTCTATGATTGTAAATCCTGTTTTCTGGGAATCTGGTGGCATGAGAGTAGCCTGTGGTGGGACAAGCGTGGGTCGTGTGGCAGGTGTGTAATTACCCAGGTTTTGGGGAGCAGGGCTGCAAACAAGTTTGCATACACCGAATTACAGGCGGTGTCTTAATAGTATGGGTTTTTTTTCGGGTCTTGGCTTTCCTCCAGAATTTTTTCGTGCTATTATCCTCTATTTACAGCTTTCTGAAATCAGCTGATGTCACTGCACATATGTTTAGAGCCGTTGCTAAGGTGATTAGCTCCAGAATTCAACGCCTACGCAGTCCTGATGAAAGGCTGAGAAGCTGCTCGGCAGCGTCTGTTCAGAGCCCTGCCTCGGCCGTTTGAGCTGTTAAGAGCCATAAAACAATATCACCCCATTTTGGGGTAAATACCTCGGCCTTGACTGATCATCGTGCAGCAGGTTTTTGCAGCAACACAGCCTTCATCTGGCATCTTTAGCTAAGTCTGAGGACATCCCTCAACGAGAAAAGAGGGTTTGAAATTACCTGGTGCCTGATTTCCAGCAGCCTGTGCGGTGTTGGTGCCTCCTGGGTTTCAGAAAGTGGCAATCTAGGGGGCAGGGCTGCTCTCTCCTGGACGTGAGGAGGAAATTCTTCACCATGAGAATGGTGAGACTCTGGAATGGGTTGCCCAGAGAGGTGGTTGGAGGTGTTTGCAGTCAGGCTAGCAGAGGCTGTGGGCAGCCTGATCTAGGGTAGGGTGTCCCTGCCCACGGCAGGGGGATCCAAACTAGGTGATCCTTGTGGTCCCTTCCAACCCTGATTGATTCTATGATTCTCTGGTGGGTGTCTGTCCCATTGCTTGGTGAAGCTCACCAAGCACAACAGCCTCAGCTCAAGGGTGGTTGCTATGCAGCCACTATGTCTGCCACTGACACATTAAACTGGGACTGTCCCATTGCAGCGGCTGGGAGTCACAAGTCTGTATGTCTTGCTGCTTTTTCAGCTGGGCTAAAATCCCTCCTGAGGAAGGGCAGCCCACCCACCACCTTCTTTTCCATGATTTTTGGGCTTCCAGTTCACAAGGAGCAATGTGCTCCAAGAGAAGGAGACCCTGCTGGGACCCTGTCCTCTTTATCAGATATTTAAGTCATTTTTCTTCCTCTCCCCACCTCGAGAATGGCATCAAGTTGCCTTCACTGGGGTGACTGAGATCTTCTTACCTGCCAGGCTGTGGTTTGCCACGCAGCAGCAGAACAGCTTTCATTCATGCTGAAGAAGCCATACAGGGCAACCAGGCTGCCCACCAAGAACAGGCCACCAGAGTGCAATTGAAGAGATGAAAACTGCTTTTGGGCTGAAGTCAGTGCGTGGAATGTGTATGAAATATCTCACTTCCAGCCCAGGGTACTTTTAAAGCAGTAAAAATTAAAATAATTATGACTTAAACTGTAAAAAAAAAAGCTGTGGATGTGCAGTAGATGTCTTTTTTGTCATTTAGTGCTCAGATGATAACAAACATTTCCTTCCCTGGGAGCTCACAGTTCTCCCACTGCTATTTTTTTTTTTTCCTCTTTCCCTATTTTTAAAGGATCCTGGCTAAGGTTTGACCTAGTTTGGCTGCCACCAGAGCACGGAACAGTGCAGATGTTCACCTAACAAAGCTGTACCTCTATTTTTTTCTTCTCTAGGCTGTGCAAAAATAGCCCTGCACAGCAAACAGCCGAGGTGTGAGTAATGCTGCAGCCTGTGGTGTGCGAGGACCAGGGTTGGGAAGGTGCTTTTGATTATTCCCTTCCATAATCTTTGCATCTGGGGCTCTCTCCAGGTGTAGGAGGAGGTTGGGCTTGGTCAGTGGGACAGGAGGTGTTGGTCTACAGCAGTGAAACCTTCTTTACAGCTCCCGTGCCCCACTGAAATGAGGAAGTTTGGCTGGTGGGAGGGGTTGTGCGGGAGGCACATCCCCCAGTAGCTGCTTTTAGCGTGGAACATGGATGGTGTTAATTAGGGATTGTGGGAAACACCCTTGGGCCAGGGCTGTGCAGAGGCCTTTGCACCATCTTTTCTTCCACCCAACCATCTGCAGCCTGAAGCTTGTTGGTCCCTTTGCAGGGTGAAGTGAGGTCTCTGGCATTCACTGTGCGGCTGCAGGCTGGCACCTCCCTGCACTCGTCCAGGCTGGCAGAGTGCTGCTGCCCACAGCGAGATGGTCCCTGAGTGACCTGGAGCCCTGGGCAGCATGGAGACCTTCCCTGGAGAGTCACCCCCAATATCTGCCCATGATGGTCTGTGTTTGTGGGCAGCAAGTGGAGGGAGGGGATTTGTGTCTTCTGCTCTGCTGAAACCCCATCTGCAGTGCTGGGTCCATCCTTGGAGCTCTCAGCACGGGAGGAACATAGACTGGTTGGAGTGGGGCCGGAGGAGGCCACAGCAATGATGTGGAGGCTGGAACCCCTCTGTTGTGAGGACAGGCTGAGAGTTTGGGTTGTTCAGCCTAGAGAAGAGAAGGCTTCGGGTTGCCCAGAGAGGTGGGAGATGCTCTGTTCCTGGAACCATTGCAGATCAGGTTGTCTGGGGCTCTGCTCAGCCTGCTCTAGTTGCAGATGTCCCTGCTGACTGCAGGGGGTTTGAGTTAGATGACCTTTAAAGGTCTCTCTACCCACCTAACCCAGCCTATGATTCTATCCATGGCCCAGCACTGCAGAACATTCCCTCTCCTGTGTTCTCTGGCCTTTCCTCTTCTTTCAAGAAGTGGCTTGGTTTGGATGAGTCAGGTGGTTGTCCTCTCACTGTGTGGATTCCCATGTGGAGGGTCCATACTGATCCCCTTGGAGATATCCAGTGAGGATGGAGAGCAAATCACAGGATCACAAGATGTGAGGGGTAGGAAGGGACCCAAGGAGATCACAGAGTCCAACCCCCCCCTGCCGGAGCAGGACCAGGCACAGAGGAACACATCCAGACAGGCCTTGAAAGTCTTCAGAGAAGGAGACTCCACAACCTCTCTGGGCAGACTGTGCCAGTGCTCTGGGACCCTTGCAGTGAAGTTCTCTCTTGTGTCGAGGTGGAACCTCCTGTGCTGCAATTTACACCTATTGCTCCTTGTTCTATCCCAGGGAGCAAGTGAGAAAAGCCTCAGATATTTATAACCATTGATTAAATCCCCTCTCAGTCTTCTCCAGACTAAGCAGCCCCAGGTCCCTCAGCCTCTCCTCATCAGTCCAGTCCCCTCAGCATGCTCCTAGCCCTCTGCTGGACTCTCTCCAGCAGCTCCCTGTCCCTCTTCAACTGGGGACCCCAAAACTGAAGGCAGTATTCAAGATGAGGTCTCACCAGGGCAGAGGGGTGGGGGGAGGAGGGATAGTTTGCTGCAGCCCATCTTTTTGGCTCCCAAACTGCCTTCAAGCCGCTTCCCTGCTCTTCCTCCTCCTCCTCCTTCAGCTTCCCTGTCCTGGGCTACAAAGCTGTTCCCAGGGCTTGGGCAGGGTGAATAGAGGTTGCATAACCCTGCTCCCGCTCCATGGGGCCGTGAGGCCGGGAACAAAACCCAGCTTATGGCCTTTCTCTGCAGGGTTGAAGGGGCCAGGGGGACATTGATATGCAGATGCATGTGTCGGGGGGCACCGCGGTGGCATTGTTGTGGGATGTCCACACGGAGGGTTCATGAAGGCACAGGGAAAAGAAACCCAAGGGAAATAACTCCAGAGCGTGGAATGGGGAAGGCAGCGGTGATGTGGCAGTTTTCTGGTACAACCTTGCTTCTGTGAGGCCTTGTCTGCTAAATTGCTCTCTTGGTAACAAATTTCCATCTTCTCCCAACGTTCTCATTTTCTAGGATTCATTTCGAGTGGATTTTTGTTGTTGTTGTTTTTGTTGTTAAGCTGTGCTCTGGCAGGGATGTGGAGATCTGGGAAGGGATGTTTGGGTGGCTTTGCCTTCCCCTGCTCCCGGGGCCACAGCCAGGTGCACAAAGGCAACAGGAGGAGCTGTTGTTATCCAGCACCTTTTAAACAAGGTGTTTGTGCTTTACCCTCTCTCTCGAGCAGCTCAGCACCATTCCAGGGTGCCCAGCTCCTCCTGTGTATCTCTTGGCTGCTGGCAGACCGTGTGGCTTTCTGAGAGGCTGCTCGCATGGAGCAGCTGGGATGAGAACCTGTTTGTGACCCACTGGTCCTATAAAGCTACAAAACATAGAGGTGAGCCCTTCACTGCCTTATGATGTAGATATAAAGCAGGAAAATATTTGCAGGACCGAAGGTTGGTGTGAGCTGCGGGAGCTGGAGCCCAGCTCACAACTCTCCAGGGGAAAAAGTTCTGTGAGCCAGAAGGGGAACTGGTTGGTCTGTTCCATCTGCACTCGACAAATTACTTGCTTGGAGTTGACTACTTTGATGTTCTTGTTTCTTTGCACAGTAGGCTTTGAAACCCAGGAGGTGACTTTTGTGGGCTGGCATTGGGAGTGAAAGGCATGGGAAGCGCAATCCTGTCCCTTTGGTTTAGGTTTGGCTTGCAGCAGAGCTGCCAAAGCAGCTTCCAGGGGCAATTCCTCACTCCACAGTGGCTGTGGAGAAGGTGAAGGAGCAACGAACAGCTGAGGATTTGTTTGAGTGTATGGGTGCTGCAAGAATTTACCTTAAATTGCTCTCAACACCTCCCTGTGAAAAGAGGTTGGAGCTGTGTGGGGACTGGTCTCTGCTTCCAAGTAATGATAAGACAGGAGGAAACAGCCACAAGTTGTGCCAGGGGAGGTTTACCTTGGATATTAGGAACAATTTCTTCTCTGAAAAAGTTGTTAAGCCCTGGAACAAGCTGCCCAGGACACTGGTGGAGTCCCTATCCCTGGAGGGGTTTCAAAGCCTTGAAGATGCAGTGCCGAGGGATGTGGTTTAGTGGTGACCTGGCAGTTATTAACCTGGGTTAATGGTTGGACTTCATGTTCTTAAAGATCTTTTCCAATCAAAACTATTCTCTGATAAATGAGCAAACCAACACCAGAATGGCAATTGCAGTGAAATCTGCAGTTTGTCCTCAGCTTCAGAGGAACGTGAGCAGAAAACTTTGTCCTTGCCACTGCTGCTGGTCCAATCACAGCCTTGACACCTGCAGGAGGAGGGAGGTGTGGTGCTGGCTTCACCCTGTCTAGAAAAGTCTTTGGCCTTGCTTCCAGCCTGGTTAGTTCAAAGAGAGCTGAGCTCTCTTCTGCTGTTGTCTCAACTCCCCTCCCACGCTGGGCCATTTGCTATCTCCTGCAGCTCCCTGCCTTGCATCTCCCATGGTGGTAGTGGTGTGGTGTGGGTGCAGGTGGGGATCGGCACGCGTGGGGGATGCGTGGCCACCACACACCCCCTCCTGGAGAGCTGGCCTTTTATTCTGGGAATCCAAATCTAATCCATGTGATCGAGTGCCCAGGAAGAAATCGAGTAATCCAGCCTTGGGACAGGTCCAGGGCTTAAAATTCTTAACAGCCTCCCTTCTGCAGCTCTGCAGCTTGTGCTGCACCCAGGACGTTTTGGGAGTCAAGGTCTCTGCTTCTGATGGTTTCATGTGGACAATGAGCATCACTTAATAGTGGCATTTTATTACATTCGTTTCACTCTTACTTTTCAAAGAGTCCTTCTGATGTATTCAGGCTCCTGCCCTTTGGATGCTAATGGACTTCTGCTGGGGTTTTGTTTTTGTTATTACATAGCACCAGGGCTCCCATTTGCAGGGCCTGGCCATGAGGAATGCTCTGCCCTGAGACAATGCCTCCATTCAGGGCCCTGATACAATGGGGGTGGAAGAGTTCCAATGTAAAGCAGCCTGCAGAGCCCCATCCTGCACCGTGCCTGCTGCCGGCTGGCTGTGCACTGGCCACGGAGCGCTGGGTCGGTCCTTGTGCGCAGCCAGGCTGCCCTGCACGGTTCCTTGCTAAACTGAATGTGTTGCTGGATCTCTTCGGGGGAGCAAGGACAAATTTCCAGTTCTCAGCAAGAGCTGGAGCATCTGCAGAAATTGTGGTGGGTGGAGATGGGCTCCGTGTGGTGCCTGCAGCCTTTGGAGTTGTGGCAAGGCCTTTGTCCTTCTTACCGAGGTCAGTTCCTCTGCAGCCCTGGCCCAGAGTGGCACCTGGACCTCATGCTGTGTCCCTGTGCCATGGGAGGTGCCTCATGGCCATCACCTGGGTTCTGTGGGGTGTAGGCACTGTAAAGATCCAGCTCTCCTGGTTCTGTGGCCAGCAGGTAAACAGAGGTTCTCCTTTTCTACTTTGCTCTGATGAGGCTGTACCTACAGTCCTGGGTCCAGTTCTGGGTTTCCCAGTTTAAAAGAGGATGGGAACTACTGGAGAGAGTCCAGTGGAGGCTGTGAAGATGCTGAGGGGACTGGAGCAAGTGAACTTCCTTTGGCAGGGGGGGTGGACTAGATGATTCCCAGTGGTCCTTTCCAACCCCCACCATGCTGGGATTCTGATATTGTGTGTGTGGAGCAGCACAGCCATGCCCTGGCTCCCAGCCCTGAGCTGGCTCAGCTCTGTGCCCCAGATAATCTCAGCCTGGATCATCTGGCCACGCAGGGCTGGGATCTGGTGGCATTAGGGAACCTCTGGACCCAGAAAGGTGGCATCAACCCAGCAATGCCCAGAGCATCTGCTGGAGAGCACTGGGGGTTGATGTGAGGGGTGGTGGAAATGTACCATTGCTTGCATAAAAACACAGAGCCCAGGAGAGACACAGTTTGTCCTCAGTGCCTCTGGCTGGTACCTAAAATCACCAATCCCATGCTGTGTGCAGGAGCCATTTTTAATCTCCCTCAATCTGAGTCATGAGGCTCTGAGCTGAAAGGGTTTATAGAGACCAGAATAAATCAGACCTCTGTCCTGCTACACTGGAAAGTTATCACTGAGTGATACCCTCCTGGAGTAGTTGGCCAGTGTGAGCCAGTGTGCTGGGAGATGCAGGAGCATGATCTGCTGCTCTGGATGGCCTCCAGAAGGGCCTGGGACAGAATAGGCTGCAGAGATCCATCTCTGGTGGCTCTGGGACTGTGCAGCAGGCAGTGATAAGTGCCACTGGGGCAGGATAGTTAGTGAGTGACATTTAAGCCAGTTGTAGCTGATGTCTGGCCTTTAAGGGGTCTTGTCACTCTTGATATTCCCTGTGATGGCTTGAGTGACCTCTGCCAAGTGACAAATTAGCCAGGCGGTGTGGGTTGGATACCTAGCCCTCAAGTGCCACCACACTGAGCTGCTTGTGAGCATTAGTACCTTGATGGTGTCCCTGTACCAAGCCCGGGAGTGTGAAAAGGTCTCAGAGCTGTGTCAAGGTGGTGCTGGCTCATTCCTCTCCAGCCACAGAAAGGAACAAGTCCAGGAGCTGACACAGCTTGGAGGAACTCCACCACAGAGGGATTTTTCAACCCAGGCTCAGCACATGGCCCCAGAAGTGGTGGCACTTGATGGAAAGAGGTGGCACATTGTAGGGGGGCAGCAGAGGTGGCTTCAGCCAGCAGTTCTGAAGCCAGGAGTGTCTGCAGCAGCACAAGGCCAGGCCAGTCAGGGCAGGCAGCAGTAGCAATGGTTGTGGCTGCCCACATGCCTCTTGGTCTGGTGCTAACTCAGGTTTGAGGAACTGCTGCTGGATGCTGGTAGTGGCTGTCCCTCGCTGCTGCCTGCTCCCCATGGTGTGCAGGCACCACAGATGGAAATAGGCTGGGAGCAGAACTGGGCGTGAGGAACAGCAGAAGCATTCCAAAGCTGGGTAAATTCCTTGGTCTGCTTCTGGAGATGAACAGTTCCACTGGAATGGGTGATGGAAAACAGGAAGAAGCCGTGGTCATGGCTATGTGGCAGATGGTGTAAAGCATCATCTCACTGGCAAGCAGATAATTGTGAAGAAAATAGGGTAGGAAGTCATCAGAAGGGCTGAAAATATTGAAAACATGGAGAATTGCTGCAGGAATTGAGCATCGGTGAGGTGCCTGGGCAGGGACTCTGATCAAAGCGTGGAGAGGGGAATGTGAGGCTGGGGGAGATGAAAGGAGATGAATTAGTAGATCATAGAATCATGGAATGGTTTGGGTGGGAAGGGACCTTTAAAGGTCATCTAGTCCAACAACCAGAGCAGGTTGTTCAAAGCCCCAGACAACCTGACCTGGAATGGTTCTAGGGCTGGGACATCTCCCACTGCCCTGGAAAACCTGGGTCGGTGCCTCACCACCCTCAGCATCAAAAATTCCTTCCTTCTATCCAGTATGAGCACACAGGTTCCATGTTGAGCCACTGCTTCTTCTGGCTTATTTATGGTCCCTGGTGAGGGCAGGAGGAAGAAGGAGGCAGGAGAAGCCCTTGAAGGTGACTGCTTTCTCAAGCATTTCGAGGTGATGTGACTTGCAGAGCAGCACAGCAAGCCCATTAGCCACAAGAAAGAACATGAAAGCATTTCTGTATGGATCTCTTTGTATTGATACTCTCACAAACACGGCGAGTCAGAAGCTGCTGGAGCCTCTGGGGAGTTTTGTTTCATGTTCTGCAGATACTCAACCTGCTCTTTCCTTTCAAACTGAGAAGGAAAGGGAGGGCAGGAGCATATGGAGTGTAGTGGCCAGTTCTGGGCCCCCCCAGTTCAGGAGAGACAGGGATCTGCAGTCCAGTGGAAGCTGCAAAGATGCTAAGTGGGCTGGAGCATCTCTGTGAGGAGAAAAGGCTGAGAGACTTGGAGAAGGGCAGCTTGAGAGGGGATCTGCTCAGTGATCAGCAAGTTCTAAAGGGCAAAGGATGTGGCCAGACTCTCCTCAGTGGTGCCCAATGGCTGGATAAGGGGCAGCAGGCACAAACTGGAAACCAGGAGGTTCCATCTGAACAGGAGGAGGAAATTCTTTAGTGTGAGGGTGCTGGAAACCTGGAGCAGGCTGCCCAAAAAGGTTGTGGAATCATAGAATCAGTCAAGGTTGGAAGGGACCACAAGGATCATCCAGTTCCAACCACCCTGCCAAGGAAGGGACACCATACCCTAGAACAGGCTGACCAGAGCCGATCCAGGAGTTTCTAAACCCACCTGGACACTGGGATCTTGGGCAGCCTGCTGTGGGTGACTCTGCTTTAGCAGGGGCTTGGACTAGATGATCTCCAGAGGTCCCTTCTAACCCCCACCATCCTGTGGTTCTATGGACTGGCAGACTGTGGAGCTGCCCTCTGGGAGCACCAAGCAGCCTGTCAGGGAGTGGGGCTGTGCCCAGGCATAGGGCAGAGGAGTCCATCTCAGTCAGTGAGCTGAGGGCTGTGTCTCCCCAGACTGTGTCTGCAGGGAGCAGGTCTGCACAGGAGCTGCATCCAAATGGGTGCTGACTAATTGAGCTTGGGGTGTGCATGCAGGCACTCGGTGCTGCTGCCAGGCTGGGTTTGGAAACACAGCTACGTTGGTTACCTTCAAAACATGCCAGCTGCAAAGTCCCTTACAGAACAACAGCAATCTGCTTAAGGTGGAAACTGAGCTATGGCAGCAACCACTGCAGCTACAAATCCCTGACAGCTGCTTGGAAGGTCCTCTTAAAGCCTATCTGGCTTGACAGTGCCCTTTAATAGCTTCCTAATAGTGCTTTAAGATTCACTGGAGCTCTGCTGCAGCCCTGCTAGAGGTTCCTAGTGGTGTTCTCCACTCTCAACCAAGCTGAGGTGCCCCCAGTTTGCTGCAATGAAGCTAAATCCCCCCAAAGGGAGGCACTCTAGAAGGTGTTTTCTGAGTGCCTGGTTACAAGGGTGGGCAGAGAGGGATCTCCTCAATCCCCAGCAAAGGAGGTTTGCATGGTGCAGTGTTGAGGAGAACATTCTGTCGTGGTAGAGCCTTGGGGTCAGCATCACCTATGGCCATTTGTCACGGATGGCCTAAGAGCTACTCAGATTTCTAAGAATTAAGGCAGCTGCACGAGTGCCACCAGCAAAAATTCCACCTCCACAAACATATTTTGCCACAAGGGTTGGGTTTTGTGCCTGTCTTATTTGGAGAAGAGGTCACATAACCCAGGCCTCCAGCAGAGGATTAAAATATAGTTTGAAATCTGAGGGTTTTCTCTCCTGTGCATGGGGAGGAGGGGGCTTGCTGGTACAGAGCAGCGTTGCTGCTGGGCTGGAAGGTGTTTTTCATCTCAAGTGAAATAGCAGCCAGAACTGTGCGTGCATACCTGGGCTTTAGTCATCACCAGAGAAGGTTCCTGGCAGCTCTGCCGAAGGGGTGGGTGTCTCCTGAGCTTTGGAGTGGAGAAAGAGATGTCAGAGCCAAAGCAAGTGGAAGCAGAGAGCCTTGCTGGTGAAATATCGGAGTGGTCAGCTTTGGTTGGTAAATGGGGGCGAGGGGGAGAATGTGGAGGTTCAGCCAAGCAAATGAAGAATCCTTGCTTGGGGTACAAGGCAAAGAGGTAATGCAGCTGGTGAGGGGTCTAGAGCAGAAGTCTGGTGAAGAGTGGCAGAGGGAGCTGGAGTTGTTCAGCCTGGAGAAAAGGAGGCTGAGGGGAGACCTTCTGGCTCTCTGCAACTCCCTGAAAGGGCCACGAGGATACTCAGAGGGCTGCAGCACCTCTCTGTTGAGGACAGACTGAAAGAGTTGGGGCTGTTCAGTTTGGAGAAGAGGAGGCTCCCAAGTGACCTTCTTGTGGCCTTCTAGTATCTGAAGGGGGCCTACAGAAAAGCTGGGGAGGGACTTTTTAGGCTATCAGGTAGTGACAGGACTAGAGGGAATGGAGCAAAGCTGGAGGTGGGGAGATTCAGATTGGATGTGAGGAGGAAGTTCTTCACCATGAGAGTGGTGAGGCCCTGGAATGGGTTGCCCAGGGAGGTGGTTGGGGCCACATCCCTGGAGGTGTTTAAGGCCAGGCTGGATGAGACTCTGTCCAGCCTGATCTAGGGTAGGATGTCCCTGGGCATGGCAAGGGGACTGGAACTAGATGATCCTTGTTGTCCCTTCCAACCCTGACTGATTCTAGGATTCTATGAAAGGAAGCTGTAGAGAGGTTTGGTTTGGCCTCTTCTCACAAGTCACAAATGAAAGGACAAGAGAATATGGCATCAAGTTACAGCAGGGGAGGTTTAGGTTAGATACTAGGAAAACTTCTATACCAAAAGGGTTCTCAAAGACTGGGACAGGCTGTCAATGGAAGAGGTTGATTTGCTGTCCTTACATGCATTTAAAAGCCATCTAGATGCGGTACTGAAAGGATGTGGTGCAGCAGTGGCCCTGGTAGAGTTAGATAATGGCTGGACTTGATCTGAAAAGCTCTTTTCCAACCACGGTGATTGTGTGAAAAGGAGAACAAAACCACAGCCTAAGGTTGGGCTTTGTGTTTGAAAAGCCCTGATGTGCTGCATGCTCTGGTGACCAGGGGACGGCCAGGCCCTGCTCTCCGGCCAGCCTTCCCTCCCACTCCCCTGGGGTTAACCGAATGCCCTGTTAATAATTACCAGGATGTACTTTCAGGCAGGTTATTTGTTTTCCCTCCTTATGATGTGCAAGAGCGGGTAATGAAATTAATTTGCACACTTGGTGAGTTTGCAAAGCCAGCTCCAGCCACGTTGCCACGATACTGTGCGGGTGCCGGCGGCTCTCGGGGCTGCTGTTTGCACAGCCAGGCCAGAGGGTACTGGGGTGGGCAAACACAGCTCTGGGGTGGGGGGAGATGGGATGTAGCCAGCCAGCAGGAATGCTCTGGCCAAAGCCAGTTTGGAGCCTGCAGACTGTGAGGCTAGGCTAGGCTAGGCTAGGCTAGGCTAGGCTAGGATAGGATAGATTGGAAGAGACCTCCAAGGTCATCCAGTCCAACCTATCACCCAGCCCTATTCAATGGCACTAAGTGCCCCATCCAGGCTTTTCTTGAACACCTCCAGGGATGGTGACTCCACCACCTCCCTGGGCAGCCTACTCCAATGCCAATCACTCTCTCTGTCAAGAACTTCCTCCTAACATCCAGCCTATACCTCCCCTGGCACAACTTGAGACTGTGTCCCCTTGTTCTGTTGCTGGTTGCCTGGGAGAAGAGCCCGAGCCCAACCCCACCTGGCTACAACCTCCCTTTAGGCAGTTGTAGAGAGTAATGAGCCTCCTCTTCTCCAGGCTGCACACCCCCTGCTCCCTCAGCCTCTCCTTACAGGGCTGTGCTCCAGGCCCCTCACCAGCTTTGTCGCCCTTCTCTCTTCCCAGAGTGTGGAACTCTCTGGTGCCTGTCAGCTGAGCAGGTGGACAGCTCTGGCATTCTGGTGTTGCTCCTAGAGATTGTGGAGATGCTGCTGCTGCTGCTCAGGCAGTTAGAAGCCCACTGCTGAAGCCAGGTGGCACCTTAGACCCTTGTCTGTTAAGTGATGACTCCCAGGTCCTCCAGCTCTGGATTTGTTGTGCAGAGACCTCAGGAGTTTCTGGGTGTGCTGGATTCCAGAGCTGGCTGAGCTCTGCAGGATTAGTTTTGGTTAGGAGGACTAGGTCTGGCTAGGAGAATTTCGTCCCTTACTTTTGTCTGTGGCTTAGAGGGTTAAAGTGACTTGCAGATGTAGATCTCCATGAGTTATCTTCTGCATCCTAATTCACTGCTTAGATACATCTGGTGAAGGACTGAGTGAGGAGCACAAAGCACTGAGACTGTCAAAGCCTAAAGCTCCTTCTCTTGAGGCCCCCCAGAGTTGAGTCCTCCACAAGCACCCCAGCATGGGCAGGAACAGGCTGTGTGTGGCCATGTGCCAGGCTGGGTACTGCTCTGCATCCCAGGGTTGTGTCCCAGCTTGGTTCTGGAGTCACAGAGGCAGAAGCAGGCTGTGCTCACCTCTCAAGGCTGTAGTTCACAGGCAGTCTGATGCTTGGTGCAGTGCAACTGGCAGGACCAAAATTGTCTCCTTTGCCTGCTGTGCTGTGATGAGAGCACGTGTGGGCTGCCAGGTGCCAGCCACCTCAGCCTGGTGCAGACCTGGGGGACTGGGTATAAATAGTGCTGCTCTGCTTGGACCATCCCAACCTGTATCCTCAGGATTTATGCTCCAAGGCTCTTTATGGGTCCCTCAGTTTGCTGTTTTGATGTGTCTGCAGATTGATTTTGGGCTGCTCTTGGGGCATAGGCTGCCTTGCTCCGAAGAAGGGTTGTGAAGCTGGTGAAGAGTCTGGAGAACAGGTCTTGTGAGCAGCAGCTGAGGGAACTGGGGGTGTTCAGCCTGCAGAGAAGCAGGCTGAGGTGAGACCTTCTGGCTCTCTACAGCTCCCTGAAAGAAGGTTGGAGCCAGGTAGGAGGTGGTCTCTTCTCCCAAGGAATATGTGACAGGACAAAAGGAAACAGTCTGAAGTTGTGTCAGGAGAGGTTTAGGTTGGATATGAGGAACAATTTCTTTCCCAAAAAGGAGAAGGTTGTCAAGTCCTGGCTCAGGATGCCTAGGGCAGTGGTGGAGTCCCCATCCTGGAGGGCTTTCAAAGCTGTGGAGATGTGCTGCTGAGGGACCTGATTTAGTGGTGACCTAGCAGTGCTAACAGTTGGACTCCTTGGTCTCAGAGCTCTCTTCCGACCAAAATGATTCTGTGATTCAGCCTTTCTCTTGTGCTTTCTCTTGTTGTCCCCTGTGGTCAGTAAGGCTGACTTACTTTGCTCCTGTCTCTGATTTTTGCTACCAAGCTCCATGTTGTCACAGTGGGCTCCTCAGCCCGGGGGAGGGAGGTGGCAAATCCAGCAGGCAGCTGGGAGACAGACCTTTCTTTTTTAAGGAAGACAAGGAGGCGGCAGGGAATCTGTCTTTCCCTCCCCAACTTGCCACACGCATGTTTTGTCTGCCTTCTCGAAGCTGCTCGGGCTCCTGGGCGAGCCGTGGTGGGGACGTGCTGTGGGATGGGGACATCTGCAGGGCCTCACGCTCCCCCCCCCACCGCACGTGTCTGGTCAGCTGCTGAAAGGCAGCTCCAGGTCCTCCTAACCCGGCTTGCTTTGAGGCTTTGAGCACAGTGGTTTCATGACAAATTGTCTGGCAAGAGGCCTTGTGTGCGTGGAACTTCATTAGACCCCAAGTCAGGAGAAGCTCTTGAAGAGTGGTGGCCATATCCTTACAGAAGTGATCTCTTAATGAAGGTCCATTTTTACAGCTTTCTGTCACTCCTGCTCTGATTCAGCAGCAGCTTTCTGGGGAAAATGAGATTTCCCCTCTGCAAGGATCTGCTCCTTTTGGTAAATGCATTCCCATGTCTCTGTCTAGAGGAGATCACCTTTGAGAGATGGAGGTGGAGGAAGAGGAGCAGAGAGCTGCAGGTTTGTGGAGGATTAACCTTGATTTGCCTCTTGGCAAAGCGGCAGCAGGGCTGGTTTGTGCCCAAACGTTCCCTGCCGTCCCCTGGAAGAGGATGGCCACTTTGCTCTGACGTCTTTGCAGCCGGGGTCCTTGGCAGCGAGCTGAGCCGGGCGTGAGCCTCCTGGCACTGCCCTGACCACAGGCAGGGACCCTGCCAGCACCCGTGGCAGTGGAAGCAGTGCTCACTGGACCAGAAATGAGAAAACTGGAAGGGGAGCTTGGCTGCAGGCGAAGAACTTGGCTACATGGGGAGAACTTGGCTACAGGGCGAGCAGGAGTGAGAAGGTGCCGGGCAAGGCGCTTGGCAGCCGGCAGCAGAGGGCATGTGGTTCGCTGGGACAAACTCCCACTCGGGGTGCTTTTGGCGTGGGCTGCAGCAGGCAGAGCCCCACAGAAGCTGCAGCAGCTTTTTTTGTTTCCTGTCCTACAGCTGGTTAAGCGGCAGCGTGGCGGTGGTCTGTCAGCAGCAGAGACACGGCTCCAGGCGCAGCTCTGCTCCCAGCCTGGGCTGCAGGAATCTGGGGAATCCACCCTGCTTAGCAGCCAGTCAGGGCTCAGGGGGCTGCCGGTGTCTTCTGAAGTAGTCCACAAAGTGTGGTGACATTTTTGCTGGGAGGAAGCATTAGCGGTTCAGAAGTGTCTGTGTGTGTGTGTGTGTGTGTGGAGCCAGGTCCGGGAGAGGCTGCCCTGCAGCCCGCAGGTCTGCTCAGCAGACCTTCCACCTCCTCTTCCCTCCTCGCCCGCGCCGCAGCACACAGCACAAACCTCCACAAACTTCAACGCAGGAAGTTCCATCTAAACACCAGGAGGCTTTTCTTTATTTTGAGGGTGGTTAAAGCCCTCGAGCAGGTTGTCCAGAGAAGTGGTGGAGTCTCCATCTCTGGAGTCACTCAGAACCCACCTGGATGCCAAGCTGCTCTGACGGAGACTCGGATCTCCAGAGGTGCCTTCCAGCCCCCCACCATGGTGGGATTCTGTGAAAGCAGCAGAAGCCTTTCCCCATCCATAGCCCTGCCGTTGCCCAGCCTTGGCCTCATGCCATGCTTGCTCCATGATGCGTGGTGTGTCCATGAGAAAGGCTTCCCTGGCAGAAAACTGAAACTTCACATGGCCGAGACTTCCTCCACCCCAGTTCCTTTCATGCTTCCAGACTTCCCAGTTTAATGTGAGTTTAATCTTTTCCATGTCTTCAGGGAGGATGTCACATGAGTTTGGTGTTTTGCTGGGTTTGCAGCTTTGATGCATTGTCTTCTGCTGGGTTGTCGTGGTGGTGGTGATGGATTTGGCTGCTGCATCTCATGGTGGACAGTGATGCCTGCAAGAGCTGAAGGTGGGAGGTCTGTCTGCTTGCAGCCTTGGGTTTGGTCCTGGAGAAGAGAACTCCTTCAGAGCAGCAGCTGGCTTAGGTGCCTTGGGTGTTCTCAGGATGATGTGGGGGGCTTTTAGGAGGCTGCTTTTCCAAAGCCTGCTGTCAGAAGTCTTATGGGTGTGATGTCTGTGCAGTGCCCTGGCCATGTCAGATGGAGAGGACCTCCAGGTCATCTGCTCCAAGGCAAGCTCTTGCCAGCATTAGGTAGGGAGGTGTTCTTGCTGGGTGTTTGCAGCATTGGGGGAGTGATTAAAATGTTGAGGGATGTGTTGGTAGAAGATTTGGGAGGCTAATGTGGCACTTCTGCTGTGAGCCCTGTGTCTTCTGGTTAGTCTGTGAGCTCAGTGTCTTCTGGTTAGCCTGGAAATCCAGAGCATCCAAGATGGAGCTGTCTTCTCCTCTGTTGGAATGATAATGAAGGATTCTCTTTTGTTTTTTTTGGGGTGTTTTCTTGGGTTTTGGGGTTTTTTTTCTGCTTCTGTGGATTTTATTTGCTGTCCATCTCTATTTGGTTCTTGCCCTGTCTTTTAAAATCTTCCAGCAGAATGGTAAAAGATGCCAGTTCTGCTGCAGAGTGTTTTGAGTCTGGGTTAAGCATCAGTCTGGAACCCAGAGGCCCCAGCTGAAAAGGAGAAAGGGCACACAGCCAAACCCAGACTCCTGGGTTTGCAGATGCCAAATGAGAGTAAATCAATGAAGTTGTGTCCTTGCTTGTTCCCCAGTGTCTTAAGATGCCTCCAGGGTCCCTGCCTGGGAAGTGGAGATGTGTGAGGTGTGTTCCATTGCCTGCTCTTAAATTCACTGGGATGTTCCTGAAGTTCTTATGCTGGGAGGGAGCTTTGCGTGCTCGCAGCGGGCACCAGGATGCTGAGACAGGGAGAGGGAACCCAGGAGGAGTTGTGCAAGGATGAGGAGGAAGAGGAATGTTTTGCTGAGGTTACCATGGCCTTTGGTGCTGGCAGCTGGGAGATGTTGCTTGGGCTGTTGCGACATCCTGGGCTGAGCACGAGTTTAAACAGAGATGTCCTGGAGCGTTTGTCCAAATCCACCAAGGCTCAGGCAGGGATTTTGTTAGGGTGTACCTGGTGTCTGCAGAGCTCGTGCTGTGGGAGGCTGCTTGTGGCAGAGCCCCAAGCTGAAGGTCTCCTCAATTTGAAGGATCCTGTTGCAATGGCTGTGGCAAAATATTGTTGATTTCTTTATTTCTTATGTAATGAATGTGCTTGGTCATCATCACCTCTTGGTGATGTAGGTTTCTCTGTAGTGAAAGCTGGTCTTTGTCTTACCATTTCACATGCCAGAGTGATAGGACAAGGGGCAGCAGGCACAAACTAGAACCCAGGAGGTTCCTTCTGAACAGGAGCAGAAAATTCTTTGGTTGTAAAGGTGCTGAAGACCTGAAGCAGGCTGTCTACAGATGTTGTGGAGTCTTCTTCTTTGGGGGGATTCCAAATTGACCTGCTCTGAATGACCCTTCTTTAGCAGGGGAGTTGGACTAGATGATCTGCAGAGGTCCCTTCCAGTTCTTACCATGCTGGGATTCTGTGAAGCATCTAGTGCCAAAAGTTTGACAGGGCAGGAGCAAAATCCTGGCCTGGGGTTTTAACCGTGGGGTGTATCTGTGCTTGTGTGTGCATCTCCATGGATGATTTAGCCACGTAACAGAGACACTTGTGCTAATTTGGGCTGAAAATAGGCACAAATGCATCCTGCTTCCTGTCACCTTCCCAAGCCTTCCTTTCTGCAGCTCAGAGCAGATGGGGGCTTGCAGGAGCTTTCCATAGGAATGATGTTCACCCCGCAGCCTCCCCTCGGGACAAGGCACCGGTGCCAGGGATGGGAAGATGGGAGGTGAGCAGGTGGGGAGCACGGAGGAGCCTCATCCCAGGCAAGGATGGTGCCAGCAGACCCTGCCAGGCTTGGTCCCCAGGCTGCCACAGGGTTGGTGGGTAGGTGACGTAGCTCCCTGCCAGGGCTCCGTCACTCGCTGCTGCTTCATCTGTTGCCCTTTCTTCACTGCCATTTAGTCAGCATCAGATCAAGGGCAACGATGGTCAGGAGCTGTCTGTGCTGACATGTTTCTCTGGCTTGAAAATCGAGCCCAGCTTGTTTTTGAGGCTTGGCTGGTGCCCATGAACCCCTCAAGCTGCACTTGAACAGAGCAAACCACATTGAGCTAGAGCTGGAGTTCCCTGCCAGGCCTGGGCACAGCCCAGCCCCCCAAACCACCCTGGGAATGGAATAAGTTGTGCACATTTGTGGTGTTTGTTAAATGCTACCCAACGAAAGCAGCCCTGGGGTCTTTCCTGGCTGGTGGGTCCTCCAGGACAGGCTCTGGGCATGTTGTGTGAAGCGTATGTGCTGCAGAGACTCACTCTGCTCATGTCCTGGTGAGGTGCTGGTAGAGGCTTTGCATCCTTGAAGCTCATCAGGGTTCCATTTCTTCCTGGTTTTCCCTGTGCAGATCAGTCTGAGATGCATTTTTTCCTGTTAAATGCATGTACCCTGCCTGCTGGAATTCAGCATCACCCAGCACTCTGGAGGTGCACAGCACTGCTTTGGGATCCTACTTGGGATCTGCTTGATTAGGAAAGTGTTTCCCCCTCCAAGTGTAGCAGCAGTAGGAGTGTCCAAATGGAATTCTTCACTTTGAAGGAGGTTGATGTGCAAGTAGTCTGGTAGAGGATTTTTGTTGGCAGACATGGGTGAAGCCTTGGTGAGTTTGTGTGCAGAAAGGAGGCAAGCAAAGCTCAGAGTCCTCCCTCTCTGGAAGGTTTTGGCCCAGGCCAGCGATCCGGAGCCATCCCCCAAGCACACCAAGAGAACATCGGTGTTGTAATCCACTCCTACACTGCCCAGTGGTGGTGTGGCAGGACCTGATTGCTGCTCTGTGCTGGCTGCTCCAAAGCTTTCCTCATGGCAGCTGATCCTGCTCCCAGACCACAGCTCGGAGCTCTGACTGAACCAAGAGTTTTGTAACCTTGGCCAGAAACCAGATAATCAGCAGCATCCAGAAATGGAGCAATATCCAGAGGCAGCTGCACAGAGATAATTGAGGGAAGAGTTTGTGGGAAAAACTGCTCCCGGAGAAACCACACAGGCAGAGAGGTTAGAGGGTGCTGTCAGGGCTTGCTTTTCTTTTGCCCTTCATGTATCCCAAGAAGGGTCTCAGCTGGAGTGTTCTGAATCACAGGGTAGTTGGGAAGGGATTGACAAATATAATCCTGGAATCCCAACCTGGTGGAGCTTGGAAGGGACCTCTGGGGATCATCCAGTCCAGCCCTCTAGTAAAGCAGGGTCACCCTCAGCAGCTTGCCCAGGATCACAATGTCCAGAGAAGACAGGACTCTCTCCAGAGAAGGAGACTCCAGAATCTCTCTGGGCAGCCTACTTCAGGGTTCCAGCACCCTCACAGAAAAGAAGCTTCTCCTGTTCAGATGGAACCTCCTGGGTTCCAGTTTGTGCCTGCTGCCTCTTGTTGTGTTGCTGGGCACCACTGAGAAGAGTCTGTCCCATCCTCTTGCTGCCAGCCTTTTAGCTCTTGCTGAGCATTGCTCAGATCCCCTCTCAGTCTGCTCTTCTTCAGGCTACACAGCCCCAGGGCTCTCAGCCTTTCCCCTGACAGAGATGCTCCAAGCCCCTCAGCATCTTTATAGCCTCCACTGAACTCTCTCCAGTACTTCTTTCTTGAACTGGAGAGCCCAGACCTGGACCCAGTACTCCAGATATGTGGACTTACTAGGGCAGAGCAGAGAAAGAGAGGAGCCTCCCTTGACCTGCCAGCTACACTCTTCTTCATGCATCCCGGGAGGCCTTTGGCCTTGTGTCCATGTGGGCACATTGCTGGCTCCTGGGCAGCTTGTTCCTCACCAGCACTCCCAGCTCCTCCCCTGCAGAGCTGCTTTCCTGCAGGTCAGCCCCTCAGCTGTACTGGGGCAGGGGGTTATTCCTCCCCAGGAATCCTGTTGAATGCTGACACTTGAAAAACAGGGAGGTGTCAGAATTTCTGATCATTGCTTGGTCTTCTGGGGCTGGGGCAGGAAACGACACCACGAGCTACATCTGCAGGGGTTGTGGTTTAAATCGAGTGCGTTGGTAGGGAGGGTTTCGTGCGGCGAGTCATCACCAGAGAACCGTTGAGGACTTGGACTTTCACCGTGCCTGGAGAGCTCTTGAGCATGATCTCAACCCTGGCCTTTGAAGGTGTGGGTGGATGTCTGTGTGCACTGACCTGAGCTTCTCCTTGCAGGTCCTAACCGACACCGGGAAGGGAGCGTGGTTGAAATTCTAATAGGTGCTTTAGTTGGTGTCACCGAGGCCACTCGGCTGGCACGTATTGGAGGAAGCAAGAGAGCCCTGTGCAAAGACCTCCAGATGTGAGCAGTTGGGAGATCAGGAAGTGCTGTGGGTTAAAGTGCAACCCCTCTTCGAGGAAGGCAGAAGAAAGGGCAGCTGCTGGGGGAACCAGGTCCTTACTGACTTTGAGAACAGGAGCGGGGAAGCCGTGCACAGAGGTGAAGAAAGACACCCGGAAGAACTCCTCTTAAGGAGCCACATCCCCTCCAAAAAGCAAGGAACAGAAGATAGCAAGTTCCCCAGGGGAAAGAGTGAAGATGTTGGGTTGAAGGTGAGGGCGTGATGGAGCTGTGAAGCTTGGGTAGCCCATGATGTGCCAGCAGGCGAGCGTGCTTTGCAGCCCCTGTGCTCTGAGCAGGGAGCTGCCCTGCTCTCCCACATTTCCTTGTTTTGGGAATGGCCGTAAGAATTAACACTGTCTTTAAGAGACTGCCCGTGGTGAGGCTGTGGGGTGAAAGGCACCTGTGTTTGCTCTGCTGCCTCACCAGCCTCCTGCTGCTGCTCCTCCACTTACCTGCCCACTGAGGATGGACTTTACTCTTCCGGGGCCAACCCGCAGCACAAACAATTGTTCCTTGTTCTCCAGAGCACATGTTGGCCCTTCAGAGCTTGCAAGCAAGCCGAGGTGCCAATCAGGAGATGTGTAGGTCTGAAAGTAAAGGAGAACCTGGTGAGGAACAGGTCTTTGATGCTGGGAGGGTGTCAGTAAAGCATCACTGAACAGGATGCCCATGGGTGGTGTGGGCTGGAGGTGTGACAGTGCAGCCTGTTAGTGAGGTACACCACGGTCTGAGCGTGGATGCAGGAGATGCCACTCTGTTGCACAGCTCTGAGGTGGTCTTCTTGAGGGTGACAGGCATCTTGGTGAAGGTGTGAGCAGGGGTAAGGGAGAAGGGCCTGGTTCAGAATGTTGCAAGAGCTCAAGTTCTGTTTTTCTCCCCATGCTTTCCTGTGCTGGGGTGAGGGATCAGATCTGTGACCTGTGTAAGGTGCTACTTTAAGGGAGTTCTCAAAGATTCAAGGACATTTGTTTGTCAGGGACAGGGTCCTCAAGAGGAGCCTGAGGTTGTAAAATGTCCCACGTTTCCATGGGGCTTGTCCATATTCCAGCCTTTTCAGATTTGTGCAGGTAACATCTGCACCTCTAATTGGGGTTTTTGGTAATGGGCAATAGCCCCCAGCCAGCTTTCTTCTCTTGTCTGGCATTCAAAGAAGCCTACACAATCTTTTTTTTCTGCAGGCTGGCAGACCAGGGGCCAGCTGCAATGTGCAGGTCTTGGGCATGAGCTGATTTGTTGTGGCTTTGGATGGAGATGACAGGAACCTGGCTGGTCTGTTCCATAGGGTTAAATTACAGCATCTCCCTAGGGTTTGGTGATGAGGAATCTCTTCTCCTGACAGCCATGGCCCTGGTTTTGGCTGGCTTGGGGCTGAGAGCAAGCTCTGTCTGTGTACATCTGTGCCTGTCCCAGTTTGCCCATTGCCTTCACTGGTAGTCAGTCCTTGTGCAACTGGTCCTGTGCTGCCTCCCAAACCACCCAACTGGCCTGAGCATGGAGCCAGCAGCTGGCAGCATTCTCCTTCTCCTCTTCCTTCTCCTGCAGCTCTCAGGGACCTTCCCATCCCTTTTGGGACCATTGCCTTTTGAGGTCCTCCCTAGAAACCTTTGATCTCAGTGTGTGGCTTTGGTCTGGTGTGCCCTGGGTGAAATAAAATCCATTTTCAGCTGGTTCCTTACCCCAGCAAGGGTCGAAGAGGGGATGGGAGTGGGTGGGCATGGCTGGGGCTGGACCCGCTGAGCTCTGCCGTTCCCAGCCAGCCTCCTAGGTATGGCTTCAGCCCTGCTCCTGGTCGTACTCTCCTAAGTCCTGTTTCTTCCTCCTCCAGGAGGCTGCTCTGGGTGTTTTGGAGGTCAGTTGATCCTCCATCTACCAGCCCATGCTGTGGGGGGGAGGAAGTGATCAGGAGGGTCTCCAGCCCAGGGCTGCCCTTGTCCCCACCACCCATGGTGGCTGAGGTTGGGTGTCATGTCCACTTCTCCAGCTTTCTCCCTGCAGGCAAGGTCTTGGGTGTGATACATCAAGGACTGGGACCACCACAGCTGGGGACACCATGGCCTTCCCTGGGGCTGTGGGCTGGAGCTGGCCATCCCAAACCAGACAGAACTGCCACATCCAGGCTGGCCACATCCCAGGGCAGACTCTCTCTCTCCAGAGCTTCTTTCCCAGGGGAGAGGTGTGGGACCAGGAGCTTGCCAGCTGCTAAAGGGTGCTGCCAGCCTGTTTGAGGCACTGGCATGTCCTGGGTGGGCAGCAGGCACAACAAGGGCTGGCTGGTGGCCGAGGGTGAGCAGCTCCTTTGTTTTCCTGGGGAAGTGTTGAGGAGTTGTGTGCTGTTGAGCTTGTACTTATTGCTCTGCAGCAGGCATGAAGTCATCCAGCTCAAGGATCCTGTACTGGGCACTCATCAGGCCATACCTTGAGTACTGAGTTCAGTTTTGTACCGTTCATTCCAAGGACATCGAGGTACTGGAGTGGATCCATGTGAGGGCAACAAAGCTGGTGAAGGGGCTGGAGAGCAGCTCTGGTGAGGAGCAAGCTGAGGGGCCTGGGGTTGTTGAGCCTGGAGAAAAGGAAGCTGAGGAGAGACCTTTTGGCTCTCTACAGCTCCCTGAAAGGAGACTGTAGAGAGGTGGAGTCTGTCTCCTCCCTGGTATCAGGTGATACAACAACAAAAGGAAACGAGCTCAAGCTACAGCAGGGGAGGTTTAGGTTGGATATGAGGAAAGATTTCTTTACTGAAAGAGCAGTCAGACATGGGAGCAGGCCATCCAGGGAGGTGGTGGAATCACCACTTGTAGAAGTATTCACAAAATGTGTGGACCTGGCACCTGGGGACGTGATTTAGTGGGCACGGTGGTGCTGGGCTCATGGTTGGACCTGATGATCTTAGAAGTCTTTTCCGACTGTGACAATTTTATGATTCTAAGCAGCTTAGTTAATTGTTTACAAAATAGGAAGGGTGAGATTGTCTCCTGGTAGAGAGGTGAGGCGGAGAGGGGGTGTCCTGCAGAAGGAAGTGACTTGTCCAGCTCCCAGATCAGGAGGGACCAAAGGCAGGCTGTCATTCTGCAGCCCCAGGTGCGCGCCGCTGGGCTGCCTCTCCCAGGAGCTGGCTCAGGGATGCTTCATCCAACCCGGGAATTTGTACCCTCTGCCTCTTAATAAACGTGCTGAAAAACGAAAGGGGGCCCGGGAGCCTCGTTGGTGATTGTTGTGCAAATGTAAAGCTCCTTGTAGCTGCCCAACAGGCCGGGGCTGTGTTTACATGGAGAGGCAGCCAGCTTTCCAAGGGGAGTGAGTCAGCGAGATGAACAGAAGGGGCGCGGAATTCAGCTGCCATCCGTCTGGCCTCTTCTCAGCTAAACAGGTTTGCCAAGCTCCACGTGAATAGGTACCAGTCCCGGCCCCAAAGAGCCACAAAAGACTTGGGGAGGGGGCAGGATTCTGTCCAGAATAAATTGACAGAAGAGGAGGCTCAGAGGAGACCTCGCTGGCTGCAGGGAGGTGGGAGTTGGTCTCTTTTCCCTGCCGTCAGGTGATACAGTGAGAGGCTGCACCAGGGGAGGTTTAGGTTGGACACGAGGAACAATTTCTTTACTGAGTGTTGGGGCGTTGGAACAGGCTGCCCAGGGAGGTGGTGGAGTCACCATCCCTGGAGGTGGTAAAAAAATCACAGACTTGGCACTTGGGGACATGGCTTAGTGGGCACGGTGCTGTTGGACTTGATGGTCTCAGAGGCTTTTTCCAACCCATATGATTCTGTGATTCTGTCACAGTGTGGGGGCTGTGGAACGGTGTTGGAGAGGTGCTGGAAGCGAGGTGGGGTTAATTATTTGGGGGGTGGTGGTGGGGAGCAGAGCCTGCCCTGCTGCCAGTCCTGCGGTTCCCTCCGCTCGTGACCGGCAGAAGCGAAGCTGCTTGGGTTTAATATCCTTTACAAACCACAATTCCCCTTGCCTGCCACCTCGGCTGAGTTCCACCTCTTGGATTTGCAGTGAATATTGAAGTGAATCTGTTCAGGTGGCAAATGATGTTCTCCAGGCTGACCTCGTGCTCCTGCCTGCTCCTGCCTCCTCCCAGGCACTGCTTGTTTCATAGAGCTGTAAAATGTTTTGGGCTTGAAGAGACCTTTAAAGGTCATCTAGTCCAAAGCCCTGCAGTCGACAGGGACATCTGCAACTAGAGCAAGTTGCTTAGTGCCACAAACAACCTGACCTGGAATGGTTCCAGGGATGAGGCTTCTCCCATCTCTCTGGGCAGCCTGGGCCAGTGTCTCGCCACCATCACTGTAAAAAATATCTCCCTTCTAGCCCATCTAAATCTCCCTCTTTCAGTTTATACCATCACCCCTTGTCCTGTCACAGCAGGCCCTGCTAGAACGTCTGTCCCCGTCTACCTGATCAGCCCCTTTGAGTGCTGAAAGGCCAGAAAAAAGCCTCCCTGGAGCCTTCTCTTCTCCTTTATCTGTACCTTAATGAGCACCAGTAGGTGCAGCCAAGGGGAAATAACTCTTCAGCTTCACAAATTGGTTACTATGAGAGAGCTTCTTGAGGCTGGAAATGGCTGGAGCTGCAGCACCTGAGACTCTGTGGATGTGCACCATGGAGGGGACACCTCAGGCTCCAGAGCAAAGCCTTGGGTAGAACATCACCAGTGCCAGGAGAGCCCTGCTGCTGTGAAATGGGATGTCTTGGCAAGTGGGAAACCCTGGCTGGGGGTTTGGGGATGCTAAGGACAGGGCTGCTCCCTCTTGGCTTTGGGTTTTGTGAGCTGCAGCCTGTGTCGGTGGTGCTGTGCGTGCCCAGGGCTGGCTGAGCTGCCTTTTTAAGGTGCTGTTTTCAGTCAGAACCTTGTGGTGCTTGAACTTTGGCACTTGTGTTGGGCTGCAGGCCCTTCAAATGATGAAGAGCAGAAATGTGGAGATGTGGATTGCTGTAGTCGTTCCCATGCTCTGAGAAAAGATTTTCTTGTTTTCATCTTCTCTTTATGGACTTGCTGGGTTGCTTCACTGGATTTTCTGTGCTTCTCCCTCTGGTTTTGCCTCCCAGCTGCAGTGATGAGGACTGGTCAGCCTGCAACTTTAGATCCTTTAGATCCCCCATCCAAAAGGAAAGGATTGGGGGCTCCTGGCTGGTGGTCCCAAGACTCAGCACTGCATTGAGCAGGGTGGGGGGGGACACTGTTCCTAAACAGGGGTAACCATCATCTGACTTCATGATCTTGAAAGTCTTCTCGAACCTAAATGATTCCATGATCTTCTGGGCAAAGGAGCTGGAGTGGAGGATTAGCTAACTTGGAAAGTGTCATCTCCTGCTGGAAGTGCCAGCCCTGGGAATGTCTCCGCACTGTCTGTGGCCAATGCTTTGGTCTGGGAATTTCTGCTGCTGCAGGGCTGGGCTGGGGCCTGTGAATCTTTTTTTTTTTTAACAAAAAAAATACCACAAACCAACCCAAAGGGCCCTAAAGCCTCTGAAGCTTAAACAAACCATCTCAATTCTGAAGGGATTTCCAGAGAGCTTCTAAGACAGAGGCTGATGAAAGCACCGCGCTGGTGTCCCTCCAACCTTTAACCCTCTGTCCTGCCCTCACCACAGGCACTGAGCTCTACTGGTGCTGCCCAGGACATGGGTCAAGGTCCCCTCTGCTCCCTCCCCAAGCAGTCAGGAGGTTTTGGCTCCTCTCCTCTGTTTTCTTTTTCCCTCCTCGCCCACAGAATTCCCATCTTGTGATGGAGCACTGCATGACTTTGTTCCTGGACAGTTTCCTGCAATTGTGGCTCTGCAGGATCCCGGCCGCTGCTCTGAGAAGCTGGAGGGTGCAGCATGGAGCCCTGTCAGGTGGCAGTGAGCTGGGGAAAGAGCTCCCAAACAGACCTGTTTCTGCCCCTCCGGTGTCAGTGCAAGGAGCCCTTTGCTGTAGGGATTGATGTGGGTCACTTCTTGGCGACAGGGAGTTGCATGGGTGGTTTTTAGCCTCTGATCTCGGGAGAGGAGGAGCTTTTTGTTCATCTACAAAAGGACTCGCCTGCCCTGCCTTCAACCAGTGCTTGTGCTCCTAGTTGCAGCTGGTGCTTTGCTGTGTTTCAGATGTCAGTTGTCTTTTCAGCCCTGTAACCAGGCAACCCATGGCAGGAGCAGGCAGCTCTTTGTTATTCCCCAAATTGTCTTACCTAGGCTAAGGCAGTGCCAATGGTGGGGTGAGGAACCCGTGGCCAACCCCTCCGGGAGAACTGGGCCCCCTCAGGGCTTTCTGGTCTTGTCTCATGATGGCCACACGTTCCACAAGTGTCTTTTATATGTAGTGTTTGTGGTGTGGTGATGTGTGTCTCCTCCTCTGGAGAGATTCCAGACCTCTCTGGACATTGTGATCCTGGGCAGCCCGCTGTGGGTGACCCTTCTTTAGCAGGGGGTTGGACTGGATGATCTCCAGAAGGTTCCTTCCAAACCCCATTATGCTGGGATTCTGCGTGTTGGTTCTGTGCCTGGGAATTCAGCCTGGCAGACTGAGGCAGCAGGACTGTCCTTGCTCCAGATGTATTTGAGGGTCCATCTTTGTGTCCTCGCACCCTGGACAGAGCTGGAGCTGCAAGCAGCTTTGTGGAGGCTGACAGTGATGCTGTAGGTGTGAGGGACATTGCTCTCTGTTTGGGCTTGACCCATTGTAGGCTTTCCCTTGCAGGTGAAACAAGTCACGTTCCAGCTGCGGGCCCCAGCTTGCCTCCCGTGTGGAAGGGGGCCAAAGCCAGCAGAGGTTTTGCCCTCTCTGGTCTGTGGTGCGTGGCATTTGGAGGTTCTCTGCCACCTGGGTCTTACCATGGCAGGCTGTGGTGAGGGGTTGCCCGCATGGGATATGAACTGCCCTTCTGTCCCCCTGTCAAAAGGCCCCTTTGAGATGTCTGACTGCTCTTTTCCTCTCTCTCTGCACAGACGGTTGATGATGAGGCGATGGCAGCATAAATGAAGATCAAGTAAGGAAGGCAGAACGATGCCCAAGGGTGGGTGTTCTAAAACACCACAGCCAGAAGATTTCTCTCTCAGCAACGACATGGTGGAGAAACAAACGGGGAAAAAGGTAGAGTGTTTGCTTCACTTGGCTGCCTTCAGACCTGCTGCCCCTTGCCTCTGGTGTCTTTGGGCTGCGTCACGATTTCACAGGGCAGGAGGCTGCTGTGGGCTGTTCTCTCTGGAGTCAGATCTCTGCATGGTGCTGGGCTCCCATTTAGTCCTGGGTGCTGTGATAGCTCCCAGGAGGTGCTCTGGCTGTGTAGACCTAGCTTGGCCAAGCTGGGATGCTTTGGAAGAGTTCTCTACTGATTATTTTCCAGGCTCTTTGCAGTGATCAGTGGTGCAGTGTTCTCCCAAGCACATGCTGTGCAAGGGAGGAGTTTCTCCTCCTCCTCCTCTGGCTGTAAATGCTGTGTCTGTGTCAGGCACAGGCGCAGCTGGTTTTGCTTCACCCAGAAGTCTGGGCTCAGAGGGTGAGCTTCTCTGCTGAAATTACTGCTTTTGGGACTTCACTCGAGGTGTTCAGGTTTTGAGGTTACTGAGGTGAAATCAGAGTTTGGGGGTAAATGAGTTCATGCTTCTCATTTTGATCATCTGCATCTCTGCCTCCTCTCATTCAGTGTTTCTTCTTCCTTCTGGTTGTTGCTCGTTTCCAGTAGAGTTGTGGAGGTGCTACCTTTAAAGAAAAATCAAATCCTTCATTTGCTGTTTCCTGCTCAGGAAACAGATCTGAGCTACTCTTCTTCCATCTTGCCCTAGTTTCTTAGCATTCCCTCAGGAGTTTCAGCCAGACCCAAGAGCTGAGACTGGGCTTTATGAGCACCACTGATGCCACCTTGCTTGCTCTGTCCTCCCCACGCTGGTGATAGTGACTTCTCTTAGGGTTGACCTCACATGACTGACAAAATTAGGAAAATTAGAGCCAACGGGAAAATCCCAGGCAGAAATTTGGTTATGGAGTGCTGGAGGCATCTGCCTGCTTCCCCTTCCTGTGTCAACATGTGTGCATGGCTCCAAATCAGGAGCTGTGCCCAGAGATGGAGCACTGTACTGGGACATGTTGTAGGACAGAAACCAGGAGCAGGGCTGATGGAGGTGAAAGAGTTGTCCTGATGTAAGGGCGATGAGTTGGTGAAGGGTGTAGAGCACAGGTCTCGTGAAGAGCAGCTATGGGAACTGGGATTGCTTAGCCTGGAGGAAAGGAGGCTAAAGGGAGACCTTCTGGCTCCCTACAACTCCTTGACAGGAGGTTGGAGCCACATTGGGGTGGTCTCTTCTGCAAAGAAAATGACCTCAAATTGCCCCAGGGAAATCTTAGGTTGGACATGAGTAAAGATTGTCAGGGCCTGGGCTGGACTGCCCAGGGCAGTGGTGGTGTCCTTATCCCTGGAGGGGTTTCAGAGCTGCTTAGATGTGATGCTGAGGGCCATGGTTTAGTGGTGACCTGTTAGTTCTGGGTTAAGGGTTGGACTCTATGATGTGGGAGTTCTTTTCCAACCTCAGTGGTGCCATCATTCTGGGACCTCAGCGTTCACCCTGGCAGAGAAGGCAGAGCCCAGCAGCACAGGGTTTCGCCTGCACTCCAGGAGGAGCTTAACATTGGCGAGGTGCTTCAGGAGGGAGAAGGTCACTTGTGGTGTGAATCAGGCCCCATTTCATTTCAGCACTGGCAGGAGCTCAAGGGCTGGGTGTTATTTGCAGAGCAGGCTTGCTGGGGGGTGTCAGGCGTGCCGGGAGCTGGAGTTATCTCCTGCTGGCTAAGTAAGTGGGACACAAATAACCTCCTGCTCCCCATTCAGTGACGTCCACGCAGACCTGCGGAGAGTGGCGTGGAGGAAGGTTCTGCCCCATCCTCTCTGCTCGCTGAGCTCTGGTCCTCTCAACAGAGAGGAAAGTTGAGGGCTCCGGTGCTCTGGGGACTGAGCTGAGATCCAGCCAAAGGACACGGTGCAGCAGATGGGCCCTGTTTTCCAGTTAGCACTGGAGCTGAGCTGGAGCAGTGACTCATGGTGAAAGCACTCGGTCCTTAGACCTCCTCCTCCTCCCAGATTGTGTGGTTCCTGCCCTTCACCCACTGCTTTTCATTTATCTCACCTTTGTCAACACTTGGAAAGGCATGAGCCTGGCAGCTGGCACAAGCTGGCTGGCAGAGGCTGGAGAAGGCAGAGAGTGGCCAGGCAGAGCCCAAGCTGTGCCACGCAGAGGGACCCAGCAGGGCTGCCTGAGATGGTGCACAGGGTGAGTGTGGCAGATCAGGAGCTGCATGGCCACCTTGGTGTCCTCTCAATGTGACCTCAATATCAGCAGTTGTTTTGACATTAAACAGCCTTAACGCAGCATCAGGGAATTGTTTTGGTTGGAAGAGACCTTTAAGATGATCGTGTCCAACTGTTAACCCAGCCCTGCCAGGTCATCAGTAAGCCATGTCCCTCAGCACCACTTCTCCACATCTAAGAAACCTCTCCAGAGATTGAGGACTCCACCGCTAACCTGAGCTGCCTGGGCCAGGCCCTGACAACCCTCAAGGGGAAAAAAATTGTTCTTCATGTCCAACCTAGACTTCCCCTGGCATGACTTCAGGCCTCTAATCCTGTCACTTGTTCTTTGGGAGAAGAGACTGAGCCCCACTTGACTCCAGTCTCCTTTCAGGGAGTTGTAGAGCGTGAGAAGGTCTCCCCTCAACCTCCTTTTCTCCAGGCCAACAACTCCACTTCCCTCAGCTTCTTCTTACAAGACCTGTCCTCCAGTCCCTTCACCAGGGACTTTGCTGCTCTTCTTTGGACCCACTCCAGCACCTCAAAGTCCTTCTTGAAGGGCCCAAAACTGAGCTCAGGATTTGAGCTGTGGCCTCACCTGTGCCCACTACAGGGGGACAATCCCTGCCCCTGGTCCTGCTGGCCACACATGGTGTTGGCCTTTTTGGCCACCTGAGCACAGCTGTCACCCAACACCCCCAGGTCCTTTTCCACCAGTTTCCAGACTCTGCCCCCAGCATGGAACATTCATGGAGTCGTTGTGACCTACGGGGTTATGGTGACCTGTGGAGTGGCTGTGACAAACACGAGTCACATGTGTAGGCTCTGGGACTGGAGGTGAGGACTCCATAGTCCTGGTGTGGCAGTGGGCTGAGTGCTGCAGGACGTGTGTGCGTTCTGCCCTTGCAGGTGCTCCACCAGGCTCTCTGGGAGGCTGCACTTCCTGCAGTGTCCTCCTGCTTTGTGAGCTGCTGCCTTGCAGTTGCAGAGCTGATGCGGGGAGGGAGCTCCTGCCAGCTCTGCGCCCCCCGTAGGAGCACAACCTTCCCTTGGAGCCCCTGGGATGCTGCTCCTGCTGGCGCAGCTGCCAGCACCGAGTGGCTCAAAGACCATTTCTCTGTTGCCCTCCGTGGCCAGCAGCATTAGATGCTTCATCTGCTCTGCTGCTGTAACCGAGGAGCTGTTTCTCCCACGGTGACTGGTTGGGTCCTGCCAACCTTATATGGCTGCACGCAGCCTGCCCGGGGCGGGAGCTCGGCAGCGCTGGGGGCTCTGCTGGAGTTGGGTCTGAAAGGCTTTGTAAAAATACACATGCCATATATGAGTAATTCTCCTCTCTGCTGTAGATCCAGAGATGCCCAGAGCAGCAGCAGATTACTCATGGCTTAGGCTGAGCAGAGCTCTGCAGCAAGGCTCAGAGCAGTTTGTGGAAACCATTTCCTGATGCGCTTGGGCCCTCTCGCTGCCTGTGCTCCAAGGGGGTGGCTCTTTGAAGGGGAAGGCTCCCACTTGCTCAGTCCAAACCCTGGCTTTTCTGCAGTGGTTGAACTGGCTGCTGAGCAGAACGGTGCCTGAGCCTGAAGCTTGCTTGCAGGAGCTGGCAGAAGGTATAAAAATGCTGCTTCTCCTCTCTCTTCCCCCAGTTTCAGGGAAGGCAGCAGAGTGCTGCTTTCGGTTCTTTGTGAAGCCTGTTGGACTGTCAGAGCTCTCCTGTGCTGTGGGAACGAGTGGCTCAAAGAGGCCAAGTGCTGAGTCCTGCACTTGGGGCACAACAACTCCATCAGTGCTCCAGACCTGGGACATGAGTAGCTGGAAATTGCCCAGTGGAGAAGGACCTAGGGGTGCTGGTTGACAGCAGCTGAAGATGAGCCAGTGTCTGCTCAACGACATCTTGGCTTGGATCAGCAATAGTGTGACCAGCAGGGCCAGGGCAGGGATTGTCTCCCTGTATTGGGCACTGCTGAGGCCACACCAAGAGGTACTGGATTCATATTTGAGCTACTCACTCCAAGAAGGAGATGGAGGTGCAGAGAAGAGCAGGTCCAGAGGAGAGCAACAAAGCTGGTGAAGGGTCCAGAGCACAGGTCTTGTGAGGAGCAGCTGAGAGAACTGGAGTTGTTCAGCCTGCAGAAAAGGAGGCTGAAGGGAGACCTTCTGACTATCTACAACTCCCTGAAAGGAGGCTGGAGCCAGGTGGGGGTTGGTCTCTCCTCCCAAGGAACAAGCCATAGGACAAGAGGAAATGGTCTCAAGTTGCATGAGGGGAGATTTTGGTTGGACATGAGGAACAATTTATTCCCCTTGAGGGCTGTCAGGACCTGGCCCGACAGGACAGAAGAGACTCAGGACAGCAGTGGAGTCCCCATCCCTGAAGGGGATTCAAAGCTGTGGAGATGCGGTGCTGAGGGACATGGTTTAGTGGTGACCTGGCAGTGCTTGGGTGATTTTTGGATCCTGAAGGTCTCTCTCAACCAAAACAATTCTGAAGCTCTCTAAGTGCTGAACTGTGCATCCAGCACAGATCAACCTGCCAGAATGTGAGGTGTGCAGAAGCTCTGGGTGATGTAGCTGCTGCGGAGCTGGTGTTTGGGTGGAGATAAGCAGCCCATGGTCACCCCAGGGCAGTATTTCTGACAACCTTCAGTGCCTGAGGCATGTGGGAATGGAGCTTCCCTTCCAGTTGACTCTGTACTTCAGGTAGTTCATTGTAGAGTTGACCATAACAAAAATTGAGGCTTTTGGAAGCTTTGTGTGCACTTAGTGAGCTCTGGGGTTGGAAAGCTTCAAATGGAGTCACATTTAGGAGATGCTGGGTTTGGTTTTCACTGTCTGCAGCGTCTGGGTAAAACTGTGTTTGTCTCCTTTGCAACACAGGGGGAGAACCCTGCTCCTGCCCTGTCTCTCCTGCCAGCACAGCCCTGTTCAGGAAGTGATCTGCTGCTGCTAGTGCAGGGAAAGCCCCACTCCTGCAGCCTTTGCTTTCTGCAGCGTGGGTTCTTCTGCCTGCAGCAGGTTTGGTGTGCCCAGAGGCTTGGGTGGTAGGACCTTGGTCCTTCTGGGCTTCGCCTGCCAGGCTCCCAGTGATGGGTTGGTTTGTTGCTTACTTTTTGGAATCACAGAATCAGAGACTATTTTGGTTTGCAAGTCTAACTCCCCTGCAGGGACATCTAGGGCAGGTTGCTCAGAACCCTGAACAACTCGACCTGCAGTGGTTCCAGTGGTAGGGCATCTCCCACCTCTCTGGGCAACCTGGGCCAGTGCCCCATCAGCTTCAGTGGGAAAATATCTTCCTTCTAGCCAGTCTAAATCTCTCTCTGTGTTAGTTTCAAACCATCACCCCTTGTCCTGTCACAACAGACCCTGCTAAAAAGTCTGCCCCCAGCTTTCTTCTCAAACCCCTTGAAGAAGTGGAAGGCCACAAGAAGGTCTCCCTGTAGCCTTTTCTTCTGCAGGCTGAACAAGCCCAGTTCTCTTAGCCTGTTCTCACACAGAGGGATTCCAGCCCTTGGCTGCCATTGCAACCTGAAATACTTTGAGCTCATTTTGGAGAACAAAGAGCTTGGGGGATTTCCACCGCTGGTAACGCAAGTCTCTGCATAAGCAGCTGGGCTGTGAGTCAGGTCTGGTCGGGGTTGAAGTGAAGGCACAGCTCCAGCACAGCTCTGGGCGGGCAGAGGCACTGGTTCAGCGTTTGTGTGTGGGCTCTGCAGCTCGGATGGACAGAGGAGGAGGAGGAGGAGGCTGCAGACACATAGCTCAGCCTGTAAGGCAAGCTGAGCTCGCTCAGCTGCAGAGCTGGATGGATTCCTGTGCATGGCTGTGCCCTGCTGCAAGATTTTGCATGGAGCAGTACCATGTTTTGGTTTTGCTCTGAGAAGCTAAATCTGGACAGTGAGTTGGCCTAGCTGGGGCTCTGCGTGAGGGTGCAAAGTGGCTTTTGTTTGTGTGTGTCCCAAGTGACTGGAGCAGAAGGATTTGGGGCTCTCCTGCCCGTTAGAGGTCTGTGTTGTAAGAAGTCCTTCCGTGTGCCACCTGCGTGGCTTGTATCAACCTCACAGCTCACATGCAGCAGCTTCTAGGGGCCAGCTCGTGATGGGCTTGAGCTCCAGACCGTGGTGGCTGGCAGCAACCTGTGATGCATCTCTAAACTGCAGCAGGAGTAACTGATGGTGGGTCAGTTACTCATAGAGTAAATCTTACTAAGAATGTAACGTGACAGTCGGGGATTTTCCTAAAGCCATCCTCTGTCATCTCCTCCTTGCCAAAGCTTTTAGCAGCACCTGCAGAGGGGAACTGGTTTCAGTGGCTGAGCCCTCAGCGGCATCCTCATCCCCAGACTCCTCCTACCCTCAACAAGAGCTGTCCCAGCCTTCCAGAGCCCCCAGCCTGGCTTACACATGGATGTTCCTACAACATCAATTAACTGAGATTTTTTTTTTTTTTTTTT
>VWZI01001997.1:351004-386004 GCA_013396835.1 Psilopogon haemacephalus
CCTCAATTAACTTGGATTTTTTTTTTTTTTTTTCCTTTTGTGAAACCTGATTCAGATGAGTCTGAGCTCACTTTAGACGTGAGAAGAGCTAAGAATGAGAACAGCTTTTGCTCAAGAAAAGGGCGATGGTTGGGCCCGGTGATCTGAGAGGTCTTTTTCCAACCTTAGTGATTCTATGATTCTGTACGAAGCTGGAAGCAAAGCTTATAGAAATGAAAGCGCAGGTTACTTCCAGCAGTAAGCTCTCCACGCTGCCTTCATTTCTGCACGGTGTTTTCCCCACCAACAGCTGCAGGCATCCTCCGCAGGTCGCCGCATTCCCGGGGCGGGGAAAGGTGGGGGGGGAGGGAGCACAGTTTGGATCTTCCTTGCTCCAATTAGTTTAAAAGGTTCTTCTTGTGCTACCGTACAAATTAATCTTCAAAGCAGCGCCGGCCCTGCCGCCGCTTCCCCCCTCGCTGGCTCTTGTGCTGAGGTTCCCGGTGAGGGGCTGGGAGCGCCGGGAGGGTGCAGCCCCAGCCCTGCCCGAGCCTGCCCGGCGCCGGCATCCGCACGGCCGCTGCCGCTTCCACCGCGCTGGGCACTCTGCCCTGCCTCATTCCTCTGCTCTGCCTCTACCCCCAGCTCAGAGCTTTTCGACGACGTTGCAATAGCTTTCTGCAATCGGTTGTATTTTCGTCTGTCTTCCGCTGATTCTTGGGCTTGCAATGGCCGTGGGCTTGCACGGATCCCATGAGGACAGGCTACGAGAGTTGGGGCTCTGCAGCCTGGAGGACAGAAGGCTTCGAGGAGAGCTTGGAGTAGCCTTCCAGTACCTGAAGGGAGCCTGCAGGAGGGCTGGGGAGGGACTGTTTACAAGGTTGTAATGACTGGACTAGGAGGAATGAGTTTAAACTGGCAGAGGGGAGATTGAGACTGGTTGTTAGGAAGAGGTTCTTTACAGCGAAGGTGGGAACAGGTTGCCCAGGGAGGCTGTGGCTGCTCCCTCCCTGGAGGTTTTCAAGGCCAGGTTGGATGAGGCCTTGAGCAACCTGTTCTAGTGGGAGGTGTCCCTGCCTATGGTGGGGGATTTGAACTGGATGATCTTTGAGATCACTACCAATCTAAAGTGACCTGTTCTAGTGGGAGGTGTCCCTGCCTATGGTGGGGGTTGGAAGTAGATGATCTTCGAGGTCACTACCAACCTAAACTATTCTATGATTCTCAAACCTGGGGTACTCTGTCCAGTTCTGGCTCCCCAGTTCAAGAGAGGCTGGGAACTACTGGAGAGAGTATATCAGAGGGCCAGGAGGATGCTGAGGGGAGTGGAACATCTCTGTGAGGAGGAAAGGCTGAGAGCCCTGGGGGCTGTTTAGCTTGGAGGAGAGCAGCCTGTGAGGGGATCTGATCAATGCTCAGCAAGAGCTAAAGAGTGGGGGACAGGAGGGTAGGTCTGGGCTGAGTTTCAGTGGTGCCCAGTGACAGGAAAGAAGACAAGGGGCAGAGAGAGCTCAGACTCCACAAACAGAGAGTGACAGTGTCATATCTATGTTTGTCTCCTTGCTTTTGTTCATCTCAGCAAACCTATGAGTGAAGTGGACATCACCATCATTTTCTTCTCACAGCCTATCCTCTAATTTTCCTGTGGTGTTCGACAGTTATCTGCCCCCACACACATACTTTGAAATAACCCAGGCTAGGACTCAGTCGGCTGGAAGTTAATAAATGAAGCTTTATATTTACAGTTTTGCACAACACGCAGGCAGATATTTACAAAGTATAACAGATGTTTGCAGCTATAGACAGTAAAAAAGGTAATACAGAAACACCACACCCATAAGAGGGGTAACCAACCCCCCCCCACCACCTTCCCCAATCTTATCTCACCGTCTGTCTTATGCAGCAGATAGGTGGAGGTAGATGGGCCAGGGGGATTAGCAGCAGGAAAGAAGTTAGTGAAATTATTCAGATTCAGCTACAAAAGGCAGGGAGAAAAAGCCATGCAAAAGAGCAGCCACAGCCCAAAGCAGTCTGAAGTAGTCTGACTTATCTTGGCCAGGTCTTGAGCGTCCTGATCTAGTAGGAGGTGTCCCTGCCTGTGGCGGGGGGTTGGAACTGGATGATCTTTGAGGTCTCTTCCAACCTAGACCATTCTATGATTCTATGATCTATATTTGGGTTACAATTCTTAAACAATTTTTTTTTTTTCTTTCTCAGTAAAGCTGTGAGTGAAGTGGCATCCTCAGTGTTTTCCTTTCTCAGCCTACAGTCTTCATTTCTCATTCAAATCCTCCAATTAGTTCCAACCAGCAGGTTTCCTCCTTAAAATATTCCAGTTAGCCTCAAAGCAGCAGAGGGGTTGAGGGGGCAGAGGCTGGGGCAGGCTGTTGTTAATGTGCTCTCCTCTTTTCCTAGGATAAAGATAAAGTTTCTCTAACCAAGACGCCAAAGTTGGACCGGAGCGATGGCGGCAAAGAGGTGAAAGAGCGAGCCACCAAACGGAAGCTGCCTTTCACTGTTGGAACAAATGGAGATCAAAAAGACTCGGATACAGGTACAGAAATGCCACGTTCCACCTTCTGGACGCGAGTGGTGGGGAGCACACGGCCTGCCCAGTATCCAGACAGTCCTGCTGGGCTGCTGCGTCCAAGTCCCTGCAGCCGCTAACGGAAGGAAGAGGCGCGAGGAGGAGAGGACAACTGCCCTGGGGTGCCCCTGCGCATCCGCAGCTCAGTGCATTACAGCTCTTATGTTCTTAGTCATGTTTAATGAGACCAAGAGGTGGCCCTGTGAGGAGACAGCCCTCCTTTGGCTGGTGCTCTGGTCTCCTCTGCTTCTAAGTAGCCCAGCTGATGAACTCTCTAGTCGTGTTTTGTTGGTTTGGGGCTTTCAGCTCCTGGTTCTTTGCTGTCTTTGAGCAATTCTTTCCCATCAGTGTGTGCACAAGCACTGTCAAGCAAAGGTACAACTGACCGGAGGCTGTTCTGAAGGGCTGGAGATCTGACTCTTTGGTGGTGTGGCCATCTGGGTCTGTTTAAGTGGGATCTCTAGGACTGATGCAGTTGGTCCTCGGGACTAGAGGGATGCTAAGGTGACCTCTTTGCCTCTGTTCTTGGGTCTGCCAGAGTTGCTTTGGTGATTGCAGTGTGACTGAGCAGCACCTCCTCAGTACACACCTGGTTTCTGGGAAGTGTTGGTGTTGCTGAGGGTGTTTCAAGGCTGTGTCATGGCCAGGCAGGTCATATCTTGTGGCTGAAGAGTGGTTGGTACGTATGACTCTTTCCCACCACAGCCCCATGTAGCTGCAGAGATGCCAAATGGGCTGTTGGATTTGTAAAGAAAGGGAAAGAGCTGTCACAAAGATTTGACGTGGAGAAAATGGAGGTGTTTGGTTGCAAGGGGCTTAGCTGTGCCTTTGTGGGCAGAGATTTCTGTTGGTCCTTCCTAAGAGGCCTGAGCTTGGAAACAGTTCTGCTCAGGTAAGGCTCAAGAATTGTACGAAGAGCTAAAATGGGCTGAAAGTTGGGAATGTGCTTTGAAAAGATAGGAAGGCTGCATTTGCTGTGAGTGGTTGGGGTGCCTGGGTGCAGGCCGTGGTGCTTCAGCCTCAGTGAGCTGTTGGCCATTCTCCTTTGGCTCACAACTTGTGAGGTCACATTCTTAAAGGTCACCAGTGCCTGCTCATGCAGCCACCACAGCAGTGAGGGCTGTTGCAGAGGTGAGGACTCAAGTCCTGGGGCTGGCTCAGCATTTCTGTGGGTTTCTGCATGCTGAGGAGTGATTTTGGCAGCTGCTGAAGTCCCTGCCCAGGGAGGAAGTTTGAAAACATGCACTGATCTCCTGAGAAGACAGCTGGTATTGATGGACCTTCACAGGGTGAAGGGTGGTGACAGAGTGCTCATGACATGGAGAGGGGTGAGGACATCCCAGGATTAATTAATTTGGCTTTTCAGTTGTGGTCCCCAGATATTGAGGAGCAGATGAGGTCGCAGCCCAGCACAGAGGATCTTCCCTTGCTCATGGTTCCTGGTGCTGTGGTGTCTCATTCCCAATAAATTAAGGAGAGAGGATGGCCAGGGCAAGGCAAAACTGGGAAGTTCTGGAGTCACCATGCTTGGAAGCGTTAAAAATAAAACATGTTCATATGGCTCTGTGGGACATGATTTAATGGCCACAGTGGTGTTGGATTGACAGTTGGACTTGATCTTGGAGATCTTTTCCAATCTTACCGATTCTGTGTTTCTATGAAATGGAACAGAAGCAGCAGGGTGGGGTGAGCTGAGTGCCGGGGAGCAGCTGCACCTGCCGTGTGTGCAGGGGAGCAGTAGCACGGCCCAGGAGATGTCCCAGCACACGACCTTCACCTTTCCCCTCTGCTCTCAGCAGCTGTGTGGCTCTTATCTCCAAACAGCTCTTCCTCTTCAGAGCTCATCCTTCCTGGGGAAGCTGTGCAGGCAGCAGGGCTGAGCTGAGGGGCCACAGCAGCCCAGCTGCTGCTGTGCAAACAGGACAGCTGGAGGCCTGGAGGTGGTCAGTGCACTCAAAGATGCCTTTAGAGATGAATTGGGCTCCTCAAAGGCTGGGAAGGTGTAGGCGAGTCTCTAGCAACCTGTTTGGTGGAGATTGAGGAGAGGAAGTGACTCAGCTGCTGGGGAGGAGATAGCAGCAGGAGCTGCAGATAAATACACAGAAAGAGTCGAGCTGATACTTAGCAGGAGCCTGCTTCTCTTCTCCGAGATCTTTTACTCTAGGAATCAGATGCGTGGATGCTGGCTTGGATCAGCAATAGTGGTGCAGCAAGAGGATGTGACCAGAATCTGCTCAGTGGTGCTCGGCAACAGGCACAAACTGGAACCCAGGAGGTTCTGTCTGAACAGGAGGAGAATTTCTTCACTGTGAGGGTGCTGGAGGCTGGAGCAGGCTGCCCGGAGAGGTTGTCCAACTCCCCTGCTAAAGCAGGGTTACCCACAGCAGGTTGACCAGGATCACCATGTCCAGGTGGGTTTGAACTCTCTCCAGAGAAGACTCCTGCAGCTTTCTGGGCAGCCTACTTCAAGGCTCTGGCACCCTTGCAGCTAATAAGTTTCTCCTGCTCAAATGGAACCTCCTGCACTCTGGTTAGTGCCCAGTGCCCCTTGTCCTGTTGCTGGGCACCACTGAGAAAAGTTTGGATCCCTCCTCTTGCCCCCACCCTTTAGATATTGATGAGAATTGGTAAGATCTCCTTGGCTGAAGGCTGTTGGGGGAAGAGACCTGCCTCAGTCCTTGGCTCATGCTGCAGTGGGGCATCCTCTCTACCCCTCCTTTCCCCCTGCTCTTGCAGCCCCCTCCCCATGCTGCTGGCAGTGCTGCTGTGGTTAGAAAGGCAGAGAGTGATTCAGTTCTTGGTCTGGTTCATGTGCAGCCTGATCCTGAGTGAGCCCTCCCAGCACCACTCCAGGTTCATTCCCTATGGATGTGGGTTCATTCCCTATGGAGACACAGGCCTGGTGTGGGCTGCAGGAGGTGCCTCTGGCCAGTGCTGCTTTAAAGGCTTTGGTTTAGGTACAGTGGCTTCAGTGCTAAATCTCCTGTAATTATCTCCTTCAAAATGATTTCTGAAGTGACAGTTCTGGCTCTGGGTTTCCGAGGTACCTCAGCAATCACAGGCTCAGTGAGTCTGGCCAGGAGCTGTCTTTAGGAAGGAGAAAAAAAAAATGGCACAGACTGTGCATGTCACAGAGCCAGCACTGCAGGAGCAGCATCTCCCTGCCTGAGACTGCTCCTCCATCCTTCTCCTTCCACTCGTGCAGCATCTCCCCACATCCTGCCTGCTGCCTGGCAGCCGCTGGGCGAGCTCAGCCAGGCTTTTTCCCAGCTATTTGAGCAGCTCCTGAGGCTTCCTGCAGCTCCTCGTTTGGCTGCTGTGCTGGGACAAAGGCAGGCAGGGACAAAAAACCTAAACCAGGAACATTAGGAATTTGCGGGATTGAGAGAGGAAGATCCTGCAGAGGTGGCAGGGAGAAGGGCACAGTCGTGGTGGGGAGGTGTTGGCAGAGGTGGGCACGGGCGGCTGGCACGGAGCTGGGCACAGCAGCACCCTGGTGGCGCTGGTGGCTGCGGTGCTGAGCCGCGGCTGAGTCATGAGGCTGACTCAACGGCAGCAGACCCGGCACGGAGCCCAGAGGCTCCTCTGCTGCTCCACGTCCTGCCTGCTGCAGCAGGGAATGCCGCTCCAAGGTCAGCTCCGGAGCACACCAACGCTCAGCATGTTCCCTGCTGCAGCTGGGCGCCACCTGCTCACTTGGACTTGATGGTCAGTAGAGGTCTTTCCCGACCTGTGTAGCTCTGTGAGTCCCTCGGCTTCAGTTTTCCAGCATTTTAATTGTGGTCAGGGAGAGTTGGGAGTTAATACAGAGCACTGTGCCGTACGTAGTGAGCGAGGCCACAGCTGGAGTCCTGGGTCTAGTTGTGGGCTCCCAGTTCAGGAGAGACAGAGAACTGCTGGAGAGAGTCCAGTGGCGGCTACAAAGATGCTGAGGGGCCTGGAGCATCTCTGTGAGGAGGAAAGGCTGAGAGCCCTGGGGCTGTTCAGCCTGGAGAACAGCAGTGTCAGAGGGGATCTGATCACTGCTCGGCAAGAGCTAGAGTGGGAGGCAATAGGATGAGGCCAGACTTGTCAGTGCTGCTCAGTGAAAAGACAAGGGGGAGGTTCCATGTGAACAGGAGAAACTTCTTTAGTATGAGGGTGCTGGAGCCCTCGAGCAGGCTGCTCAGAGAGGTTGTGGAGTGTCCTGCTCTGTTCAAAGCCACCTGGACACTGTGATCCTGGGCAAGCTGCTGTGGGTGGCCCTGCTTTAGCAGGGCACTTGTACTTGGTGATCTCCAGGGGTCCTTTCCAACCCACTCCATGGCAGGATTCTGGGATTCTCTCAGTTAGTTTTGACCTCTAGGAGCTGGAAAGACCTGGGCAAGGCTGGGTCAAAGCTGTGGGTCTGCAGTGGTGCTGAGTGCCCTCTTACCTTGCTGGGTGCAGAATGTCTGTCTCCTCAGAGGACTCACTTAGGAGAAGTAAGAAGCACACTGGAGTTTGTTTTACCTTTGCAGAGTTGCTGCTGGTTTTATGTGCCTTCAGCCCCTCCATTTCTCCTGTTGCTTCTTGGGCACAGGTGACAAACCAGATGCTTCTCTTGTGTGAGGTTCCCCAAACACCGGAGAAATCCTAATTTTGACAGGTTTAGTCATGGAGACTTGTGTCTTTGGTATTTCTGACCCTACAGCCTCTCCAAAGAGGGAGCACGGGGAGGTGGAGGAGGTTGAATATAGCTGAAGATACCCCAGAAGGAGATCTTGAGTTGGATACTGTTTGGACCTAGTGCTGGTCAGCAGCCACCAGCTGTCCCCAGCTTTCTGACCAGCTCCTTTTAAGCACTGAAACTCCACCAGAAGATCCCCCTAGAACCTTCTCTTCTCAGGCTGAACAACCCTAATTCTCTCAGCCTGGCCTCACAGCAGAGGGGTTCCAGCCCTTGCGTCATCGCTGTGGCCTCCTCTGGCCCTGCTCCAACAGCTCCTGTGCTGCCGACCCCAGAGCTGGACCCAGCTCTGCAGGTGGGGTCTGAGCAGAGCAGACCCGAGGGGCAGAATCCCCTCCCTCCACCTGCTGCTCATGCTGCTGGCCATGGGCCCAGGACACAGCTGGGGCTGGGCTGGGCTGGGACTGCACCGTGCTGCCTCATGTGGGTCCAGCTTTATTTAGGGAGGTGCTGCTGGGGTTGGGTATGGTTAGCAGGAGCTCTCCTTGGAGCTCCAAACTTCTGCTGCTCCACAGCCTCCTTCGTGCTAATCCCCTGAGTATGTTCTGTGACACTAATTAGTCGGTTGGAAAAGGCTGGATGAATCAGCTGACCTAAACCGTGGTCCTCTCCTGGAGCTGGCTCTGGGCTTGGGAGTGTGCTGAGGGACATGCCATGGGAACAGGCTCGTTAAGCCACAAGTTGTGGGGCTGGCGGGAGGGAATCCGTGAGAAGCAAATCTCTCTGGCAGCTTCATTAGCAACTGCATCTGCTGCCCAAACCCGCCCGTTCCTGCCCCTGCTCCGTGGCTGCCTTGGCTCTGCCGTGTGCAGCTGGGGGCTCTGCTGGGCCCCGCTGCATCAGGCTTTTCTTCGCTTCCATCGCCTCAGTCCTTCGACTAAAATAGTCAAGAAACTGTTCTCACCTAGCAACCGAGCCCAGAGTGAATGTCAGAGCTGCTCCCTTCCGAGCTGGGCTCCATAAAGCCGGCACAGTGTGGCCAGCCTGGCAAACACCACCCTCCAGATCCCCCTGAGAACCTGCCTGGCTGCAGCAGCCAGCTGGGAAGGGCTGTGCAGCAGAGCAGGTCGCTTTATGATGGGAGCTGCCATAAATCTCCCTCCTCCCCCCACTCCGCCCACCCCTTGTCACCTCCTTAACATGCAGAGTGAGAGGCTGCAGTGTGCTGTGTCTCTGTGAACCAAAAAAATTCTATCAATGATGGCTTTTGCCTTCATCCAGGAGCTTATATTTGTGCTGTCTGCAGAGTGTCCTGCTCCTAGGAGGGGAGGTCTGGCAGGGTGGGTGTGCCCAGCCCTCCTTCCCCAAGTCTCCCTGCTCCACCTCTTTCTGTTTGCTGGGAATTGGAATGTTTGGACCCAAACATTGGTGTCTCCTTTAACATGGAGATCCTTGTTTCTGATCTGAGCCTCTCACTTCCTTATCACAGGGGTTTGTTGGCCAGTGGCTGCTCTGGTGAGAAGATGCTTCACGCATCTTTGCACAGATGCGTTACCTGCAAGGGCTCAGCCAAACCTCAGGGTTTGGTCAGGCACTAGAACAGGCTGCCCAGGGAGGCGGTGGAGTCCCTGGAGGGGTTCAAAAACCATGTGGACATGGCACTTCAGGACATGGGTTAGTGGGCATGGTGGTGTTGGATTGATTTTCCAACCTTAATGATTCTATCACACAGCTCTCTGGCCCAATTATGCTTCTAAAACCACTCCAGCCACTGGGGTCAGGGCCTGAGTGGTGAGGCTCATGGGCTCAGCTCCATGGCCAGGGACCTGAAGTGGATATAAACAGGCTTGTTCCTCCTACCAGCACCTATCTTCTGCTGACATCTCCACCATCCTTTCACCTTAGCCATGCAGGACAAGGTCTGATTGAGGACCCTCTCCATCCTTTAGACTGGGAAGCAGGAACAGCTCAGGGTTGCTTTGTCACTGTTTTGGTGAAGGAGACCCTGCTACAACTTCTCCTCTCATTTTCCTTCTTGGTTTCCTTTCCTTTACTTGGCCAACAAAGCAGCCGTCACCTCCTGTCTCTGCCACACAGCTCTGCAGTATGAACCACAGTGCAACACCCACATCCTCACTGCACTGCCCTCAGGTGCAGCTCTCCAGCCCAAGCACACCACGTTCCTGTACTCTGTGGTGGTCTTCATGCCATAATGCCAACCCCCTTTGACCCTTCTCACCATGCATGTCACAGCCTCACCCTCTCATGCCTTTGGTTCTTCCCAGCTGCCCTCATCTCACACCACTGCTGCTGCTCTCCTGGGTGCTTCTCTTTCAATTCTGGCATGCCCACAGAGCCTCAGGATGTGGTCATCACATGCTGCCCAGAATCATAGAATGGTTTGGGTCGGAAGCAACCTTAAAGATCATCTAATTCCAACACCCTGCCATGAGCAGGGACACCTTCCATTAGACCAGGTTGCTCAAGGCCTCATCCAGCTTGGCCTTGAACAGCTCTAGGGAAAGGGTCATGACTCAAGCACGGTCAATCTGCCTTGCTATGTGTGTGCAGATGCCCTCTGAGCATGCAGGTGTGCTGGGGCTGCCCACGCTGGGGTTAGACCTGTTTTCCCCTGCTCGGAGCTGCCACGCTCCAGAAGGCTTCATGCCCTACAACTTCTGCAGTAAAAATGAGTCACTCCTACGCATGCCAGGCTGTGGCTGGGGACAGCAAGAGGCTGGTGTGTGTCCCTGGGGGGTGCAGTGCAGGCTCGACTGCTGCCTGTGCCCTTCTCATTTATTCTCATTGATCTTTTGTTTGGCTGCTTGCTCGGCGAAGCAGCAGCTGAAGCTGCCAAGGAGCCGAGAGCCTGTTCCTCCACGCAGCGCTCGGCTGTGCAGCTCCAGCTGCTTATTTAGGAATGGTATTTCTCCTCGGGGTCCCTCCTTCTTCTGCCTGTGGTGTCATGTCAGAGCAGCTCCAACAGATGCTTTTGGCGTTACAGGGAACTACATGCTCAGCCTCCTCCACAACTCCGGCGTGGAGCTCCTGTCCCCACAATCTGACAGTGCTTACTGAGAGCTCGAGAGAGATTCTTCCACCACCAGCCTTTGCTCTTCCCTTTCCTGCTTCCCTCATAGAATCACAGAATGATAGGGGTTGGAAGGGACCTCTGGAGATCATCTAGCCCAAGCCCCCTGTTAAAGCAGGGCCACCTACAGCAGGCTGCCCAGGGTCACAATGTCCAGGCAGCTTTGAAATCTCTCCAGAGAAGGAGACTCTGCAACCTCTATGGGCAGCCTGATCCAGGGCTCCAGCACCCTCACACCAAGTAAGTTTCTCCTGTTCAGATGAAACCTCATGAGATCCAGTTTATGCCTGCTGCCCCTTGTCCTGTTGCTTGGTGCCACTGACAAGAGTCTGGCCCCATCATCTTGGCCCCACCCTTTAGCTCTCGCTGAGCATTGCTCACATCCCCCCTCAGGCTGCTTTTCTGCAGGCTAAACATCCCCAGGGCTCTCAGCCTTTCCTCCTCACAGAGATGCTCCAGGCCCCTCAGCATCTTTTAGCCTCTCTTGGACTCTCTTCAATAGTTCTCTTTCTCTCTTGAAACAGGGAGCCTGGAACTGTACACAGTCCTCCAGATGCGGTCTCACTGAGGCAGAGCAGATTGGGGGAGAACCTCTCTCGACCTGCTGGCCACACTCTTCTTCATGTACTACAGGAGACCATTGACTTTCTTGGCCACGAGGGCACATTGCTGGCTCATGGTGAACTTATCTACCAGGACTCCCAGTTCCTTCTCTCTCCCATCTTGGCTAGGACCAGGGCCTTGGGGTTTGCACACACAGCACCAAACCCTTGGTGCAGAGCACAGCAGCTGCTCTGGGACCTCCCAGGCACTGCCAGTGGGCTTCCAGCAGCCCAGGATTGCTGCTCCCTCTTGCAGCAGTGTGAGCATCGCATAAGTTTGCAGTCTTACTTTGGGCATGAGAACCAGCTGCAGGCTAATGCTCAAAGCTCTTGGTCCTGGGAACCTGCTCCCATGCTGCCTTTTCAGGTTGAGTGGGATGGAAGGAAGGAGGAGCAGTTCCCCGGCCGCATTCCAGCCGCAGCTCTGCCTAGATCCTGCTTGTCCCCTTTAAGCCGCCTGTGCGGTTCCTGCTCACGTCAGCGCCGGGGAAGAGCCGAGCAGGATTCCCGAGTGGAAGCACGGCAGCGCCAGGCTGGATTCTGCTCTGGAGCTTTGCAGGAGGCTGAAGCAAGCAGCAAACGAGCTGCTTTAAAAATAGCAGTCTGGAGGAGTGGCTCCTCACCGGCTGGGCACACAGCTCAGCGCTGTGGTCCTCCTTCCCACCAGGACCAGGGTATGTAGTCCAGGCACCGTCTCTGGGGACAAGAAGTGAAATAACTTTCTCTGGAGTGAGGAAGCTCCATTTCTATCCTGCCTGGACATCATCCTGGGCAACAGGATGTGGGTGACCCTGCTTTAGCAGTGGAGTTGGATTAGATGATCTCCAGAGGTCTTTCAACCCCCCACCATCAGTGTGACCATCGCAGGGGGGCTCCTTGCCTGCACACCCCCTCATACCTCTGGGTTTTGTGCCTCTAGGTGGGGACTGGTACCCATATGGCCTTGCCTGTGTTCTGTTTGCTGAGGCTTTACCCACTCTCAGCCTTTCTCCTGATGTGCCTCACGTTGCTGCAGAGTGCTAGAGAAAAGCGTTTGGGAAGCAAAGGAACAGGCTGCAGGAGCTGGTGGCACTTGATGCTGTTGAGAAGAGATCTTTGTGCAGGTTGTCCTTTTAAATCTGCTGAAAATTGGATTCTGGGTAAATTGTGGATTGAAATAAACCACATTTGCAGCTCTGTTAGCCCGGGAGCAGCTGGGGCCAGGGAGCCAGCCCAGAGACTTCCTGGGTTGGGCTCTTCTACTGAACATGGGAAGCAAAGCTGCCGGTGGAACAGCATGACCCATATCCACTGGGAGAAGCTCCTTCTCTATTCTTCCTGCTCATGTTTCAGATCCTCTTAGAGACTTTGCTTCTGCCCAAGCATTGTGCCATGCAGGCAGCCTGAAGGCTGGCATGCTGCCCATACTAGGACTGATGTCAGCACTGGGAGCCATCAAGGGGTCACTGAATTGTTTTGGTTGGAAAATAAATAAGATCATCAAGTCCAACTCTTAACCCAGGCACTGCCTGGTCACCACTAAACCATGTCCTCAGCACCACATCTTCATGGGGTGCCCCAAGGATGGGGACTGCACTGCTGTTGTGGGTAGCCTGGACCAGGCTTTGACAACCTTCTCCTTTTTAGAATCTTAGAATGGTTTAGGTTGAAAGGGACCTCAGGGATCATCCAGCTCCAAGCCTCTACAATAGGCAGGGAGAAGAAACTTTGAGGAAGAAATTGTTCCTCACATCCAACCTAAACCTCCCCTGGGGCAACTTGAGGCTGTTTCCTCTTGTCCTGTTCCTGACCCCCACCTGGCTCCAACCTCCCTTCAGGGAGTTGCAGCCTCCTTTGCTCCAGGCTGACAACCCCAGTTCCCTCAGCTGCTCCTCACCACGCCTGTTCTACAGACCCTTCCTCAGCTCCAATGCCTGTCTCTGGATCCACTCCAAGTCCTTGTAGTGAGGGGCCCAGAACCCAAGCCATTATTTGAGGTGTGGCCTCCCCAGTGCTGAGTCCGGGGGGACAATGAGAGGCTGGGCTCAGTGCTGCCCCTTATGCAAGCAGTGCAGAGGAGCAGCCGGCGACCTACTTCCCCCAAAGGCTCAGGGAAGTCGGATTAAGCTGTGGGCTGCAGCAGGCAAGTGCCAAACCGTGCAGGGGCTGGTGCTGCGCTTCCCTGCTGCTGCTGCTGCCACAGAGGTCTCAGGGGAACAGGTCAGCAAGGCTCTGCACGGCAGGAGGAGGAAATCCCCTTGGCTGCAGGACAGCAGGAGGCACCAAGGAGCAAGGTGCAGTGGAGAGGAGGCCTGGGTGGGATCCTCCAGCAGCAGGGAGCTGCAGAGAGGCAGGGCCGGGAAGCATGCAGCATCCCGAGTCCTCAGCTGCCTCCCCGCAGCAGGCGAGAGCGCGGCAGCCTCTCTCCCGGTTATTTTTATCTTGGTGATCACATGCTCTTGATGTGAAATCTTCTGTGGAGGAGGAGATTTTCTGCCACTGCGGAATTAAGAAGAGTTTGGAGGGGTTTTGGTTGAACCTGGTCATCAGTTTTGGCAAATCAGAGGCTTGTGCTGACGTCTCACAGCAGCTGGGTTACGTTAAGGGATGCGTTCATCTTGTGCTTGTGGCTCCTGCCACACATGCACAGGGAGCAGCCCCTCTACCACATACCCCCCACCCCTTGCACTGCCCGCTGGCACTGGCCAAGGTGGAACCTCCTTGAGTATCTTTGTAGCATGGTTGGATGTGGAGAAGCCAAGCCTGGCTGAGCTGGGTTTAACCAACCTGCTTTGAACCACAGCACTGAGCTTCCTGAGGAGGAGGAAGGTGCTGTGTGTGCTGGTCAAGTGTCCTAGTGCTTGGGACAAGGATGTCTGGAGGGACACGTGGCTCCTGGACCTGGCCAGGCTAAATTGCTTTCTTGCCATAAGCACTTTGAGTTAAATTTTATTTTAAGCCATTAAAAACTTCTCCACTTCCCTGTGATCTGATTTCATCTCGTAGCTCAGTTATGGCTGCCAGGGTAACCAAAACGTGGCTTTGGAGAATTAGAGCAGGGTTCTCTCTGCTTCCAGGGCTGTGTTTAAAGAGGGGTGGCCCATGCTGGCTGGTTGAGAAGGTTCCCTGGGACAGAGATGTTAGTTCTTCAGTGTGCAAGGTTCCAAGAGCGTGGGGTTGAGGGAAGTCACAGCATTATGGAATGGTTTGGGTGGGAAGAGACCTTTAAAGGTTGTCTGGTCCAACCACCCTGCAGGCAGCAGGGACATCTGCAACTAGAGCAGGTTGCTCAGTGCCACGGACAACCTGACCTGCAATGGTTCCAGGGATGAGGCAGCTTCCACTTCTCCAGGCAACCTGGGCCAGTGGCTCACCACCCTCAGTGTAGAAAATTCTCCTTTCTCTCTAGTCTAAATCTCCCTCTCGTGGTTTCAGACAATCACCCTTCTCTGTCACAACAGGCCCTGATAAAAAGTCTGTCCCCATCTTTCACCTGCTCTGGATGAGACCTTTGAAGTAGGAGAGCAGCAGAGGATGGCCTTCCTCTGCATGGGAAAAGGTTCTGAGAGCTGCCTGTTTGCTGCTGGTGGCACCAGGGAGACCATCCCCACACACTGCTGCCCTCATCTGCCAGAGACTTTTACTCTGCTGGCAGCTTGGTGAATGGAGGAGGAAAGCTGTGTTGGGCCCAAAGTCCAGTGATGGAATTTAAACCCCTCTGCCCCTTGGTGTTTTTTTCTGACCCACTGGACTTTGCACGAAGGCAGAGCAGGCTCTGTCCTGCTGGTGGCCTTGTGCCGGTGACCCACATTGTGTTGGACAACATCACAAATAGGAGTGACTGAGCAGAGCCAGGTTGCAGGATTTGCCTTTCCCCAGGCTACTGGACCCTGCCCTAGCACAGGTGGTAGAGAAGAGGCAGGGTGCAGCTGGTCCCTCACTCCGTTCAGCTTCCATCTGTGTGATCTGTGCGAATCCTCTCAGACCTCTCCGTCTCCTCACACAGTTTGAAATTCCAGTTTGAGGATGCTGGAGCTGGGAACTGGGCAAACACTGGGCTTAGTGGAGTTTCTCAGAATCCCAGCATGGTGGGAGATCATCTGGTCCAAGCCTTCTGCTAAAGCAGAGTCACCCACAGCAGGTTGCCCAGGATCACAGTGTCCAGGCAGGTTTGGCATCTCTCCAGAGAAGGAATCAGAATCAGTCCTGGTTGGAAGGGACCACAAGGATCTTCTAGTTCCAACCCCCCTGCCATGGGCAGGGACACCCTACCCTAGATTAGGCTGGCCAGAGCCTCATCCAGCCTTGCCTTAAACACCTCCAGGGATGTGGCCCCAACCACCCCCCTGGGCAACCCATTCCAGGGCCTCACCACTCTCATGGAGACTCCACAACCTCTCTGGGCAGCCTGCTTCAGGGCTCCACTTACTTCCCCCTCCCTGGCTGATGGGAATTCAAGCTTTGGTTTCTTGGAGAACGTTAGCAGACCTTTAGTTGTTTTCAGACCTCCTTGTATCATCCCTCTAACGCTTGCTGGAGATTCTCTAAACATGCTCATTATTTTGCTGAAGATGTTTTGTGTCAAACGTTGGGCTGGAAGGGAGCAGGGATTCTTGGTGTGCATAGCAGCAGCCCACATGGAAGTGCTCCAGTTTGCAGCGGTCCTCTTCAGGGGGTGCTTGCTGTGATAAATAATCCTCTTGATTCCTGTCCTCTGGCAGTAACCCAGTGACTACCAGTCCCTAGTGGGGCTGATCCTGGCAGGACCTGGTGGCTGGGAGACAAAACTCCTTTCTCAGTTGCAGTTCAAAGTCTCAGGCAGGATTTCCTTTCTCCAAGACCAAATGCGGTGGGCTCCAGAGCAGAGTTTCCGTTCACAGGGGGGGGGTTGAGCGGCTCATTTGTGCGCTGGGGAATGTGGCAAGGGGGTTGTGGTGCTCGAGTTTCTCAAGCAGCATCCAACCAGCCTGATTCAAACTGGCACTGGAGCATGAGATGGGAGGACAGGGATCTGCTCACCTGTGTTTGAGAATTGTCGGAGCTGTGGCTGCCAAGAATGCCCAAAAGGAGCCCTGCAGTTATCCCAGTTGCAAACTCTGTCAGTGCTTGGAAAGGGATGTGAGCAGAGTTGGATTGTCCACCCACCCACACCAGCTCTTCCTCAGATTTCTTGGGGGGTTTAGGACAGTTTTCAGGTAGGAGGGACACACCTTGGGTTGGTGAGGCTGGAGGTGCTGGGAGAGGCTGGAGTTTCTTCTCATCCTTGTCCACATGCCATGCCAGCAGCAGCTACTGGCTCTGGCCTTTGTAGCTGGGTGATTTAGGCTGAGTTTTGGAGGCTGACAAGCTAGGCATGGGGGTTTCTCCCCTCCTGTTCATTTGTGATGTTTTCAGAGGGATGCAGGAGTAGATGTGGTTGAGTGAACATCTAGCTGACTGCAGGTGGGTGCTCTGGAAGCAGCCACTTTGGGAGGAGGGGGTCAGCTCAGTGCTCCCCAGGCCTGCAGAGTCCTTGGTTGATGAAGATGAGGGGGTGAGATAGCAATGTTTCCCAGCTGTCAGTCTGTGTCTCGTTAGCACTCTCTGTTGATGCTTGTGGGTGCCTCCAGTTTGGTCCATGCTGTGGTGGTGTAAGGCTGTGTAAGCTCCTCAAAGCACCATGGCATGAAATGGAGGCTCCTAGAAGTACAGCACTGGCAGTGACCCCACCAAGGACCTGCTCCCTCTGTCTTGTACTAGTCTGTGATGGTGGGGGGAGAAGTGGGAGAGGCTGTTGGAGGAGCTGGTTGGAAGCAGCAATCTCAGTGGTGTGACCCTGGATAGCTGCCTCAGGAGCCTGTGCTCCCACCACAGGATCACAGGATGTTAGGGGTTGGAAGTGACCCAAGGAGATCATCGAGGCCAACCCCCTCTGCCAGAGCAGGACCAGACTATCTAGCACAGATCACAGAGGAACACATCCAGACAGCCCTTGAAAGGCTCCAGAGAAGGAGACTCCACAGCCTCCCTGGGCAGCCTGTGCCAGTGCTCTGGGACTCTCACAGTAAAGAAGTTTCCCCTTGTGTTGAGGTGGAACCTCTTGTGCTGCAACTTACACCCACTGCTCCTTGTCCTATCTCAGGGACCAAGTGAGCAGAGCCTGTTCCCCCTTCTTGACCAGCCCTCAGATATTTATAACCATTGATTAAATCCCCTCTCAGTCTTCTCTAGACGAACCTTTCGCTGTAGGCTTTTCAGCTGGAGATGAGACAAGGGAGCTGGAGAGCGCTTTGCTCAGAAGTGAAGGTGGGTTCTGGTTGCAGTGGCACTCACAGCCTGTGCTTCTGTGCTTGCAGAAAAGCAGGGTCCAGAGCGGAAGAGGATCAAGAAGGAGCCTGCCACCAGGAAGCCTGGCTTGCTCTTCGGGATGGGCCTTTCGGGCATCCGGGCAGGCTACCCGCTCTCCGAGCGCCAGCAAGTTGCTCTCCTTATGCAGATGACAGCAGAAGAGTCTGCAAACAGCCCAGGTGAGATCCAGAGGGGGCTTTGGCTCAGGGCTTTGGGCAGGACTTGCAGCAAGAGTTTTGTAACTGCCCCATCCTTAGGTTCTCCAGGTGGCTCAGTTGCTCCATACCAGCAGCGGAGATGAGCTGCAAAGGAGGATGGTGTCCTGCTCCCAGGGCTCTGCTCTCTCTTGGGATGCTGGAGCAGGGCAGCAAGATATAGGTGCCACCAAGGTTCACGTGTGACTGTGGCCACCCTTCCTTCTTCCAGGTGGTAGCAGAAGATGCTCCGTGAGCCTATTCAAGGCCACTACTGAGCCTGCCCTGGCTGCTTAACTAGAGCTTTAGTTCTACCAGAGCCTCCTCCACATCAGAGCTTCACATTTTCAGGCTCAGTAGAGGAGCATTGTGAAAGCAATAACCTTCTCCATGGGTTTTTTAATGTCTCTTCATGTGCAGAGGGAGAAGGCATGCAAGCACTGCAGCTGCAGCTTGAGATGTGGAGCAGCTGGAGCACGTTCACCACCGATTTTGTATTTTGGTCATTTGTAGCTGTTGAATCTGTGGCCCCCCCCAGGGTTTTTAGAGGCTCTGCTATCTGCCTGCACACATCTGCATCCTACACTCCAAGGCTGCAGCTTTTAGCCATGCACTTTGTTGTTAGCACCAATCTAGCTGCTCGTGGTGCTGTTCCGTGAGGAAAAAAAACAAAGGCAGAAAGCTGTGTCATCTTCAGAGCACTCAGATGTCCTCCCAGGAATTGTGTCAGCTCCTGCCAGGGCTGTCAGACCTCACGTGGCCTTGGTAGTAAAAGGCCACTTCCCTTAGGAATGGAGACTTTAGGGTAAGGAGCTGCATTGTCTGCTCTGAAATCATGAGATTGTCCTTGGTCTTGGCAAGCACTGCACTTGTCTCGTAGAGTCACAGAATGGTGGGGGTTGGAAGGGGCCTCAGGAGATCATCTAGCCCAACCTCCCTGCTAAAGCAGGTTCACCTAGATCAGGTGAGCCTACTAGATCAGGATCACATTCAGGCAGGTTTTGAAAGTCTCCAGAGACAGAGAGACTCCACAACCTCTCTAGGCGACTAGGTCCAGTGCTGTTACCATCTTTAAGTTCAAGTGAAACCTCCTGTGTCTACAGCAGGCTTTGGCAGTCTGCAGTTAGTATCTGCATTGTACACACAGAGGCTCGCTGCTCTTCAGAGGTTCTGCTGCCTGCCTGGTGGGGAGAGTTTTGGTTAGAAGTGAGACGAAACGCGGTCCAAGAGCTCCCTCTAAGGGCTTAGGGCTTCCTTTCAATCCACAGTTCTTGATTCTGCTTCTCTCCTCCCCGCAGTTGACACAACACCAAAGCATCCCTCTCAGTCTACAGTTTGTCAGAAGGGAACTCCTAACTCTGCCTCCAAAACCAAAGATAAAGTAAATAAGAGAAACGAGCGAGGAGAGACTCGGCTGCATCGAGCTGCCATCCGAGGCGATGCCCGGCGCATCAAGGAGCTCATCATCGAGGGTGCAGATGTCAATGTGAAGGACTTTGCAGGTAACCAGCCCCTGGCAGTACCCGTGGGCAGCCCACGATGCCAACCTTTCCCCACCTGCTCACATGTTCCATCTCCCAACAACAGGTGCACCAGCGAAAGCAGTTGCTTGGTAACGTGCGTTTGGTACTTGGGAAGGTGATGTTACCCAAAAATAGTGATTTTTGCCTGTTAGAGAGGAAAGGGTTTTGCTGCCCTTTAAGGAAAAAAAAGAAAAATAAAATGCCAAGAGCTGCTACAGATTTGTAGCATCAATCCCTTGCTGGAGTTTGGGAGCTAAATCCCAGGTTGTCTTGTCTGCCCTGAACAAGCTTTCATACAGGGTGGTGATGTGGGCTGGGCTTGATCCATGGTGATCCTGGGTCTGCCATGGCTCTGCGCTCTGACACCATGACCAGATCCCTCTGCTCTGTTTTCCGGTGCCCTTTTGGGGATCTACAAAGGCAGGTGGCAGGTTTCCCTTGTTTCCCACTTCAAATAGAAGAAATGATGTGCACAAAACTACTGCAAAGAGTGGCCTTGAAAAGCCTTAACTCCAGAGTTGGGCAACTGAGATTTGTTTCTAAGTACCACATGTGGGGGTGCTGCTGGCACTGCCAACGTGAAGGACAAGGTCGTGCTGCCAACTGTGCCAACCAGGTGTCTGACTTAGAAGGCACCACCTCCTCCTCAGCAGTGTGGCCAAACTTCTGTGTGAGGTGGTGGGAGTGAGGAGAAGAGCCTGGATGTGGGGCTGTGGCTGCAGCCAAGCTTGAGATGGGAGCAGCCCTGAGATGGTGGCTGCGTGATGGCCAAGGGTGCTGGGGTGGGACTGAATCAGCACGAGGCAGCCTCTCCTCCAGCACGTCCGAGAGCTGTGACTTTGCTCTTTGCTGTTCTCCTCGCACCGTTTGGGGGCTATAAATAGCTAAAGCACCTTCCTCCTTCTGCATGATTAATACCACCGTGAGACCTGGCCCTGGGTTGTGATTAATGCTGGTCACAGGTGCCCCTTTCCAGTGCTCCCAGGGAGGGTAAGGGAATGAGCTCCCACGGTGCTATCAGCAAAGCGCCAGGGGAGCTGCTCACATGTGCTGGGAAACTTCAAAACAGCTCCTGCTGCAGAGTAGCCTGTTTGAACACAACAAAGCACTGCTCTGCCTGTTCTTCTGAGGTTGGTTTGAGAAATAGAGGCACGGTTACTGGAAGACCTTCGGGTTGGTTCCTCCCAAAGCTTGAGGCCTGTTGTTGCTGCTTGCTTCAGAGAGCAGGCAGAGAATGTTTGTGAGGTCTGTGCGGGGGCTGCGTCAGAGCCACATCTGCAGTTCACAGCTCAGTCCTGACCTGGGCAGCAGCGTGGCCCTTAGAGGAGCTGGAAGGGGAAAGGATTTGAGATGTGTTTTCCACTTTGCCTTTCCATTTCTCAGGGCTGTGATCTGGCAGATGATCTCCCAGTGGCACACTGCGTGACCAGAAGGAATCACAGAATCCCAGCATGGCAGGAGTTTTATGGGCCCTCTGGTGATCATCTAGTCCAACCCCCTCTGCTAAAGCAGGGTCACTCACAACAGATTGCCCAAGATCACAATGTACAGGCTCCAGCACCCTCACAGCAGAGAAGTTTCTCCTCCTGTTGAGATGGAACCTCCTGGGTTCCAGTTTGTGCCTGCTGCCCCTTGTCCTGTAGCTGGCTGCCACTGAAAAGAGCACAGCCCCATCCATCCTCTTGCCTCACACCCTTCAGCTCTTTCTGTGCATTGAGAAGACCTCCTCTCAGGCTGCTCTTCTCAAGGCTCTACAGCTCCAGATCTTTCAGCCTTTCTTCCTCACAGAGATGCTCCAGGCCTCTCAGCATCTTTGCAGCCTCCACTGGAGTCCCTCCAGTAGTTCCCCTGTCTCTCTTGAACTGGGGAGCCCAGAAGTGGAGCCAGGACTCCAGATGTGGCCTTGACAGGGCAGAACAAAAGGGGAAGAGAACCTCCCTTGACCTGCTATCCACTCTTCTTCATGCCCTGCAGGAGACCATTGGCCCCCACGAGGGCGCATTGCTGACTCATGAGCAACTTGTTGTCCATCAGCACTCCCGGGTCCTTCTCCACAGAAGGAGGATCAATTTGCCTGCACACTGAAGCTCAGCAAGGCAGAGCTTCAGGTTTCTTCCTACTGTGCCACGGGGAGCTGGGCAGACCAAACCATCCTGGCCATCAGAGCCACAGCCTCCTTGACAGGCTAACACCTGCAGCATGTGTGGATGGAGGTTTCCTCTCGCTGTCTCTGACCTCCCCGAAGGTGATGGCCCTGTCCTGAGTGTCCCTTTGCTTGCAGGCTGGACGGCATTGCACGAGGCCTGCAACCGAGGCTACTACGATGTGGCAAAGCAGTTGCTGGCGGCAGGCGCCGAAGTCAACACGAAGGGGTTGGATGACGACACCCCGCTGCACGACGCGGCCAACAACGGGCACTTCAAGGTCGGTAGCTCTGCTTATAATCACCTTTTTCACTGCTGCTTCAAGCAGCCAGCTCTGCAGACGCAGAGATTTGGGGTGTTTTCTTCTGGTTTGATAGCCGTGCAGCAGGCAAAAGTTCTCCTGCGCAGTGCTGGGCGTTTTACTTGATGTTTCTATGTGCAGGGGACAGGTCTTTCTTCTTCTTCTGGACTTGGAGAAGAAGCATGGTCATGTGTCTTCTTCTTCACTTTTCTTTTTTGCCCAAGCTGGTTCATGTTGCTTGTTTTTATGTCCTTTCTTATCAGTGACTGTTAGTCCCTTAAGGTGTGTCCTGCTTGAGGACATCTCCCTGTTATGTATCCAGAAAGCATGGAATGAAAATGTCGTGACCACCTTTAAGTCTGGGTTTCTCCTTTTCAGGTGGTGAAATTGTTGTTACATTATGGAGGGAACCCTCATCAAAGCAACAGGAAGGGCGAGACACCTCTAAAAGTAGCTAATTCTCCCACCATGGTGAATCTGCTCCTGGGAAAGACCACCTACCCCTCCAGCGAGGAGAGCTCCACAGGTGAGATTGACCTTTATGTGAACGTGGGAGTGACGTTTGTGGCCTGCAGCTGTCTGTTAATACAGAGACGTTAAGAGGACAGTGAAGGTAGACTCTTGTCAGGATATCTGCACGCTGCTGCCACGGTCAGGAGTCCATCCGTAGCTGTAACCCAAATTCAGACAACATAACTGCCAGCCTGTAGCTCCGGGAGCTCTAGCTGTTTGCCCTGGAAGCCTACGTTGAGATCACTTGCCTGGTGCAGTCAAGATGTAGGATTGGAAGCCAATCACAGGTAAATGGATGTTCTACCTTTAAAATGTGGGTGATGGTCCAGCTTGTGTGGAGAGAGGAGGAGCTTTGCGTGCACCTGGTGTGTTCCCAGCCCTCCTCTGGTTGGCGGGCACAGGCTCAGCTGTACCAGTGTTGATGTTTCAGGTTGTGTCTCACAATTGTCACCACTGTGGGGAAGGCTGCAGGTTTTAATTAGTGCTAATTCGACTTTTTATGGCGAGTCTTGATCTATGCTGTGGGCAGCCATAACCCTGCTAAGAAGGTCTTTTGAAGCACCTGGGATGTTGTGTTAAGGAGCACCCTGTGCAGGTTCGAGACTGGGTAGCCGTTCCTTCCCAGAAGATCTCCCAAATGGCTTTTTGAGCAATCAGCTGCAACGTTAGCAAGGGCTGGGTGAGGCACAGGGGTGGGAAGGTCTTTCCCAGGGGTTTGTGTCTGCAGCAGGTTGACAATGTTCCCTCTCCAAAGCTCCTTAACACCTTGTTCTTCTCTCTCTGCAGAGACCTCAGAAGAGGAGGACGCCCCTTCCTTTGCTCCCTCCAGCTCTGTTGATGGCAATAACACAGACTCAGAGTTTGAGAAGGGTTTGAAGCACAAGCCCAAGGCCCAGGAGCCTCCCAAAACCATCACCCCGGTGAAGGACGAGTATGAATTCGATGAGGACGATGAGCAGGACCGGGTCCCGCCGGTCGATGACAAACATTTGCTGAAAAAGGATTACAGAAAAGAGACTAAAGCAAACAGTTTCATTTCCATACCCAAAATGGAAGTGAAAACTTACACTAAAAATAACACAATTACACCAAAGAAAGCTGCCCACCGCATCCTGTCGGACAGCTCGGACGAGGAGGAGACCAGCGTTGCTGTGGGGACAGGGGAGAAGCTGCGCCTTTCGACCCACTCGATCCTGCCCAGCAGCAAGATCCGGGAGCCCCCCAGCACAAAGCCACCCAAGGAGAAAAGCAAAGTGAAAAAGAAGCGGAAGAAGGAGACAAAAAGCAAAGAGGTTCGGTTTGGCAAAAAAAATGACAAATTTTGTTCCTCTGAATCAGAGAGTGAAAACGTGGAGAGTGAGGAGGATGACAGAGACTCTCTTCAGAGCTCTAGCTGTGTAAAGGACTCCAGGCTAGTGCTAAAGGAATCCTCCTTGTTTAACTCTCTGTCTGCCTCATCGACCTCTTCTCACGGGAGTTTAGCATCCCAAAAACATAATCCTAACCTTACAGAACAGCACTCCAAGCACTGGAGGACGGACAATTGGAAAACCATATCTTCTCCAGCTTGGTCAGATGTCAGTTCCTTATCGGACTCCACCAGGACGAGGCTGACGAGCGAGTCAGACTACTCGTCCGAGGACTCGAGCTTAGAGTCGCTAAAGCCAGTCAGGAAGAAACCAGAGCACAAAAAGAAAAACACCTCCCACAACACCGTTCCTGAGAAAAAGAATTCATTCCATAGCAATGTGGATGGAGCAATCCCAAAGCTGGACAAGGAGGGGAAGGTCGTGAAAAAGCATAAAACGAAACACAAACACAAAAACAAGGAGAAGGGGCAGTGTCCCGTCAGCCAGGACATTAAAATCATCAAGACGTTTTCTTTTGAGTTTGAGGACTCTAAGCAAAAGCCTGAGAAAGGCTTGATAGTAGAGACAGAAAATCCCATCGAAAACAAGCTGAAAGTGCTGAAGCATGAGCGGGAACATGGGAAGAAGGAGGAGAAGCTCCCCAAGGGAAAGGCAGAGGAGAAGGAATGGTTGTTTAAAGATGAGACTGGAAAATCCTCGAAAGAGGAGAAGCTAAGGAAAATCAAAGATGGTAGTAAAGACATGAGCAAATCCTTCAGAGAAGGGTTGAGTAAAGCAGAGAAAGAGAAACCTTCAAAGGAGAAATCTCCCAAAGAGGAGAAGCCGAGAATACACAAGGAGGAGAGAAAGAAGAAGTCAAAGGACAAGCAATCAAAATCTGAGAAGAAGAATGAGCTGAAGGAGGAGAAGGTTTCTAAATTGGAGAAAGAAAAATCCTTCAAGGAGGAGAAAGAGAAATGCAAGAAAGAAAAACTTTACAGGGATGAATCTGGGTTCGATGAGTTCAACAACAAAACCCAGTTTCCCGAAAGTGAGGACACAAAGTTCAGCCTTTCAGATGATCAGCAAGAGAGGTGGTTTTCAGACCTGTCTTCTGATTCATCCTTTGATTTCAAAGGAGAAGACAGCTGGGATTCTCCAGTAACGGATTTCAGGGAGATTAAAAACGACACCGTGGCGAAACTAATCATAGAACCGGTGAAAGAGGAAATTAAAGACAAGAAGAAGGACAATAAAATGAAAGAGAAGAAGGAATACACCGAGAAACGCAACGAAAAGGACACGTTCTTAAAGAAGAAGGAGAGGGACTACGTGGACAAAAGCTCTGAGAAGAAAAAGGACCAAACAGACAGACACAAAGTTACTCCTAGTTATTTGCCTGAAAAGGACAAGAAGAGGAAGGACTCTGCAGAAGGTGCCAAGGAGAGGAAAGAAAAAGATACAGGTGAATCCAACAAGGACAGAAAAGATTCCTCTGACGGCTCTAAAGATCGGAAAGATGCCAAAACGAAGCAGGAGGAGCCCTACCGAGATGACTTCAAGGAATACAGCTGCGAAACTTTCTTCAAGGATAAGTCAGACCCTGAATTCAGTGGTAAGACTCTGGAGAGTTGGGAGAGGCACCACTCTGGGAAGGAAAAGGAGAAAAAAGATGCTCCAGAGAAGGAAAAAAAAGAAAAAGTGAAGCCAGAAAAATACAAGGAAAAATCCAAAGAAGGCGACAAGGAGAAAAACGAAAAAGCTGCTCCTGAGAAAATCCCAAAAGACAAAGAGCTGGAGAAGGGTTTCAAAGAGAAAAAAGAAACTAAGGAGAAGTACAAAGACCTGCACAGCAAAGACAAGGAAAGGAAGAGTTCCTTCGACCAGGTTAAGGAGAAGAAGGAGAAAAGCTTCTCCACGGATCGAGAGGACTTCTCCGAGAAAAAGGATGAGAAGAAGGGGAAGGAGAAGAGCTGGTACAGCATCGCCGACATCTTCACCGACGAGAGCGAGGACGAGCGGGATGACTACAGCCTGACGGGCTTCAAAGTGGGCGACTCGGCCGCCAGCGAGGCGCATCGTCTGGACAGTCTGCAGGAGAAGGACGAGGGGGTGCCTGCTGAGAAGGACCTGTACCCCGACAAGCACCGCAAGTACTCCTCCGACCGGCAGCATTCCGGAGAGAAGCAGAAAGAGAAGGACTCCAAGGAGAAGAAAAAGGACAAGGGAACATCAGAAGGAGGGAAGGAGAAGAAGGAGAAGAGCTCCTTTGAAAAACACAAAGAGAAGAAAGACAAAGACTCTACCGAGAAGTACAAGGACAGGAAAGACAGAACGTCCATAGATTCCACGCAAGAGAAGAAGAACAAGCAAAAGCTCCCAGAAAAGGTGGAGAAGAAACATGCCAGTGATGACAAGGTGAAAAGCAAACACAAGGAGAAGCCGGAGAAAGAGCATTCCAAGGAGAAGAAGTCTTCAAAAGGAGGGGAGTCGGAGAAGAGCCTGCTGGAGAAACTGGAGGAGGAGGCTCTGAATGACTACCGAGATGACTCCAATGACAAGATCAGTGAGATCTCTTCTGACAGCTTCACAGACAGAGGCCAAGATCCAGGACTGACCAGCCTATTTGAGTCCTCAAACCTTTCTCTTGCTGATGCCACCGAAGAGAAGTTCAAGGACTCTCTGCCTTTACCCTGCTTGCAGGACAAACTGAAGGAGAAGGAGCGGCACAGGCATTCCTCATCTTCCTCAAAGAAAAGTCACGAGAAGGAAAAAGCAAAGAAGGAGAAAACGGAGAAAAAGGAAAAAACAGAAGACTTCAAAGACTCCAGCAGCAGAAAGGATTCTGCTCACTACGAGAAGGATTTCTCTGTGGATGGGGAAGCTTTTGGTGCTTCCTACAACATGAAGGCAGAGGCTGATGAGGAGCCAGAGAAAGGCATTGATTACTTATTTTCTGAAAAGAAAGATAAAAATGATTCTGAGAGGGAGCTGTCAAAGAAGGCGGAAAAAGAAAAGAATTACAGTTCCAGCACCATCAGCACAGCTAAAGAGAAGAAGAAGCGAGATAAACACAAGGAAAAATGGAAGGAGGAAAAGGAAAAGCATCGGGACAAACATGCAGATGGCTTCTTTAAACACCACAAAGATGAGCCAAAGTCAGCACTTAAAGACAAGGACAGTCCTCAAGTTACCACCTTCAAAGACAAATCAAAGGAGGACAACCTCAAATTCAGCGAGACCAAGCTGAAGGAGAAGCTGAAAGAGAACCAAGAGAAGGACAAATCGGAGTCAATCAAAATAAGCAATGGGAACGAGAAAATAACCCTTTCCAAAGACAGTGGCAAGAAGGATGCCAGGCCCAGGGAGAAGCTTCTGGGAGATGGTGATCTGATGATGACCAGCTTTGAGAGGATGCTGAGCCAAAAGGACCTGGAAATTGAGGAGCGCCACAAAAGGCACAAAGAGAGAATGAAGCAAATGGAGAAAATGAGGCACAGGTCCGGAGACCCCAAGTTAAAGGACAAGCTCAAGAGCTCGGAAGAAGTGCGCAAGAGGAGCTTGGATCTGGCAACGAAGAAGCCGCTGACGCTGGACACCCAGCTCAAGGACAAGAAGCTGAAAGAGTTGGGCCCACTGACTCCCATTCTGTCACCAGAAAACAAGGCACAACATGCTGTTGGGACAGACTCCAAGGACTGGATAACAGGTCCTCAGCTGAAGGAGATCCTCCCGGCGTCTCCCAGGCCAGATCAGAACCGGCCGACGGGAGTCCCCACCCCAGCATCGGTCGTCTCTTGTCCAAGCTACGAGGAGGTGATGCAGACGCCCAGGACCCCCTCCTGCAGCAACGAAGACTACACCGACCTGATGTTCGAGTGTGCGGACTCGCAGCATTCACTGCCCATCTCCACCATGTCCATGAACGCCTGCTCTCCATCCTTCTTCGACAGGTACACCAATGTCTCTGGCGGGCTGCCCGAGAACCCCAGTCAGACCCCGACTCGAACCATACCCTCCACCAACCTCTACCGTTCCATCTCTGTTGATATCAGAAGGGCACCCGAAGAAGAGTTCAGCGTCGGAGATAAATTCTTCAGGCAGCAAAGCGTCCCGGCAACGACAAACTACGACTCCCCAGTGCAGCATTTAATGGAGGAGAAAGTTCCCCTTCCTTCTGTCCCCGCTGAGAAGTTCCAGTGTCTGTCTCCTGGGTATTACTCACCAGATTACGGAGTTTCGTCACCCAAAGTAGAGGCTTTGCACTGTGCTCCAGGAGCCGTCAGCGGGGTCGCCCAGTCACCTGAAAGTGTCTTCTCTGGTTTACAAGCCAAATCCTCCCCTTCGCACAGAGATGAACTGCTGGCTCCATCAGTAGAAAGTGCTCTTCCCCCCGACCTTGGCATGCCCTTGGACACCACAGAAGAGCAGCAAGCCACCGCCTCCATCATGCCGCCAGAACCCACCTTCTTACCACCAGTTGAAGAAAACCATTTCACTTCAGCCATGCCCGAGCAAAACAACATAGACTGGGACAACCCTCCCAGAAACCCTGACGCCACCATTCCTCCCAGCCTGATGGGCAACCCGGCTGAGCACTCTGTCAGCTGGTCCATGGGCTCAGAGCTTCTGATGAAATCCCCCCAGAGGTTTTCTGAGTCCCCTAAACCTCCTCTCTGCTCCCTAGAGCCAATTCATCCCACGCCAGTCACCTTCATTCCCACAGATACTTCCTACCCCGTGTCTCCCATATCATATCCTCTGTCAGTGTCCGAGCCGGGGCTCGAAGAAGTCAAGGAGGACGCTGAGGAAGCAGTTCCAGCAGAAATAGCAAATGCTGAGGAGCAGGCTCCATACATGTCCCCTACTAGGCTAGACACGTTCTTCAATACCTGCAAGCCTCTTCCAGAAGAAGCACCTGAGATACCTCCAGAGCCTCCCTGTATGCCAGCAGAACCTCAGGCAGAAGTCGTTGCCGCGCCAGAAAACAGCTATTTGGAAAACAACAACGGCAACGCTGCGCCTGCTAATACAGAGGAGGCTGTAACGTGGCCTGATCCCTTCACCAATACAGAAGACGAGTTGGACCTTGGCCCCTTCTCGCTACCAGAGCTGCCTCTCCAGCCCAAGGATGTTGCAGAGACGGAGGTGACCGAGGCAGAAGCAGTAGAAGAAAGTCCAGCAGCAGCTTCAGAAACAAGCGCTGGGATCATCAAAGCCCCCGCAGCCGTAGTAGCATCTGGGGAGCCTGAGGAGCCACCGGCCAGCCAGGCAGCTGCTGTCCTGCCTGTGGAGGCAGAGCCCCAAGCAGAGGAGGAGAAACCAGAAGTGGCTGCTCAAGAAGCCACCTCAGAAGCACTGACGGTAACTGAAGAGAAAGGAGCGGAGGAGTCAGAAACACAGGTTTGCCAGCAGACCCCGTCTGAGTCAGCGCAGGCGGAGAGCAAAGAGGTGGAGGCTGTGAACGAAGACCTCTCATCTTCTGGTGGGGTGGCAGAGAGCAGCTCCCAGCCCTGTCCTCCACCGGTGGCCAGCACCGAGAGCGGTGTCACACAGGAGGGAGCCGCGGCACGTGGTGGGAGCCAAGTCTCTTCCTCCCAGGCAGAGGCACCTCCGGCCAACGCTCAAGCCGAAGTGGCTGAGCCGGTACAAAAGCCGGTAGCAGAAGCTCCCAAACCACCCAAAATAGAGGAGATTCCTCAGCGGATTACCAGGAACCGGGCTCAGATGCTGGCCAACCAAAACAAGCAGAACGCCGCCGCCTCCGAGAAGGAATTTCCTCCCGTTTCGGCGCCCGCCACCCGTGCCAAAGGCCGCATCACGGAGGAGGACGATTCCCAGGCGCAGCACCCGCGCAAGCGCCGCTTCCAGCGCTCCAACCAGCAGCTGCAGCAGCAGATCAACACGTCCACCCAGCAGACGAGGGAGATGATACAGCAAACACTGGCAGCTATCGTAGACGCCATCAAACTGGACGACATTGAACCCTACCACAGCGACAGGTCCAACCCTTACTTTGAGTACCTCCAGATCAGGAAGAAGATTGAAGAGAAGCGGAAAATCCTCTGCTACATAACCCCCCAAGCTCCCCAGTGCTACGCCGAGTACGTCACCTACACGGGCTCCTACCTGTTGGATGGCAAACCTCTGAGCAAGCTCCACATCCCGGTGGTGAGTCACCTTCATCCTGTGAACAGCAGCATCAGGACCTGTGTCCTGCCTTGAGGCTCTAAGCCCAGCCAGATTGTCCCCTTAAGCACCCTCATGATGCTGGTGGTTTTAGCGTCCTCTTAGAACGTGCTGATGATGACAAACCTAAGCTTGGGCAAGTGGATGGTGGCTGTGTGTTAAAGGTGTCCTCTGACACATCTGGAATAGGTTGCCCAGGAAGGTGGTGGAGTCACCATCCCTGGAGGTGTTAAAAAAATGTGTAGACCTGGCACTTCGGGGCATGGTTTAGTTGCCATGGTGGTGTTAGGTCACACACTTGGTGATCTTAGAGATCTTTTCCAGTCAAAGCAATTCCATGATTCTAGGAGCAGACCTGCTGGAGTTAGGTAATGGTTGGACTCGATGATCTTAAAGTGTTTTTCCAACCAGGACAATTCTGTGATTCTGTGCTTTTTTCAGAGCAGACCTTGAGTTGTGCTTAGGAAGCTGAGATCTGCTCAGGCTTTAAGGGCAGTGAATCCACTGGGTTTGAGCCCGGGAGGCAAAACTGCTTTGAGAAGCAGTGGAGTTATTAGGTAATGAAGCTGGAAGACCAAGGAAGAAGATGGCTCTTAACTCCTGCCCCTGCTCTGATACCTGGCGTGCTGGTAGCACTCCCTCTTTGGCAGTGCAAGCTGTGTCTCACTGCTCTGCTGCAGGAATGGACTTGCTGCTAGAGATGCATTAAAGAACTTTGTGGTGCAGGCAGGACATCCAGGGTCCAGCCTGGAGGAGAGTTGATATGGCTGATGACAGCAGCTTAGGTTCCTTGCAGCAAGGTCAGAACCTGCTCTGGATCATTCTGCTGCAGTGCATACAGAGATAGAATCATGGAACCACAGAACCTTTGGTTGAAAGAGACCTTTAAGATCATTGAGTCCAGCCATTAACCCAGCCAGGTCACCACTAAGCCATATCCCTCAGCACCACTGTGAAAACCCCTCAGGAACAGGGACTCCACCTGGGCATCTCCCTGGGCATCTTTGTAGCCTCCACTGAACTCTCTGCAGTAGTTCCCTGTCTCTCTTGAACTGGGGAGCCCAGAACTGAGCCCACGACTCCATACGTGGCCTGACTGGCTCAGAGCAGAGGAGGAGTAAAACCTCCCTCAACCTTCTGGCCACACTCCTCTTGATGGTGAGCCCCACAGGCTGTGTGCTCACCCAGCAGCATTGGTGGCTCTAACCCTCCACTGTCATTGTCTTGTGTCCCCAGATTGCCCCACCACCATCGCTGGCAGAGCCGCTGAAGGAGCTCTTCAAGCAGCAGGAAGCCGTCCGGGGGAAGCTGCGGCTCCAGCACAGCATAGAGCGGGTAAGGGAGTGCTCCAGGGAAATTCCTGCTGGGACAGAGGTCCCACATCTCCTCTGCTGGGGAGACAGAGGCTGCCACGCTCACTGCTTCCTTTGCCCCTCCTCAGGAGAAGCTGATTGTCTCCTGTGAGCAGGAGATCCTGAGGGTTCATTGTCGGGCAGCGAGGACTATTGCCAACCAGGCTGTGCCCTTCAGTGCCTGCACCATGCTGCTGGACTCCGAGGTCTATAACATGCCTCTAGAAAATCAGGTCAGTGTCTGTTTTGGTGCTGGGGAAGTGGTGACTCTCAAAGGTGCTGTGTGAGATCCCAGTGGAGTCACTGCTTTTCCAGAGCGGGGGATGTGGGCAAGCATTACTGATGCTCTCCCTGCTCGGGTACCTGTTGCCCACCGTGTCACACAGCAGCAGGACATAGTGCAGCAGCCCTCCCAGGTTGCCTGAGCTGACTCAGTCTCTGGTGTGGCACATTCTGGGGCACCCCATGTGCGTGCCACAGAAGGCAATACACCAGGAACACCAAGGTGCAAGGACTGTCGTGTCTCTTCAGGAGCAGGGATGACTCAGGTTTATCCTTGAGTCTCTGAACCCTCTGCCCTTCCTTCTGAATCAGGATCTACAGACGCTAGAAAGGTTTATTCTGCTGTGCTCTGGGATGTCTTTTCCTGTTGAAGGAAGGGGAGAGAAGCCGCTGAATTGATCTGTATCTGAATAGTGGCTTTGGAAGAGCCAGGCTCTGACTCACAGCCCACAAGAAATGGTTGTTTCTTGCTTCCATTTCATGTCCTTCTCTGCCAGAGAAGGGGAAATCGTATCTGGTTTCTGTGTCTGGTTCCTGCAGGCAGCGGCTGCAGTGGTCCTGAGCCATCCCACCAGCACCCTCTGCAGCCCACCCCAGCCTGGCAGCTCGGGGACACACTCTGCTGCATTGCAGGAGGGATCCTGCTCCTGCACAGCATCCTGGAATTTATTAATGACCTGATGTATCGATCCAGGAGCCTTGATTTATCCCTCAGCATCTCCCAGCCAAGTGTCTGTGCTTCTGCAGCGAAGACATTATGATCTTGGGCAGGAGTTGAAGGAGACAGAGGGGTGAGGGTGCTGGGATGAGCTGGCGCAGACAGATCCTCTGCAAATGCAATCAGAACTGCAGAGTGTGTGCCCATGTGGCGCTGGGGCTGAGCCCCTGGCGAAGGGCTGCAGGAGCAGCCAAGGAGCGGCGCGCTCTGGCTTCCCACCCCACAGGCACCTTCCTTGTTTCTCTGTGCCCTCAGAGGGGTTGGAACTTGGCCTGTTGGACCTCTGACTGCTTCAAGTAGACAAAATCCAAACTCCAGCGTGTCGTTCCTCTTTGCTTAGGGAGACGAAAACAAATCGGTCAGGGACCGTTTCAACGCGCGGCAGTTCATCTCCTGGCTGCAGGACGTGGATGACAAATACGACCGCATGAAGGTGAGCGCCGCCGCGCCTCCACCAGGGGGTCCCCGAGCCAAGGCCTGCCTCTTGTTCTACCCAGGGTTGCCTTTGTGGTTTCAAGGTGGCAGGAGCCCACACAGCGATTTGCAGAGAGCTCTTGGTGACAGACCCAGGCGCAGCAGGGACAATGCTACTTTCAGCTGGGAGACCTTCCTGTGGCCTTCCAGTACTTAAAGGGGCTGATAAGAAAGCTGGGGACAGACTTTTGATCAGGGCCTATTGTGACAGGACAAGGCATGATGGGTTTGAACTAGAAGAGGGAGATTCAGACTGGACAGAAGGGGGAAATTCTTGATGTTCAAAGTGCTGAGACATTGGCTGAGGTTACCAGAGAGGTGGGAGATGCCCCAGCCCTGGAACCATTCCAGGTCAGGTTGTTTGGGCTCTGAGCAGCCTGCTGTAGTTGCAGATGTCCCTGCTGACTGCAGGAGGGTGTTGAACTGTATGACCTTTAAAGGTCCCTTCCAAACCAAACCAGTCGTAATCCTATCATTTTGGTGACCTGGGCAGAGTTGGTAGCTCTCATGCAGGCAGCAGAACCCTGCTTTTGGGCAGTCAAGGGCCACTATTGGGTAGATGGATACTGTCTGCTAAGGCTGTCACCAGCAGAGTCAGTGCTCTATGAGCGCTTGCAAACTTTTAAAAGCCACCCTGCAAGGACCCTATGGGTTTACTCCTGGAACTTGACCCAGCAGACATCCCAAACTCAGGTTGCCTACCTGTGAGGATGAGTCCCTCACTCTGTTTGCTGCTCTGCCCGCCATGATGGCTGCAGGTGCCCTGCCTTTGCTGGGTGGGGTGGGCAGCAGGAGCCTCTCCTGCCCTCTCCCACTCACCACACGTTTTGTTTTGTCCCCGACCCAGACGTGCCTGCTCATGCGACAGCAACACGAAGCTGCCGCCTTGAACGCGGTGCAGAGGATGGAGTGGCAGCTGAAGGTGCAGGAGCTGGACCCCGCAGGGCACAAATCCCTCTGCGTCAACGAGGTGCCCTCCTTCTATGTGCCAATGGTCGACGTGAACGATGACTTTGTGCTCTTGCCGGCATGACAGTTCCAAACCGGGAGACATCTCTGCAAACTGGCACGGACGGGAGCCCTCCGAGGTCGGGCGGTCGAGCTCACATTCACCCTTACCGCTTGCTGATGAATCCCTGGTCAGAGGAGGAGGAAAGCAGCTATCAGCAGACAACAAAACAATAAGGCAAACAATTGCACTTTCTTCACACCGCGTCCCTCGCTTCCGGACTGCCGGCGGCTCCGCTGGGCAGCGGCCCGGGACCTATCTCCTCTGCAGGGAGGCAGCCGGTCTGCGCCGCGGGCAGCCAGCACTCCCCGGCCCCGGGACTGGCAGAGACGTGGAGGGAGGAGGCCAAGGACACACATGTTTTTTTTTTTCGTGTGCTGTGTGTTGCAGAAGAGGCTGCCGAGCGGGGCCAGCAAGCACGTTGTCTCCGGCGGACTCGTGAGCACCGTGATTTCCAGCTCTCTCCTTTTCCACCGCTCGCGGATCTCCTGCGGGAGAAGCTGCAGTAGGAAACCATGGGGGGAGGGAGGGGTGGGGGGCGGGGAATGTTTTGAGTTTTTCTCTTTCCATCCTGGGTATGTCTAAAACAGAAAAGACGGCAAAACGAAAAAAAAACCCAACAACAACAACAAAAAAAGGAAACAAAAAAAACCCCACAAAAGAATTAGAAACAAACAAGAAAGGACAGCGTCCCAGTTGGGGCAGCCACGGCTCCGGAGGTGTGGGGATGGCTCCGGGATGCGCCCGCGGGAGGAGCCTGCTGCACGCCCAAGCGCCCGGGGGTGGGGGCCGGCGGGGGGCAAAAAAAAAAAGAAAACAAACGAAACTTAAAAAGGCAACGCAGAGAAAGGACTTTGCCAACTGTGTTTTTAATGGAGTAAAATCCATGTGGTTGATATATATATATATTTTATTTTATTTTGTTTTGTTTTATTTTATTGTTTTGTTTTGTTTTTGGTTTTTTGTTTTCCTTTAATCTTGGGCATTTCGTTTCTCTTTCTGAGAACATAACTTGAAAACACTACAGAGCCAATACTCATATAAAGAAAAATTGTATCCCATAAATGCTGTACAGTTTTTATATACATTAACAATGTACTTTTGCTGCCTTCTAGATAATTTATTTTGCAACACATTACTGCACAGTTGTAAATAACTTATGTACTGTAACATCACTTTCAGTTATGTGTAAAGAAATAAATAAATTAATTAAAATTAGCTTGGTTACGGACAGTTCGACCTGGAAGGGGCAGCAGCAGTGCTTCATAGAACCACAGAATTGTCAGGGCTGGAAAGGACCTCAAGGATCATCTAGCTCCAGCCAGCCTTGGCCTTAAAAACTTCCATTGATGAGGCTTCCACCACCACCCTGGGCAACCTCTTCCAGTGTCTCACCATCTTTGTGGTGAAGAACTTCTTCCTAACATCCAGTCTGAATCTTCCCTCCTCTAGCTTGGATCCATTCCCCCTGCTCCTATCACTACCTGACACTCTAAGAAGTCCCACCCCAACTTTCTCTCATGCACCTTTCAGATCCCCTGCGCCAGGTAGGGTCACAGAGCAGTGTGATGAATGATGTTGGACCTTGGGCTGGTGAGTTTACAGAACCCAAAGTTGCTGTCAGTTGAAGACTTAGCATGTTTTGGAGCTGTAAAGCTTGGAGCTGAGGTGATGCTACTCTGTGTTCCTGGGGACAAGCTCCTGGGGTGCTGTACCGGGTGTTACCACACACCCCCCCC
>VWZI01001997.1:400837-420685 GCA_013396835.1 Psilopogon haemacephalus
CCCTCCGCTCGGGGCTCCGGGCTGCAGCGGGGCTGCCAAGCTGCCATCCCCGGGGGAGCAGCTCCCTCCGCTCGGGGCTCCGGGCTGCAGCGGGGCTGCCAAGCTGCCATTCCCCGGGGAGCGCAGGGGGGGACCGGGCAAGCTCCGCGCCCTGCCGGGGACCCCAGCTTCGGGCCTGGCAAGGGACCGTGTGGCTTTTCAGCGGCGTTTGGCAGCACCGGCGCAGCCCTGCGGAGGCCCCCGCCTGGTCACCGCTGCTCCGCTTCTTGGGAGCAAGTGCCCTCGGTGCCCTCCCGCTGTGGGACATCGTTTGGGGTGTGGGGCACTGAGGCGGGAGGAGGGCACAAGGCATGGGAAATGGGGCAGGGGATGCAGGACGCGGGTCGTGAGCTGTCCTCTGCCCGTCCCCAGCAGCCGAGCGGTGGTGGCAGCGCTGTCATTGTCTCCCAGGGGACACGGGTCACGCTATCTGTGGGTGAGCACTGGGCACCGGTGACCTGCGGCATGGCCGGGCCCCGGCATGGGCAGCGGCAGTCACTTGCCCATCTGTCCGTCCGTCTGTCCGATCCCATCCATCCATCCGTCTTGCCCCGTCACCCTGCATCAGCGTCACCGTGAGGAGCCGTCCCCGTGGCGCTGACCGGGGGTCCTGGCGGCCGCCCCTGACCCTAACGCGCTGTGGCAGCAGGGTGGCCGAGCAGATGTTCCATGCCACCGGCACCGCGGCGTGGGGGGGGCGCGGGGGCGGCAGACGTGACAGGCTGTGACAAGGTGCCAGGCCCAGCTTGTGGAGGGGGTGCCACTGGCAACGGGAGCTGCCGAGTGCCCGTGGCACGGTGCCGGCTGCGGCATGGCACTGGGATCCTTGTCCCCACCCCAACCTCTGGAGTGCCACTCCCTGCCCCTCTCCCCCTGCAAACTGGGGCTCCCAGTGGGGTGCAGGAATGTGGGGTCCATGAGCCCCCGGGTCCCACCATCCAAATGGTGCCAGCCCCAGTCTATGACCCCAAGTCTATGACTTCTCATGAGAGGTAGAAGGAGGTTGCCCTATTTTGAAGGGGCTGGGTGCCCCCTGTCCCAGCTGACAGCCTCTGATCTGCCCAGCACAGCTGTCGTGTTCCTAATGCGGGTGCAGTGGTGGCCCCAGAGCAGGGCCTGGGGTGGGGTTCTCTGTGCACTCCATGCCCAGTGCCGAGGTAAGTGAGAGAGCAGGGGAAGCACAGGACCAGGCAGCAAGGTGCCAAACGCCAGCACAGGAGCCATAAAGCCACCAGAGCGTTGGCTTTTATGGGACAATAAACTGTAATGCTGGGTATAAAACACAAGAGCGGGGCCTGGCAAGCCATGCCTGGGGCAGGGGTGACCTACTGGGAGCAACTGGGTTGGGATGGAGGCTTGGACATCCTCCAGCTCCCTGGGGACACACAAGCAATGCAGGCAGGTTCCAGGGTGGGCTGCAGGCAAGGAGGGACACGGTGGGGTGGCCAGTATGGGCGATGGCACCGACCTGCCTTCCAGCACATTAGAGATGCTGCTCTGGGTGGCTGTTGTTGCTTTACTGGTTTTATTGGGTGGTGCTGGGCCAGGCCTGGCAGGCCTTAATGAAGGAGATTGATGGCTTAATAGCCTGCAGCCATTACAGGGTAATTGAATGGTTGTGTACATATGATCAGACCGTCAGCGCCAACGTGGCTTGCAAGCAAAGCGCTTGGAGCTCTGCGTGTGTGCGTGGGGAGGGGACATGAGCAGCCCCCTACCCACACCCCTGAGGGATGGAGCATGGCCTTGGAGACCCCCACCCAGCCCAGAGGTCTAGGTTGCATCCAGCAGTGAGCAGGTTCATCCAGTGACGGCAGGTCGCCAAAATCCATCTCTACAAAGTCAGGTCCCAGCCTAGGCTCTGGGACAACAGAATGAGGCTTTGAAGACCTCATGGCCTTGGGGACCACCACCCCCCCACCCATCCCAGAGGTCTAGGTTGCAGCCAGCAGTGAGCAGGTCTGCAGGTTCATCCAGTGACTATGGTGCAGGTGCAGGTTCATCCTGGGACTATTCACAAGGTCTTGTAATGACAGGATATGGGGTAATGGGTTTAAACTGGCAGAGGGGACATTGAAACTGGATGTTAGGAGGAACAGTGAGGATGGTGAGACACTGGCACAGGTTGCCCAGGGAGGTTCTGGCTGCTCCCTCTCGGGAGGTGTTCAAAGCCAGGCTGGACGGGGCCTTGAGCAACCTGTCCTAGCAGGAGGTGTCCCTGCCTATGGCAGGGGGTTGGAACTGGATGAGCTTTGAGGTCACTTCCAACCCAAACCATTCTATGATTCTGTGACAGCAGGTCACCAAAATCCACCTCTAGAAAGTAAGGTCTCAGTCGGGGCTCTGGGACAGCAGAATGAGGCTTTGATTTGACAGGCCTCATCTACAGCTCTCTATAGGACAAGAGCAAATGGCCTCAAGTTGTGCCAAGGGACGTTTAGGTTGGACTAGAGCAGAAACATCTTCACCAAAAAGGTTGTCAAGGCCTGCACCAGGCTGCACAGGGCAGAGGTGGAGTCTTCCTCCTTGGAGGGGCTTTGAAGCTGTGGAGATGCAGTGCTGAGGGACATGGTTTAGTAGTGACCTGGCCGTGCTGGGTGAATGGTTGGCCTTGATCTTAAAGGTCTTCTCCAACATTAATGACTTTGTGGTTCTGACTTTTTAACAGGGATGAGGAGCGAGGGCAGGTGCAGGTGTGAGCCGTGGAGGTCCAACGAGGGCAGGTGCAGGTGTGAGCCGCAGAGGTCCAGTGTGGGGAGGTGCAGGTGTGAGCTGTGGAGGTCCAACGAAGGGAGGTGCAGGTGTGAGCTGTGGAGGTCCAACAAGGGCAGGTGCAGGTGTGAGCCGTGGAGGTCCAACGAAGGGAGGTGCAGGTGTGAGCTGTGGAGGTCCAACAAGGGCAGGTGCAGGTGTGAGCCGTGGAGGTCCATTGCGGCTACCATCCCCGAAGCCTTCCGCCGGTGCAGTCCAGGCGCGAGGAGCACACCCGAGGCAGCGCAGGTGCCCAGAGCGAGGTGTGAGTCCCACGGCCCCGGGGGCGGGTGACAAGCAGGTGTTTTACAGCGTTTGGTACCTGTGGCCATCCATCAGAGCCATCGATTGCGTTCCTGCAGAGCTTTATTAATGATCTTGTCACCGGGCCGGTGCCGGGTGCCGGCGCTTGTCGAGAATGATAGATCATTAAGAGCCTTCGCTGCTATTTATTCTCCTGTGACCTTGTCTCTCTCCATTGTTGCTTGCTTAAGAGTTATGAATGTGAGACATGATAATTTGATATTGATCTATTCGGGGAGTTAAAGAATTTACCGCCTGGATGATGTTTTAACAAAGGATCCGCTCGGGCTCGCCCCTGCCCGCGCCCACCAGCAGGCACCCAGGGGGCTGCTGGAGAGCTGGGCCAGCCTGGCCTGCTTCTGTGGCCATCCTTCTGGGGGTCCCAGCCTGACATCTCAGGTGCAGAAAGCAGGATCAGGGCAGGGATTGGTCCCGTGGGCTGGGCACTGATGAGGTCACGCCTCAAATACTGGGTTCAGTTTTGGGCCTTTGCTTCAAGAGGTGCTGGAGTGGGTCCAGAAGAGAGCAAGGAAGCTGGTGAAGGGTCTAGAGAACAGGTCTGGTGAGGAGCAGCTGAGGGAACTGATGTTGTTGAGCCTGGAGAAAAGGAGGCTGAGGGGAGACCTTCTGGCTCTCCACAACTCCCTGAAAGGAGGCTGGAGCCAGGTGGGCGCTGATCTCTTCTCCCAAGGAACAAGCCACAGGACAAAAGGAAACAGCCTCAGGGAACGTTTAAGTTGGACTTGAGAAACAATTTCTTCCCCCAAAAGGGGAAAGGTTGTCAACCCTTGGACCAGGCTGCTCAAGGCAGTGGTGCAGTCCCCATCCCTAGAGGGGTCTCAAAGCTGCGGAGATGTGGTGCTGAGGGACATGGTTTAGTGCTGGGCTGCCAGTCATACCTGATGATCCTAAAGGTCTTTCTCAACCACAACGATTCTGTGATTCTATGCAGAGGTCTTGAGGGGATGAGGAGGAACAGCATGGATGGGCAGAAGCTGGAGATGGGCCAGGGTTTGGTCACAGCTTATAAGAGGAGCAAGCAGCACATGGTCTGGCATGGGGGTGGTGTGAGAGCACAAGGCAGGATGCTGGAGGCACCAAGGGGCAGATGCAGCACGAATTACACTGCCTGTGAGCTGCTCTCTGTGTGTGTGTGTGAGCAGCACCCACATCTGAAGGTCACGGACCTCCTGGAGGTCATACTGATAAATCCAATCTTTACAACAGGACTTTTGTCCCTGTTCGACTTCATGCACCAGCTGCATGACCCAGGGCTGGTGCAAGCCTCCTGCACAAGGAAGGTGGCTCAGAAGCTTGGGTTGAGTTCAGCCAAAGGAATCATTCAGGACGAATGCAGCTTTTATTGGACTTTGTTCCTGCAGCAGACTGCAGGGAGCCCAGACCCCTGCCTCTGCTGATCACCGCTGGTATCTCGTCAGTGTCGCTGGAGAGGCAGAAGGGAGGTGGCAAAGGACCAAACCCCACCCAGGCTCCTGGTCACGGCCTGAGGCCACGCTCTAGGCTGGGTAGAAGCGCTGCAGAAGCTCCTTCTTGTTGACTTTGCCCATCTGATTGCGTGGGATCTCCTCCACCACGATCAGCTCGGTGGGGATGGTGTACGGTGCCATGATGTCCCTGCAAGACACGGTCACACAGCCACAGAATTGGCAGGGTTGGAAGGGACCCCCAAGGATTGTCTATTTCCACCTTCCCCTTGCCATGGGCAGGGACATTTTCCACTAGAGCAGGTTGCTCAGAGCCCCATCCAGCCTGGCCTTAAAAACCTCCAGGGATGAGGCTTCCACCACCTCCCTGGGCAACTTCTTCCAGCATCTCATCACCCTTGTGGTGAAGAACTTCCTAACAGCCAATCTGAATCTTCCCTCCTCTAGCTTGGATCCACTCTTCCTGCTCCTATCACTACCTGACACCCTAAAAAGTCCCTCCCAAGCTTTCTTGCAGGCCCCCTTCAGAATCTGGGAGGTCACAGTAAGGCCTCAGAGCCTTCTCTTCTCCAAAATGAACAACCCCAACTCTCTCAGCCTGTCCTCACAGGAGAGGAGCTCCAGCACCTCTGACCATCCTCATGGCCTTTCTGTGGACATGTTGTAGCACATCCATGAATTTCTTGTAGCAGGGGTTCCAGAACTGGAACCATTATGGCCAAACAAGTCCAGCCCACCCTGAGCCCTCATGAATGTTCCAGACCTGCATTTGCTGCAGAACCCTGCTGCAGGAGGCCCTGCAGAGCTGGGCTGTGGGCTGCCAGCTCCCAGGACTCCTCTGCAGCAACTCATCCTTGGAGGGACACAGGATATGGACAGGCAAGGAAATGGCTTTGAGTTGTGCCAGGGGAGGTTTAGGATGGACATGAGGAACAATTTCTTTGTCCAAACGGGGAGGGTTGTCAAGGCCTGGCCCAGACTGCCCAGGGCAGTGGCAGAATGCTCATCCCTGGAGGAGGTTAAAGCAGTGGAGATGTGGTGCTGATGTGGTGCTAATATGGACCCTGTTATTGGTACCTGGCTCTGGTACTGCCTGTGCTGGGTGCCCTTTGTCTGCCTGCAAGCAGCTGGCAGTGGTGCCGGGGGGCATCCCGTGAGCTCAGCACCCCAGAACACTCACCCACCCCGCAGGAGAGGGCATGGAAGAGCCTTCAGCCAGCACGGAGAGGGCATGGAGAGCCTTCAGCCAGCACGGAGAGGGCATGGAGAGCCTTCAGCCAGCACGGAGAGGGCATGGAGAGCCTTCAGCCAGCATGGAGAGGGCATGGAGAGCCTTCAGCCAGCATGGAGAGGGCATGGAGAGCCTTCAGCCAGCATAGAGCAGGCATGGAAGAGCCTTCAGCCAGCACGGAGAGGGCATGGAGAGCCTTCAGCCAGCATGGAGAGGGCATGGAGAGCCTTCAGCCAGCATGGAGAGGGCATGGAGAGCCTTCAGCCAGCATAGAGCAGGCATGGAAGAGCCTTCAGCCAGCACGGAGAGGGCATGGAGAGCCTTCAGCCAGCATGGAGAGGGCATGGAGAGCCTTCAGCCAGCATGGAGAGGGCATGGAGAGCCTTCAGCCAGCATAGAGCAGGCATGGAAGAGCCTTCAGCCAGCACGGAGAGGGCATGGAGAGCCTTCAGCCAGCATGGAGAGGGCATGGAGAGCCTTCAGCCAGCATGGAGAGGGCATGGAGAGCCTTCAGCCAGCATAGAGCAGGCATGGAAGAGCCTTCAGCCAGCACGGAGAGGGCATGGAGAGCCTTCAGCCAGCATGGAGAGGGCATGGAGAGCCTTCAGCCAGCATGGAGAGGGCATGGAGAGCCTTCAGCCAGCATAGAGCAGGCATGGAAGAGCCTTCAGCCAGCACGGAGAGGGCATGGAGAGCCTTCAGCCAGCATGGAGAGGGCATGGAGAGCCTTCAGCCAGCATGGAGAGGGCATGGAGAGCCTTCAGCCAGCATAGAGCAGGCATGGAAGAGCCTTCAGCCAGCACGGAGAGGGCATGGAGAGCCTTCAGCCAGCATGGAGAGGGCATGGAGAGCCTTCAGCCAGCATGGAGAGGACATGGAGAGCCTTCAGCCAGCATGGAGAGGGCATGGAGAGCCTTCAGCCAGCATGGAGAGGGCATGGAGAGCCTTCAGCCAGCATAGAGCAGGCATGGAAGAGCCTTCAGCCAGCACGGAGAGGGCATGGAGAGCCTTCAGCCAGCACGGAGAGGGCATGGAGAGCCTTCAGCCAGCATGGAGAGGGCATGGAGAGCCTTCGGCCAGCGAGCGAGAGGCAGATCCCTGCTGCAGGCTCGGCACTCCTCACCATTAGTGCTGAGAGGGGAGGACAGCTCAGAGCTCAGATGGATGCTGGACCACCCCCACGTGTCCCGGTGCCAGGCCCCAGTCGGGTCGCCTCCCTGGGCACATGCTGGTGACACGGCAGTGACCTGTAGGCCGTGGGGGGTGCCTGAGCAGGGAGCGTGGTCCCGGTGCCCTTTGCAGAGCGCAGGGGGGGAGCTCTCCTGCCTTCTGCCGCCTGCGTGTCGCTAACCTGGGGCCGTGGCCAGCTCCGGCAGCGTCGTGGCACTGAGTGTAAGGCGAGGTGCCAGGTCTGCCCAGAGCCCTTCGGCCACCGCCCGCCCCCTCCCCGCGGCCGCCACCAGCAGCCGCTGCCATATGGACTCCTCTAATCGGGGCTGTCGCCTGTCGCCGGCAAGCAGCTCGGCAGGCGAAAGCCGCAACGCGAATCGCTCTGAAGAGGGACATGTGTCTCCTGCCAGGGAGGGCGAGAAAAGGGGCCGAAGGAGCCTAAGTGACGTGAAAAATAAAGGGGAGAGACAGGGCAGAGAGGCTGGAGCGGTGCCTGCAGCCGGAGCTGGGCGGGGAGCCCTCCCACCCTCCGGGGATCCTCAAAGGTTCCTGTCCTTGCCCGCCTGCTGCCTGCCCGCTGAGCTGGGACAGCCACGGGAACAGACCTGCAGGGACCTGGGATGGGGAGCACCCCTGGGGCTCAGCAGCTCCCCCAGAGCCACACCCAGGTGGCCCCCAGAGTGCAGCACGGGTGGTGGGTGGGGGGAGCTGCTGAAGCCACCAATGTCCCTGCCTGGGCTGGCTTCCAGCAGGCAGGCAAGTGAGGGGCTGGGGGAAAAGCTGAGCAAATGTTCTTGCTGCTGAGAAGAGAGCAAGAGAAGCTGAGAAGCTTCCTCTCTCTTGGTGCTTGCTCTGTGCCTTCTGCTGGTGACTGGGCTGTGGGGTAGGAGCCACTTGGCTGTTCTGTGCAGGTCATTTATCAAAGGCACTTTTGGGGTGAGAAGTCCATTTATTTCCATTATCTCCCCTGCTTTTTGACCTTCTTTGCTCCATCCCCAGAGCCTGAGGCACTATAGAATCAGCCAATCACTGCGATTGGAAAAGACCTTGAAAATCATCAAGTTGTTAACCCAGCACTGCCAGGTCACCATTAAACCATGTCCCTTAGCACCACTTCTCCAGGGTTTTAAAACCCCTCCAGGCACAGGGATTCCACCACTGCCCTGGGTAGTGTGGGCACTACCCCCTTTTTGGGGAAGAAACTGTTCCACTTGGCCACTCTACAGGTCCCCTGGTACAATCTGAGGTTGTTTCCTCTTGTCCTGTTGTTTGTTCCTTGGCAGCAGAGACCAGCCCCCACCTGGCTCCAACCTCCTTTCAGGGAGTTGCAGAGAGCCAGAAGGTCTCCCCTCAGCCTTCTTTTCTCCAGGCTGAACAACCCCAGCTCCCTCAGCTGCTCCTCACCAGACCTGATCTCCAAACCCTTCACCAGCTTCGTTGCCCTACTCTGAATATGTTCCAGCACTTAGAATCATAGAATCAGTCAGGGTTGGAAGGGACCACAAAGATCACTCAGTTCCAACCCTCTTGTCATGGGCAGGGACACCCTACCCTAGATCAGGCTGCCCAGAGCCTCATCCAACCTGGCCTTAAACACCTCCAGGGAAGTGGCCCCAGCCACCTCCCTGGGCAGCCCATTCCAGGCTCTCACCCCTCTCATGGTGAGGAACGTCCTCCTCACCTCCAACCTTCAATGCCCTTCCTGGAGCGAGGGCCCCAAAACTGACCCCAGGACTCAAGGTGTGGCCTCCCCAGTTGCTGGCAGCCACTCCTCACTCTGACATGATCCTCTTGAGGATGCTGCAGGCTCTGTGCCCATGCCATGCCCTCACCCTGCACTGCCTGCTGGCATCTTACCTGGCCCACTCCTTCAGCTCCTTCACGGAGAGCATCTGGCCCTTGCGCAGCTGCACGACGGCACTGACTCGCTGGCCCCACACCATGTCCGGAGGCCCAATCACAGCTACATCTGCAGAGGCAGCAGAGGACCTGGCCTGAGAAACCTGAGTCATACCTGGGCTCAAAGAGGGGCAGAAGAAGGGGTTCAGAGCAGCTCTGGCAGGTGCCTGCTGCAGGGAAGAGCAGGGTCAGGCTGGATAGGGCCTTGAGTGACCTGTTCTAGTGGGAGGTGTCCCTGCCTATGGCTGGGGGTTGGAACTGGATGAGCTTTGAGGTCTCTTCCAACCTAAACCATTCTATGATTCTATGACTCTGTGGTGCTGGGGGATGCTAGAGCAGGAAGGAGACTGGGAATGCTGTGCAGGAAGAGATCTTTTCATCACCGAGGCTCCACGGTTTGAGCAGTCCAGTGCGACCAGGAAAGAAGGTGACTGTGCTGGTTTGAGGCTAATTGGAGGGTTCTAACGAGAAATTAGACTATAGTCTGAGGAAGGAGAACAAAATTATGCCCATTCCACTCATAGGTTTACTGAAAATGTGTAAGAGTTAGAACCGAACCATAGATAAGAGAGAGCTGTTTGAGCTGTTGGGGCTGTTGCATCTCTCTCTCTCCCTGCCTTCTAGCTGGATCTGTGTAACTCCACTAACCAGTTTCCTACTTCTTAACCCCCCTGGCCAATCTTCCTCCCTTACCTGGCAGCTAAGACAGAGAGTGGGATAAGACTGGGTAGCGGCGGGGGAAGGTGGTAGGGTGGTTGGGAAGCCCTCCTGGGGACTCTGGGAGGGCTGTGGTGTTTCCCTGTTACCTTTTCATTGTACACATCTGTAAATACCTGTGACCTGCTGTAAATGTCTGCTTGCCCTATTGCGCAAAGCTGTGAAGGTAAAGCTTCATTTCTTAACTTCCACGGGGCTGAGTGCTAGCCTGGCTGATTTCAAAGTGTCCAACCGCCACAACGATGGGGAGCCAGGGGCACCACTTCCCTCTCCTCACACAGGGTCGTGCACAAGGGCAGGACTGATTTAATTAGAGTCTCATTTCCAAAAGGAGATAGGAGATGGGAGATGCTGCTGCTGCTGCTGCTGCTGCTGAGTCTGCAGCCAGCCGCAGGCTTGGCGGGAGAGGAGGCACCGCGGGGCTGAAAGGCACAGCCTGCTCGTCACTTGCACCCAGCCTCTCCTATGGGAAGGGTGGGAAAGAGCCTCCAGCAACCAACCCACGGGCATCTCGGTGAGAGCCAGAGCTGTGTGCAGAGGCCCAGCAGGGCCTGGGTGAGGCAGGGAAGAGCAGGGTACCTGTGATGTGCGGGTGCGCGAGCAGATGGCGCTCCACCTCCAGGGCGCTGATTTTGAACCCCCCGTTCTTGATGATGTCTACAGAGGTGCGACCCTTGATCCAGTAAACACCATCCTTGTAGGCTGCTGTGTCTCCTGAAAGGCAAAGCAGGCTCGGTCAGAGGCTGTCCCTGCCACGGCTCTGGCACTTGAGTGATGCCTGGGGCGGGTGCATTGAGAGGTGGCTGAGCTGCACGGCCAGGAGCATCTCTGGGGTGTCAGCCTCGCCCACACCACAGCCTGCTCCTGGGGACTAACAGCGATGGAGGGACAGGGCTCTACTTGATACCAGTTAGGTGTCTGCTTATTGAGTGCAAAGCATCAACTTAGATACTCTAAAATCCAAAGCCTTTCACATTGTGTCAAGTAGTAATTGGTTAGCACAGCTGTATACAGTGATGATTGGCTGGGACAGGGTGTCACTAGCCTCGGCATAAGAATAGTCTCCCTCCCTTCTATCCAGCCTCAATCTCCCTCTTTCAGGTCAAACCCATCACCCCTGCTACAACAGGCCCTGCTCAAAAGCCTGTCCCCAGCTTTCTCATGGGCTCCTTTAAGTACTGAAAGGCCACAACAAGGTCTCTGCAAGCAGCCACAAGCCAAGCAGGCTCCAGCTGCTCGGCAGCCTCCTCATCTTCCCGCCAATCACTCACCAGAAAGACCTCAGTTGCCCCACCCGGGGAGGACAGGGCTTCTTCTGGACCTCCATCCCATAGTCCCCAGCCTCATCTTTCTCCCACCCACTTGCCCACGTCAGAGATGAGACACTGATCTCCAGCAGCTTGCGAAAGCCACAGCAGGTCTTTCCCAGCAGCTCCAGCACCACATATGTGCCCTGACCACAGCCACCAGCTCCTGCTATGCCTAGGAGTGTCCCTTGCCCTGGGGACTACCAGCTGGCCACACCACTGCTTGCAGAGGGGACTTCCCCCGCTCCTGCATGACTACCACTGATAGCAAAAGATGAAGGGGACACACTGAGAGCATCCTAGCAGCAGGCTGGCTGGAACCTGTCCTTGCCGTGGTGGGGAGGAGGCCTGTGGCAGGTGTGATCCGGTAATTAGCTGAGGCTGGGATGATTGAGGAGCAGGGTCATGGCAGCACAACCTGGCTAAATGCTTAACAAGCTGCTGCACTTTGATAGCTCCTTAAGATGATTACTCACATCCTGCTAATGGAGCCTTTGCCAAGCGGTAGGAAGAGGGGGAAGGGGCGGGGGGGGGAGCTGGGGACCTCATGTTTCCATTTCAGAGCCTTGATGGCAGCACCACGGGGGGGCCCTTAGCTCTAACCACCCCCACCTCTCCATCCTCTCCTTAACGATGTGTGCTGCCATTGTGTCCACACACCCGGGCTGCTCCCCGCTGAGGCTTCGCTCACAGACCTCTTGCTGCTGCTGCTGCTGCTGCTGCTGCTGCTGGGATAGGGTGACGTGGAGAAAGAGGTTGGCAGGAGGGGGAAAGGCTTCCAAGGAGACCAGGGCGATGTGGCACTGCTGAGGTTGCAGGAAATGTGGGTTGTGTCCCCACTCAGCTGACACGTGCCACAGGGCTGAGCTGCTCATGGTGCTCCCTTCAGCCAGGCAGTGATTAATGGTGCCAGGGTTTTGCCTGCCAGCGCTCTGCAGCACGCTGGAAGCTGGCTGGAATATTCTGAAGTTGTGGGAGAGCTTTCAGCTTGGGCCCTCTGGGTGTTTGGCTGCTGGGGGCCGAAGGGAACTGAGTGGCTGAGGTGATAAACTGCCTTCTGTGGCCGCTGTCACTGTGGCATGTGTGAGTGACACGGGACTGGGGAGTGAACATTAATTAAAAGGTGGCACCGGGGGGGACTGCAGAGTCACCAGCTCAGGAGCTGCTGATTCCAACAGAGGAGAGGGAGTTCAGAGCTGGCCTGATGACACACAGCTCCCACACTGCCCTTCAGAATTGAAGCATATGAAGGCTGCCCCATGTGCCTTTTGCTCTGCTCCCTGGAACGGTCCCAGGGATGCTTTGTTCAGGAGACAAAACTGGGTGGGGGCAGGAGGTTCCTCTGCACCAAGGTCTCCTGGTGTGAAAGCTGAAGGGTTCTGTGCCTCATTATCCTTATCTCTCCTTACTGAAGTCACATCTCCATGTGTCCCTGAGTCTGCTGGGGAGGTGTTGGCCACAGCTGACTTCTCCTGAGCCTGTTTGCAAAGCCAACTGCGAGGGCAGAGCCTGTTACTGGGGCCTCATCTCTGCTCCACTCCCATCCTGAGCAGGATACACAAACCCCAGCATTGCCTGGCCTGGAGCCCACCTCCAGCAAGGGAAGTCTCCACGCTTTGCTTGCAGCAGTGGGATTTGAGGGCACAGCTGTGCCAGTACCAAACACCTGAGCTGGCAGCAGCCTGAGCTCCCAGTGCTGTGTGGACTATCTGCTCTGGCCTCACAAACCATGCCAAGGCAATGCAGGTGCTGAGCTGGAGCCCAGGCCTCTGAGACAGGGCATGGTGCCCAGGGCTGGCTCAGCTGAGCAGCAGCTCATCCTCAGAAGCAATCCTGTCTGGCCAACATCAGCATCTCTGTGTGGTCACCACCAGCATCCCTGCATGGACATCACCAGCACCTCTGCATGACCACTGCCAACATCCCTGCATAGTCATCACCAGCATCCCTGTGTGGACATCACCAGCACCTCTGCATGACCACTGCCAACATCCCTGCATAGTCATCACCAGCATCCCTGTGTGGACATCACCAGCACCTCTGCACGACCACTGCCAACATCCCTGCACGGCCACCACCAGCATTACTGCAGGGACATCACCAACATCCCTGTGAGGCAAATGCTAGCATCTCTGCACATCATCCCCTGCACCCCCAGCTCTGGCAGCAGCACAGGCAGGCTCTGCTCACACCTGCCCATGCAGACATGTCCCAGAGTCAGAGAAGTGCTGCAGCCAACTGCAAAACATGCTCTCTGAGGGAAACATTTCCAACATGTTCCTCACACTGCCAGGGCCAGGATGAAGAATGATTTCAGACTGAGCATGGAGAGGAAGAAGAGACTCCCCCTTTGCCACTCACCTTCCATCCTCATGCTCCCCACAAATGCCACCATGCTTGTCACATGGACCCCTCCAGCCCCAAGGCAGAAGGCACAGTGAGTGGGGCAGGTGATTACAGTGATCACTGCAGGCTGCTGGGACCAGCTCTGTGATTTCCACCTCCTCCACCAGTCCCATCTTTCTTTCTGTCTCCTCTCCCACGCTGAGCCAAGCATCAGGGCCTTGCTGTCACTTTCCGTGCTGACAGGACAGAGCACCCTCCAGGGCACCAACATCCACTGAGGACAGCCACATTACCCTCTGCCCTGTGCCATCTGCTACCAGCCCAGCACATCAAGACAGCAAGAGCACCAGCACAGTGCTCCCTGCCTCCCAGGCCAGCAGGGACCAGTCACAAGGATGCTACCAATGACCCTCCCCAACGAGCTGCCTTTAAACAGAGCTACCAGTGTCACCTCCACACCTGACACTGCACCAAGGCCTTGTGGTAAGGCTTGTGCCCATCTTGGGGGGGTCCTGATGTGATCCTGTTCCTGAACCACCACCACCACCTCATCTTGTGTGACATGGGGACAACTGCTCATGCTGTCATTTGAACATCTCTCTGTGCAAACTCCTCAGGGCAGGGCTCCCTTGTGTCAAGTTTGTCCAGAAGCTCCAAGGCTGATGTGCCTGAAGAGGAGCCCATCCTATGCCTTGGGACTCTTCTGCCTCTGGACCTGCCTAATCCTGCTCTTGGATGACAGAAAGACTGATGTGAACTTGCAGCGGTGAGACAATCTCAGTTTGAGAATGGTGAACCCCAAAAACACTCCATCTTCACTCCCAAAGTCCTTCTCTTCTTCCACCTGCCCAGCTCCCCAGGGAGATGGCTGCTTTCCCATCCTTGGAAGTGTTTACGAGACAGAGATATGGTGCTGAGGGGCATGGTCCAAGAGGCAGAGATGTGGTGCTGAGGGGCATGGCCCAAGAGGCAGAGGTGTGGTGCTGATGGGCATGGTCCAAGAGGCAGAGATGTGGTGCTGAGGGGCATGGTCCAAGAGGCAGAGATATGGTGCTGAGGGGCATGGCCCAAGAGGCAGAGATGTGGTGCTGAGGGGCATGGCCCAAGAGGCAGAGATGTGGTGCTGAGGGGCATGACCCAAGAGGCAGAGATATGGTGCTGAGGGGCATGGTCCAAGAGGCAGAGATGTGGTGCTGAGGGGCATGATCCAAGAGGCAGAGTTGTGGTGCTGAGGGACACGATCCAAGAGGCAGAGATGTGGTGCTGAGGGGCATGGTCCAAGAGGCAGAGATATGGTGCTGAGGGGCATGGTCCAAGAGGCAGAGGTGTGGTGCTGAGGGACACGATCCAAGAGGCAGAGATATGGTGCTGAGGGACATGGCCCAAGAGGCAGATATTTAATCTGAGGGGCATGGCTTAGCTGCAGACTTGGTAGGGTGAGGGAATGGTTGGCCTGGGTCACCTTTTCCAAGCCCCAGGAGCTGTTGATTCCCTGGCCCCAGGAGGGCAGGGCCAGCAGAGCCTTGGCTGTGCTCAGCAGGGAGCCACACACAGCACTTCCTGCCTCACCGCCAGCTGTGCGGGGAAGGAGATTTTTTTGGCTGATGAGAAGATTCTGGTCTCTGACAGCACATCCCCGGCCTCTGCTTGCCCAGGCCACCTCCAGGCAGGCTGCTTTCATCAGCCAAAGCAGGCAGCAGCACAAGTCCCTGCCGCAGGTGGCTCAGCTGCCGCCGTCGGGGCTGTGGGATTGTTGCTCCCCTGCCAGCAGCTGTCCCTGACACCTTCGGATTCATTTCAGGATGCTCGGTGGGCATCTGCTCTGCGACAGGTGAAAGGCTCTGCTGAGCTGCATACTGAACAGGAGCTGGGCTGAGCCTGGCCACAGGTTCAGTCACAGAATCAGGAAGGTTGGAAAAGACCTCCTGGATCGTTGGGTCCAATCGCCAACCCAACACCACCAAACCACAACCGCAAATTGGTTTGGGTTGGAAGGGGCCCTGGTGATCATTGAGTTCACCCCACCCCTGCAGTGAGCAGGGACATTTTCAGCTCCAGCAGGTTGCTCGAAGGCTCATCCAGCCTGGCCTGTTGGATATCTACAGCTCCCTGAAGGCAGGCTGGAGCTGGGTGGGTGCTCAGTCTCCTCTCCCAAAGAACAAGCAACAGGGCAAGAGGAAATGGCCTCAGGTCGCCCCAGGGGAGGTTTAGGTTGGATATGAGGAACAGTTTCTTCCCCTTGAGGGTTGCCAAGCTCTGAACAGGGAAGTGGTGAAATCAGGTGGAGTGCCAGGGCTCGATAACCCTTCTGGGGAAGAAATTGTTCCTCATTGTTCCTGTCCTAAGGCCAGGCTGGATGAGGCTGTGGGCAGCCTGATCTAGGGTAGGGTGTCTCTGCCCATGGCAGGGGGCTTGGAACTGGATGATCCTTGTGTTCCCTTCCAACCCTGACTGATTCTATGTCCCACCTGGCCCAAAGGAGGCTGCCATGGAGACTCTATTTGTAAACCTGAACCCCAGAGATCTCTGCAACGAGCTCCTTCAAGTTGCAAAATCTCTACTGCAAAGATGAAGAGGCCCTTGTGATTCTGCCCCACCTTTGCAGAGCAGAGGAGCTGAGCTCCCCCAGTGATAAGGTGGTGCTTGAGCTGCCCTCCCAGGACCTGCTGAGTGAGAGCCTCTTGGCTCCCAAGAGCAAGCCTACCCTGGAGCTCCTGCACCCAGCGCTCTTATCCATGGGGTCAGCTTGTTCCTGGCAAACATATCAACATGGAAGGTGTCATGAGCAAATATTTGAACCAACTATTGACCAAGAGAAGCACTCTGGCTGGAGAAACAAAATGCTGGCCAGCTTGGAAGAGGTCTGAGAGAGCAGGGAGGAAAAAAAAATGAGACTTTTCAGGCAGGTGGTGAAGGTAAGTAATGGTGACTTTAGCTCAGTCTAGGATGGAGAGCTGGGACTCTGTTAGGGTATCAGAATCCTCAGTACAAAAAGGACATGGACTTGTCTGAGCAGAGCCAGAGGAGGCCACAGCAATGATGTGAGGCTTGGAACCCCTCTGCTGTGAGGCCAGGCTTGTCCAGCCTGGAGAAGGCTCCAGAGAGACCCTGACACTTGACACCTGCTCTTCCACTCTTCCCAAAGCCTTTAAGGTTGTTTTTTCCCCCCCAGCTCCAGGAGGAATCCCCTGCTGTCAGCTGCTCTCCTGGCACGGTGACTCCTCATTTCCAGAGCTCCTGAGTGAGAAGCTCTCTCTCCTGCATGCCTGTACCTGGAGAACTGCTGCTCGCCGGTGCTGGGGTGCCAGGCAGGCTCCCAGCTGGCACATCCCTGGGAAGTGTGCCAGGAAGCAGTTGGAATCATCCCCCTTTGCCCTTCCCTGGTGCCTTTCAGCCGAGGATCTCCAAGCACAACGATCCAGAGGGTAATTAAGCAGAAAGGAGAACATCTGGCAGGGCAGTGTTGGGATGCAAAGGGCCTGGCTGGATGCTCACACCGCCGAGCAGTGGGCAGGAGGTTGTGCATCCATCTCTGCTCTTCCCTGGGATTAACTCCTGCCTGTCTCCTGCTTCCCTGGAACGGTCGTTGATGCTTCTGGTCTGTCCCTGGCTGAGACAGAGCTTGGCCTCCAGCACAGACACACATCAGTGATTAAAACAGTGATTTGCTTTCCAGGCAGGATTGATCCAACAGCCTGGGCAGGTGAGAAGCCTGAGCCCTCATCCTGACACTGGTGGAGAGCTGAGCAAAACTCTATGGGTTAGACCCCTCTGTGCCCAAATGAGCCTTTGTGGTTTCACCAGCACACATGGTTGAATGGGAGCAGGCAGGAGCCCAACCCCTTCAGCTGTGATGGATTCTCAGCCCACCCATAAGAGCCATCCTGACCACCTGTAGCCCCTCTACTGATTCATGATGGCCAGCCTGGCCTCTTAAGGTTTGTGACAGCCACTCTGACCAGTCCTGATGGCCACCCTGTGCACTGGAGGCCTGTGCTGGCCACTCTACCCAGCTGTGCTGCCTGCTGTTTGGAGGGAGGTCTTCCTGCCTTTGAGCACAGCTCTTCAGCCCATCCCAGGCTATACACAGCCCAGCAGCAGACCACAGAAATGCTCCATCCCAGCCTGAGCAACGAGCTTCAGGCTTTGGAAAACTCCTGCAGCAACGAGTTCCATGCACCCACCACACCTCACAGGGACAAACGCTTCCCTTCACAGCTTTCCCACCTCCTTCTGGGCCAGTTCAGTGTCTCACTGCTCTCCTGAATCCATGGAAGGTCTTTTTTTTTGTAGGTAACACAGACACAGCGGGACTGAGAAGCTGCAGAGCACGGCAGGGAGGTGACACTCCTGTGGCCGCTCTGCTCTGATGACAAGCTCCCAGCCCAATTCCCACACTCCAAGAAATTACTTCTTCCCCACTGCCAGAGGCTCCTGTGCTTGAGGAGCTGTGGGCTGACAAAGGATTGGCCAGCAAGCCTGTAGGAAGGGCAGACCTCACCCCCTCTGCCACCCAGTGCCTCCGAGGGAGCGGAGAGTGGGCAATACATCTCCACCAGGGACAAGAAGCCTCTCCCTCCTCCCCTTCCTCTCTCCCTCCCGCCCCGCCCCAGGCACCGAAAGGCGCACGGCTAGATCCCCCATCTGCTCCCATGCATCACCCACACTTCACTCCAGTTTATTAGCTGGAATCAATCATCAATCTTTCATTATCTCTCAGCAGCGCGGGGCGGCAGGAAGGCGCAATCCATCACCCTGCCGCTCGGCGCGACCCACCGCCAGCCCTGCAGCTTTCCACTCTATTAAACAAGATGGATACAGCAGGCTGGGCTGGACCAGGGGGGTCCTTACTGATGGAGCACCGGGGAGAGGGAGGGCACCGAAGGCCCCCTGCAGATGCTCCTGGGAGCCCCTCGCACCGGGGCCAGGCGAGCAGCAAAGCCTGCGGCTGCGAGAGGCAGAGTGCCCCCCCGGAGCGTGGGGCGAGGCTGGAAGGTGGGACAGCAGGACACAGGCTCAACCCCCAGCTGCCCAGCTGCAGCTACAGGACCTTGAGGTCCTGCACAAGGAAAGAGGAGCTCTTGCCCCAGGAGATCAGCACAACTACAGCAGGATCACAGGCTGTCAGGGGTTGGAAGGGACCCAAAGAGCTCATCGAGTCCAACCCCCCCGCTAGAGCAGCTTCAGCTCTTGAGACTCTCCTCTCCCTCTCCTCTCCTCTCCTCTCCTCTCCTCTCCTCTCCTCTCCTCTCCTCTCCTCTCCCTCTGCCTTCCCTTCTCCTCTGCTCTTCCTTCTCTTTGTATCCTCTCCTCTCTCTTATCCCCTCCCCTCCACTGCTGCAACATGCTCCAGAGGGAGTGGCAAGAAGGTCTTTGAAACCACAACAGGTCTCACCTCTGCAGCCTGTGCAGGGTGGGAGAGATGTGCGAAGGGCTGAAGTCTGAGACCTCAGCCTGAGACCCTTGGATGAGGCCTGACAGGGATATTTTGGAGCTCCCTTCTGCCTCAGAAGAGGATCCAAAAACCTGTGGAAGAGGTGAGGCCAAGGGCTGGCTCTGGTTACCTTTGATGCCGGAAGGGTTTACCTGCCACATGTCCCTGCTGAAGCAGCTGGGGAGGTGAGGCAGCAGCAGGGGAGCAGAGCAGGATGGAGGCAGCCTTGGAGGGCAGCCTGGCTCACAGAACACATGTGCTGAAGTGCTGCTGGGATGAGGGCTGAGCAGGCAGAGGTGGTGACCCTCCAGCAGCCCAGGCAGGCAACCTGTGGGACCTGGACACGTGCTGCTGCCCAACCTGTGAAAGATCCAAACCCCAGAACTTCAGAGGAGCTAATTAGTGTTAATTAGCTACAATTTGTGCCGGTAACCTCTGTTCTTGGCCAAGATGGCTGGCGGTGGTGACAAACATTATTCACTGCCACGCAATCAATCAAGCTGAAGTTGTTCTGTTCCTTAGCCCATCATTTAGCATTCCATTAACGAGAGCTCTGCACATCCATCACCGCTGCTGGGGCTGCTGCAGTGCCCTGCACCAGCGAGGCTGCCCCCAGTCAGTCCCAGCAGAGCAGCAGAGGGGCTGGGATTTACCAGGTTAGCATCCTGCTGAGCATCCACCAGGCACTGGTGACTCAGCAGATGATGTAGCCCAGCAGAGTGCAACCAGTAGGGCTGGAGGGGGCAGATTGCCCACCTGTACTCAGCACTGGTGAGGCCACAGCTTGAATACTGCACTCTATTTTGGGCCCCTCTCTCCAAGCAGGTGATGGAGCAGGTCCGGAGAAGGGCAGCAAAGCTGGTGAAGTGTCTAGAGCACAGGTCTTGTGAGGAGCAGCTGAAAGAGCTGGGGTTGTTCAGCCTGGAGAAAAGGAGGCTGAGGGGAGACCTTCTGGCTCTCTACTACTCTCTGAATGGAGGCTGGAGCCAGGTGGAGGTTGTTCTCTTCTCCCAGGAGACAAGCCACAGGACAAGAGGCAATAGCCTCAAGTTGCACCAGAGAAGGTTCAGGTTGCAAATGAGGAACAATTTCTTCCCTTTGAGGGTTGTCAAGGTCTGGCCCAGGCTGCCCAGGGCAGTGGTGGAGTCTCCATAGAATCATAGAATGGTTTAGGTTGGAAGGGACCTCAACGCTCATCCAGTTCCA
>VWZI01001998.1:4676-25746 GCA_013396835.1 Psilopogon haemacephalus
GCCCACCAAACACCAAGAAACCCAAGAAATATCTCATGGATCTACAAGGAAAATGCATCACCCAGAGTTGAAGATGCATTCTTTTCAAATTACTTAATGTTGCACTTTCACAGACTCCTTTATGATGGTGCTCAAAACTTTTAAGATTTCATCTTCATTAATAATTGATCATTTCTTATCTTTCTGCTGTCTTATGGCAGGCCAGACTTCATCCTTTGTGGTATGCATGCAGCTCCTTATTAGCTGTAACAGATGTCAGTAGGGGCTGTGTGGGTATGTACAAACATTCTGCTTCAGATACTGCTTTCTTTGGGATCCAGCCTTGTTTATTATGGAAAATAGTGATGTTTTTGAGAGGATGATGTTTGCTTTTCCAGCAATAGCTATATGTTCCTCTTTAACTATCTTTGCTTCAAAGAACAGTTGTTTTCTTCTTTTCCAGAAATGTTTGTTGCAGTTAGTTACAGCCAAAGTGCTTGTAGGGAATTTTGGCACTCATCCTATATTGAAAAAATATTAAGATGTTTTCACTAACCTTCTCAGTGTGATCATGGCATAACTTTTTCTGTTGTCTAAATCTTTAGTATGTTAAGCACGGAAAGTAAGCAGAATGGCGCTTGGTACTTACGTTTAGTTATTTATACTGGAAATGGTTTTAATTTACTACTTTTAATGTATTTACGACATGACTTTCACGTGTCATCTCAAATACATGAGAACTTTTCTTAATGGCCTTTAGCACTGAGTTCATTCCTAGTGTAAGAGGACCAGAGAGGTCTTAGCTGTAGGAATCTACTCTAGGTTCCATTTAGAGTATGAGAAAAATATGCACGTGATTTCCTTGTTTTCTTCAGTGGAAGCACTGAAAAACATAATAATCAGTAGGGTGTAAGTTAAAGAGAAGGCTAAAAACACTGTAGACTCTTCAGAAAGTCTGTGTGTTCCTAGCCAGGAGGTTCATGTCATCCACTCTGACCCCTGTGTGATGTAGCTTTCGGTTACTACCTGACCATTGGATGTTTCTGGAAGTATCAAAGGAAGAGGTCAAGCTGAAGATTCCTTTCTATAACCATGTAAGTGTTTTGTCTATTGTTACTTCTGAGGAGACATCAGTTTTGAGATTCTTTTCAGCCTCAATCAGATATATCTTAGCTTTCTTAAAATTATAAAAATAATTTTTAGACCCTGCTGCAGCATTGGATGAGAAGCTGAGATGAATATATTTATATGCCAAGCATCAACATTACTTTCTTTTTATGCTCCAAATGTAGGAATGGAGGAAAATAATAACAAAATAATGTCATTCAGGTCTGATTTGAGATGTATGGGCCAGTCACAGGCACTAAATGATTTTCCTAAGGAATACGGTCTTTTGAGGCATAAGAAGAAATAATTAATTCCAAATTAGAGGTAGCTTCAACAAACAAGCTCCATGTTCAACCAACAAGCTCCATGTTCACAGACCTCCAGTCTTCCACATCAATTCTTTTCAAACTGAGGAGAGTTTAGATGAGCTTAGTGTCATAGGCTCATTATGAATTTGCTGATGAGTACTCACCACCATGTTGATGTCACACCAGCTTCAAAATGAAAGTGCTGTCTTGAGCATAGTATCATGGAGCTTGCACTTTGGATACTAATGTGAGAGGCTGTTAATGCTTAAGCTTTCCCAGACCTCACAAGCCCAACAGAACAAAATTTGACTGCCCCTGTCCTCTTCCCCCCATATGGAAAATTTTAGGCAGAAAGGGAAAAAAATGGGGTTAAACAACCAAAGAACAGCTTTAAACCAATTTGAAAGTTAAAAAGAAAACTTTAACAACAACTAAAAAGTATTTAAGATAAAGGAGTGTTAGAGAAATATAAGGAAACAGAACAGATACAGTACATATAAAAAACCAAGTTGGATGGCAGTGGATTCTCCAGATTAAGATGGATTTTGTCCTTATATGCAGGAGGTAGCAGGGTTAGCCACATGGCAGCCTGGCCATGTGGTTATCAGGAACAGCAGCAGAAAGATGTTGCAAAAGTGAAGGCAAGAAAGAGAGACAGAGAGGAACTCAAATTGCCTCTTAAATGGGGTTGTGGACAGGAAGTGGAAGTGGGATAAATTTGACCTGAGGGGTCCTCCCCTCAGGAGGGGCCAGGATCACCTGGAGTCAGGTTTCCAGTACACTTAGAAACTAATTTGTGTTCTCAACACTATTTCCGAAACACAGGTCCGTATCAGCTGCTCTGGGGAAACTCAGCTCTATCCAAGCCAAAATCTGCACAGCACATAAGCATCAGTATTCCTTTGATTAATTAACACCACAAATGATAGAGTAGTTGACAATTTTTTAAACAATGAAAAATCTTTCAACAATTGAGATGTTCTCTCTATTTTTATGGAAAGATAAAACATTCTAAGTTAGAAAATAGAATTTTATGTTTTGCTATTAAATATAAAATATTTTGCAGTTTGTATTTTAATTTTTAAATATTTTTGTTATAAATATGGGATTTCATATATAGCTTTCAACTTCTTCAATTGAAATTTATGCCACTATTAAAATGGTGAAACTTTTAGTTTCATGAAAGCTATTATTCAAATTTCAGAGACAAAACAATTTTTTTACCACTTCCAAGGACTATAGCTCTATTTACAAGTCGTCCTTACTTAATATTTGAATTAATATAGTGCAGTTTGAATTAATTACTACTACAACTGTGGGTTCCAGTTTAAAATCTGAGTTTGAAATGGTTCTTCATTGAAAATTCCTATAAGACCTCCAAGTCTATCTGGTTTTGTGGACCTCTCATCACCAAAGCTCTGGAATGGACTATACAGTAAAAATAGTATAAGCTATTCTATTGTTAGTTTTATCTGGGATGTGGAAGTTCATTTTCAAACCGCTTCTTTTCCGTACCTGGATCAGAAACTGAGTCTGGTCTGGGCAAGTCTAATGGCCGAGATACTGATTGTCTGTTTCCAAAGCATGCTTTTTTCATCTTACAGCTCTCAGGATGTGGGGTTTTTGGTTTTTTGGGTTTTTTTTTCATTTCTGACAGTACAAAGTGATCTGTTTATTTATTTATTTATTTATAAACTTTGAGGGAACAAGAAAATATTTTCTCATCTGACTGCAGGCTTGGTCAACGATTTCAGTAAAGTGTTAATCCCTTCAATCCGTCATGCCTTGTGCTTTCCATGTGCTCTGCAGTAGGTGCAGAGAGCCGATAAGCGTTACAGGGTGTTTTGAAAGCCAAGAAAATGCATCTGTGTCAGATCAAAGGCAGAACAGAGTCCCAGGGTTGGATATGTCCTGTCAGTAGCCTAGTCTTATTTTGACCAGAGGTCTATTTACAAAGCTCTATTATAGGGGCTCCAGGGTGTCCTTTTTACTAATAACGGATAATCTTTCTTATGTCCCGGAGAATGAAGATTAATAGACCTTTTAATTGTATTCAAGCCAGTACATTATGAGATTATTACCTTAGAAGTGCCAAGCTATTTAGTCTAAAAGGCAAAAGAAACTTAATTTCCTCTGTAAACCTGGAAAAACACTTCTCTAGATAACAGAGCCAAAACCAATTTCTACATTGTAGTGCACCAATTTAGTGTCTTTCTGATGGTCATTAGCCATGTATCACTGGGAACAAAAGCCTATCCTTTCATTTGAGGAGAGAAACATGAAGAAAGAAAGGGAAGAAAGAAAAAAAAAAGTGAGAAGCTTACTGCTGTTTTCAAAATCTGGCAGCACAATTTCGACATTTTTAGTTTACAATGACAGCAGCATAGCTATATGAAATAGGTTACACGTAATAATCCTGGTTGACAAATGGGCAAAGTCACTCTTATAAAGAATAGCTTGAATGATGCTGTCTTGGCTGTATTTCCTATGAAAAGAAGAGTCATGCACTCAGAGGCTTTAAACAGAAGGCAGAACTTTCAGCCTAAACCCTACTTATTTTCTAGCCAGATTTAACTTTGGTTGCAGTCAGATTTCTGTATTTCAGCAGTTCAGTAGTTTTATTAATTATTGTCACTTTGCCATGTCTTATGTGCAAGCTTATCTTCAGTTTTCTTGTTCATCTGTAATCTAGATATTCATAGATTATTGAGACAGGTTTTAGTACTCTCTTGCTCTCTCTCTCTCTCTCCATATATATATATATTTGAACATTATTAATCACCTGAGAAAATCCAACCAGGTGAATAATGAAAACCTATATTGCCATATTTTTTGTTTTTAAAATAAAATAAACTGCTCATGGTAGGTGAATCCATTTAAGATCTCAGTATTTTTACACAGACATTTATCAGCCCTCCAATAAAAGGCATCATATCATCTTTACAACTGAAAGCCAAGCAGAAGTTGCAGTAATTCATTATAGGGAAGCGTTCTGCTTTCCCAGGCATTGTGTTGCCAGCCTTTGATTTCAGTTTAGAACTAATAATATCCTAGAAGCCTAAGATAAATTAAATCTAAGATAGCTAGATTTCTCCTGACTGTAGTTCAAAAACTGATGGTGTTTTGAAGTGTTGGTATAAAATATTAACTTCCTTACTCTTTGTATTACTGGTTAATGTGTCATTCTGAAATTTACAGTTAAACAGATGCTGTTTCCCGTGCTTACGTTTCAGGTGTTCTCCAATCTGCTTGACACTAGTTTGCTGTCGTTTTACCCACTACATCACCTCAAATTCCCTGCAATAGTCTTTAAGAGAAGACTTTAAAAGTATTCACTGGGACAGAGGCTACAGGACTAGCATGAAGGAAATCTTACTGATGAATTTGTTCTTAAGATATATTTTAGTAAAATAAGGAGAGATAACATGATTCCTTCTTGCTCTTTCTGCAATCTAAAAGTGGAGCATGCCTACCTGAGATCTCAGGATGATCTATTCCTTATTCATACTTTAATGTAAATGAAAGGCAAGCAGAAATGCAAAGGATCCTTATTTTTCATAATTTTTTTTGTTTAAAAATTGTTAATTTTTCCATTCTATATTTAATTTTCACTTTTAGTCAGAGTCAAAAGCTTTTAATCAAAAGTTACCAGTATCATCATTGTTAGTACACCAATAACTGCCTTAAATTATATATTCCAGAGATCCATACTCCTGAAAACTACTTCTTACCATTGAGTTTCATGCATGTTGTTCTACCATTATGTAAAGAACTAAATGTAAGTTATTTTTTTATCTCCATATCTATTTCTAGCCATAACTAGGTGCTAAGGTCAACGAATTGTACTGCACAGCCACAGATTGCTGTAGTGTTCAGCTGCAGACTTTTGACTGAGAAGCAGCATATTATGTTGTCAACATGTTCTATCATGAACCACTTACAGTAATATTAATATTTTTTCTATGTTGTTTGGTTTGGGGCGGGAGGTGGGGGGATTGTTTTTGAGGTTTTGGGGGGTTTTTTAGTGGCAAGTATTGTGTTATCCTTGGCTTTTCCCACAAGATCTCCAGCTCATTAATCAAACAAAGAATGGTATTACAGATATTTTTTCAACTCTTGAAGTGTATTAATGTAGCTCAAAAGCTTCTTCTAATTCAACCAGATGTCTAAGCCTGCTTAATTACTGGTAATCTAACAGACTATTTTTAAGTCTCTTAGCATCATCAAAGACTCATAAACTTTGAATATCCCATAGAAGATAGAGGGAGTATTAACCAACACAACCATCTCTGAGAAAATCCTCTAATCACACTCACACTATAAATACTCCTGTGTGCAGACGTGAAATATTCAGTGTCAGGAGAAAAGACTGTATCTGTAATCTTCACTGATGTTATAATTTTTAAATATTACACCTAGTTTTACTTCAGATTACATTCAGACATGGGCAGACTGGATACTGTACTTTCACATGAGGACATGAATGCTCCCTGATTAAGTTCTGGGAGATAACCCACACTCACGGAAGTCACTCCAGTTTGCAGGATCAATATGAAAACAGTACTATCTTGTGTGTGCTGAAGGAAGGATTTACTAGTGTGCTGATACAACTGTGGAACATCAACTGCTTTGCGTTACTGTGGGAAATAGGTACCAACTCCGTTTGGCACTTTTGAAAATCCTAAGGCTAGCCAGATCCTAAGGCTAAAATTCACTTCTCTTTTTTTTTTTTTTTCTCTCATTTTAAGTTTGAGATATCAATGAAATGAGATTAGTCATGGTTTAGTAAAGTACAGTTATAAAACATTTCTCTGTAAGAAATAGATACTGCTCTTAAAATGGTGACATAACTGTTCATGCACCTCTGATTAATCTGAATTTTTGCTAAAATGCTGAAAATTCTGTAGTAATTCAGGTGCTTTTTCTCCTTTTTCCTGTAACATCTCTCCAACACTGATTAACAAGTGCATAAACACATTAATTAAGGATTTACTCTTTAAGAAGTAGCTGCTACTTAAGGAGCTGTTAAAGGAAATGAAGTGACTTGTGAGTTATTTCAAATAATGGTCTGAGATCTACTTTTGACAATCCATGGAAATTTCAAGCGACAGGCCTCATATCCCAGTTTCTCAGTTTTAAATTTTTCATAGGACAACTGAGAGTACATGACAATGCTTCCTAGGTGCAGTTGGTCATAGAGCAACTCAGAAGAGGCAAATAAGAGTATCCAAGAAAATAAGAGTCTTCTCTAGTTCTCCTTAGCCAAGGACCATAGACATTAAAAACACAGTGGCACAATATTAAAATAATGTTGAAGGTCTAAGACTAAACTGAAAAGCAAGGAAAAAGAAAGAAAAAAAAAAAGGGGCAGATATTTTTAAAGAGGAAAAAAAATGACACTCCAGCCTTAATTCATCTGAAAATAACCCATCTGTACCTGAGTTCATGAGAAGTTTAATTTTAAACATATGCTAACTAATGCAGGCCCAATTAAATGTAAATTTTATTTTGCTTAGAAAGATTGACAATCCTTTATAGTAAAATATTGAACAAGAAGCTTTGAAATGCTTCTTCCTAACAAATTATTATGTCTTCCTCTAGAGCATTTCCTTTTGTCTCATAACTTGCTGTCTTACTTTAATTTTTCCAGGTTTCATTAATAACTATTTGCCATAATAGTGTATATTTAAGTGACTATACTAAAACCACTTTTACATATAATGCTGCACTGTAAGCTATATTTCTTTACCAAGAATATATAGTTTCTTGATTGTTTTTTTGTTTTATTTTTCTGGGTTTTTTTCCATTCAAATTTTTAAGGTGCAATTAGGCATGATGGATTATACTCTGAGTTTGTTTTTTCTTAATATGAGGCTTTGAAAAGAGGCTGAAATGCTAAACCGCACAGTTTACAAACAAGAAATGCTGCTGAAATAGAAACACACAGTTGTTACACATCTGCAGCAATCGTGCTGTCACCAATTTTCCTTTTATCTCCAGTGTTATCTGAGCATGGAGAAGAATGCTAAGGGTTGCTGATGCAGTAAGATAAGGAAAGCTGCAATTCTGCCTTTATGATGCAGATGCTGAAGTTAGACTCTCCTTTTCTTAGCCTTGGGTGCAGATAGCAACTGTCTGAATGTGCCAGTTTACCCTGGAAAAATCGTAAGAATCCTGACTTGCTAAATGAAGAGTAAACTGGAACATAGAAGTTTTCACCTGAATACAAGGAGAAACTTCTTTACAGTGAGGGTGACAGAGCACTGGAACAGCTTGCCCAGGGCAGATGTGGAGGCTCCTTCACTTGAAACTTTCAAAACCCACCTGGATGCATTCCTGTGTGGACTACCCCTAGGTGATCCTACTTTTAGCATGAAGGTTGAATTTGATAATCTCTGGAGGTCCCTCCAACCTCTAAGGTTCTGTGATTCTGTAAATAATCTGTTCAGGACAACTTCAGTATGTAAAACTGTCTTGGTGGCATTCAGGTGTCTCACCATGAGTTTCTAACACTAACATCCCAAAATATTTGAGACCTCCTTGCAAGATCAGCATATGTGACACACAGATCTGTGCCTTGGTGAAATTTCAGCTGATGACTACACAGACCTTTCTTTTAAAATATTTTTCAGGGTACTTGGCTCCACTTCCCTCCTCTTCTCACCTGTGATAGATCCAGGTTTCTTTTAGTTTGATCCCTGGTGCTTTTAATCCAAGGGATTGTGTTATTTGCCTAATAGAGTAGGTTTACCCAGAAATTCATCAGCAACAACCAGTCTGCAAAACCCGGAAAAGTAAATAAAAGAAAACATGGCAGAAAAATTACATGGTGAAAATTAAAAGAAAAGCTGGGCATATATATATATGCATATATATATATGGCAGCAGAAACAAAATATCTATACAGAGGGAGGTCTTAAATGAACATTTAAATAAATTATTAAAAACCATTACTGAACTAACCTTAACTCTCAGCACTCCTAAAATCTTTCACTCCATCTCTCTCCTTTGTGCTTTTGAACTGAAGCTGAAATTGCATGTCATGAGATGACACTGAGGTGTCACTGAGACATCTTACTATTATTTTCATCATGAAATAGGTTTGTGTGTCTCCTGGATTCTGAAGGTTCTGTCTTCTCCTCTAACATTACTGAGCAGATAAATAATGTGTTATTTTTAAAGACAATCTTCACTTCCCATGCTTTGGTTCATGTGACAGAGTGCCCTCACAGACCATGAAATGTATTTCTTTCAGATTAAATTGAGCCAAAAGCTGTGATTCAAAAGTTGTTCCAAACTAGCTGGAAGTAAGACTCCTGCATCTCAGACCATGTACACATCCTGTCTGTTTTTCTTTACAGATCTGTGCCCATTGCACTGTACTGCTTGTTAGTACCAATGAAGCTGTGCTGATTTCTCATTGTCCACTGCTTTGGACAGTGTGTCTGGATTCAGCTAGGTGTCAGAGAATCACGGGATGGTTGAGGTTGTAAGGGACCTCTGAGGGTCGTCTGGTATGATGGAAAGAGCAATTAATTGATGTGAGATTATATTTTTCAAAATTAATATTGTTTATTAATTTTTATATTCAACATTCTTACCACCCCGATCACTAATTTAAATAATGACTGGTTTCTTTGCAATAGTCATGCAATGCATTATGTAAAGGAATAACTACCAAAATATAAACATTAATTGAACTGGAAGAGAGGGTTCTTGCAGTCAGTATAGTTATTGCTGTTCATTATCCAGCTTGCCCATTAGATGGACTCAGGAAGCTCCTTCCTGCTTATGGCAGAAGGCAGTTGCTAAATTTCAAGAGGCTTTAGGTATTTACTCACAAAATATCTCTGCAGACTTGTGGGGCTAGCAACAGCTTAAGACAGTACCCAAACACTTGCAAGAGACTGTCAGTTGTCTTGTTGGCTGGTGAGACTTCTGATTCTTCCCAGGCTTTACAGAATTATGGGAAAAGGGGCAGACAATCTCTGACCTTATCCTGATTTCCCTGGACAATCTGTGTCCCCCATCCAGAGCTTCTTGTCTTGACAGGTGTAGGCAGGATGTCTTACAATGTGCCGTCTCAGCATGGTGTCATGCAGGCTATGCAGGCCTATCACATGAAAGCATTTAAATCTAGTTCCTGGTAAACTTGAAGCAGGCAGTTTCCAGGCAAACAAATTAGCTTATATCTTAGCAAAGTATAATAGCAGCAGGCAGCAGCAGGTGGCACAGATACAATGGCAGAGCACAAATACAACAGCAAGGTACATTGTGTTACCTGATCATCTCTTTTTATCAATGCCTGAGACTAATGAATCTTTGGACATAAAACAGCCAATTGGAAAGGCAGTTAGTGACCATATTAGGTGAAGCCATAGGCCTGCATTACCCAAATTTTGGAAGAACATAGGTCTTGCACAAGCACAGGCACAAGCCAAGTGCTTAACTTGTTTACCACAGGATGTAAGCAGGAGGAAATAAAGTTTGGGCAGACAATGGTGTCTCAGACTCAGTGGCTCCAGTTTCTTTTGCTCTCTTTCCTGTGGTTGCTTCTCCCCAGAAGAGAAGAGGGAGAGCAGAAAGTCATGTCTGGGCAAGCCAGGACATGTATAAGCCTATTTAGCCTATCAGGCCTACCACAACATCTGATCCAACCTCCTCTGATGAAGCAAGGCCACCTGGAACCAGCTGTGATATATGGCCATCTAAACCCATCTTCCCTGCCTTAGTGTCCCAGGTGCTGGAGACTTCTACAAGTTGTGTCTTTTTGAGGGTTGTCCTTTTGTAAGTCAGAGTCACAGTGTGTGTTTCTGTTCTGGGACAGACCCCTTGATCTCAACTTCTACATGTGATCTCATCAAAGTTACTCGCTTTTTCTCTTGAATCCTGTTCACACATGGCTATCAGTCATGTGCTGTTCTGCCTCCTTAATATACCAGGAAATGCCCATGATTTAGTTTGCTTCCACTCTGTAAAAGAGTTTCGGAAAAGGAATGGAGAGAAGATATTCATAGTCACGGTTGATATTTCATGCACATCTATTCCACTTACACAGAACTTCCTGACATAATGGAGACCTAAGGCAGCAGGTTGTGGTAGGCAATACATCTCTGTGAGAACTATCTTGAGTCCAGAACTGTATCTGTGCTTGAACACAGTGAACGCAAAACCATTTTTATTGCTTTCAGATCCAAACTAATTTATGGGCAGATGTCTCAAATGTCTAGAAATATCTCATCCTTATGTTCCTGCTCTTGAGAGAAATGAGTATTGCCAGATAGAAAGTCTTCATTTGTAAGTTGTACTTCTCAAGGACTTGAGATGAAAAGGTGGCTAAATGAATACTGGGCATAACTGCACACTCAGATGGTGAAGATTGAGGTTTGTTAGTTCCAGACTACTCAGAGCAGGGACAGAGCACACATGTGACTGTTTTCTCCTGATGAGAAAGACCACTCTACAGTACAAGTACTAGTCACTCTGCATTTAACTGCACATTGACACAGAGTTCATGCTGTGCATCCATGCAGTGGCTCATTAAAAATATTTAGTACTCAGACGGATTTATCTTTTTGCTTTTCTTAAATTAATTCTCCTCCAAATCACACTGAATTGTCTTTAACATCTGAAGCAAGGTGGGAAAAGGGAGTAGCTGTAGCCCAAGAGAGTTCTATCAGACACGAGATGTTAAACTGCTTTTTGATCAGCGGCTTGCAGAAATGTACATTAAACTGTAAACCATGGTTCTTCTTGTAACCAGCTAATGATCCTATCAGTTGCAGACTAATTGCCTCAACCTCGTTCTAAATTCTAGTGCAATGAAAAAGCCAAAGTCACATTCTGATCCCGTTAATCACACTCAGCTTTGAAGAGTACATAGTGGTTCTGCATTAATTCAACTTCTCTCCCTGGTAATTTGTTTGATTGCCTGTTACTTGCAATCTGCCCTAAAAGAATAAATGTGTTCTGTGTCCTCACTAGAAGCTAGCACTTTTGTTTAAGCTATTTTAATGCAGATTTTTTTTTTTTTTTTACCTAGAATTTGAAGTAAATTCTCCTCACTTTTCTGCTGTGAAGTATTTTCAATAGGAAGAATGAAAAGCTACCTTTTGTAGGTGGTCATAGAGATCAAAACAGAGTGAAAGCTGTATTTCTCTAATGCTAGGTTGATGACAATCTTTACTGCCTGAAAGTTCTCATCAGTTTATGAATAAATAAGTAAATAAGATACTAAAGTATGAGAAGGAGATGCTAGTACTCTTTTTATTATTTTCCTCCATCTTCATCAATATACATTGCCTGTATTGTCAAGGCCTTAAACACAGTCTGTCTGTTCATTTCTTCTCTTTTTTTCTGCATTTTATTTTTCTTTAATACATTACATACAGACACAAAGACATATATATTCTACGTAGTGCTATGAAAGTCTTTCAGAAAAAGACTGAACATGTGCCAAATTGCCTTTCATCTTCCCAAATAGTTTTTTTCTGAATAAAGAGCACAAGGCCACTGGATATGTCCTATAAGCACAAAACAATTGTTACTAGGACATTTTTATAGACATTGGATCTACGTGGTAATAAAGATTTATTGTGATTTTAGCTTTGAAATCCCCTGAATCTTAATGAGAATTTCTTTCTCCCTGTTCTGAATTTCAATGAGAAGTACTCTGAGTGTCATGACCATGTTAAATATTTGTGAAATCCTTTTAGATTGCTTTCAGCATTTTAAAAATAAACAACTGATTTTATGGAGACATTTTTTCAAGTTAACAGGAGAGACATTAACTTTAATGTAAGAAGCATTCTCTGCTAAAATAGAGGTTACACTTGTGAAATGTTAGTGTCAAAATTATTTATAAAGAGTATCTGAAGCTGACTCTGAAATGTTTAGTTCAGATGCTGCCTGAAAGCATGGACCAATTAGTGATTCCTTACCAGATCAGCTTGTTTGAAAAACAGGCTATTCATTTAGATTCCAAATTATTTGGAAGCAAGGTCTGGAGACCTGGAGTTTATTAATTCATTGAAGACTCATACTAATTAGCAGTGTTCATTTCCCAGAGGCTCACTTAGGCTACGGAAGTAAGCCTCCCCTACACTCCTTACAGAAGAAAGAAGTTCCCTCAAGCAGTCCATGGAAGCATCAAAAGCAGACTCCTTTTCTGAGGGACTATCGATTGAGTCTCAATCTCTTTCTCAATAGACCAAAGACAAAACAAAAAGAGTCATGCCTTCCAAGGATACTTCCCTCATATTCTGAGGAGCTTCTCTGAGCAAAATTGCTGCGATCAGATGACAGTAAATTAGCTCATTCTGGTAGAAGCAAAAGTCTTGAACCATCTGCAGAGAATGACGTATTATACTTCCTGATGTAATATCACAGTATTGAAGCGTTAAAGTTACTCCTTTTCTTGAAAGGATTCACTATTCATCATTTCTTACCTGAGTTTAAAAGTTCTAGCAGGCATCTTTAGTCTTTCTTGTGTGATTGCTGCAGAGAGTCATTTTTCCTCATTTTTTCTTCTAAACCTGCTCATATTTTTCTGTGTTTTCTTGTAGCATTCATATTTCAAAGGCGTCAGCTTGAACTACCTGACTTATTAATGCTTGTTTATTTTTCTTTCTCTTCTCATGATTAATTTCTTAGCCTTTACAATGTATCTGTTTTTCTGTCTAGTCCCTTGTTTGCTGAGGGGATCTCAGCTTCCCAAGATCACAAGACTGGATCATTAGCATTTGATCAGCCAGAGATTCTCTATTTCTTCATCTTCTGTTTTCTAATTTTTGCTGTAAATAAATATCACTCATCTTTTCTTGAGTTCAGCAGTCTTCTTGTTTTACTATATTTTTACTATTAGCCTCTTGCCTGATTTAATGGACAGTATTTAAAAAGCCAACTGCTCCACTGCCATTTATTGTTTGAAATAAATCCACCTTTTTTTCTTATTTTACTGTGTTCCCACAGTGCTGGAGGACAGAGTGAAGCCTCAGTTTTACCATCACATTTCAAGAAAATGTCAGTTTTAACAGGGAATTCATTTCCTCCTCCATTCTTCCTCCAAAAATATATTATTGGGTCAATTTACTTGGTATTTTCTTCTGTTCCTTCAACATTTTAATCCAAGGCATGTGTCCTGAATCTGTTATTTTTTATTTTGAGTTTTAGTTCAAAAGAGTGATCACAGATGCACTGACCCACGTGAAAGCCACTTGAAAGCTCAGATTTTATTAGGCTTCAAGATTCCTGCCTTGCATTTTAAAATCTTTTGCTAAGATCATAAAATAAAGACCAAAAAATCAAGAGGTAGAAAAATGAAATAACATCTTAAAAAAAGGAGAAACCTTCAGCAGAAAAAGAAGAGTGATAGCAAATGTTTTAAAAGATTTAGTAAAGCACAAGCACTGTTACTGGAAAGAAAATGGAAAGGCACTTGGGGAACCAATTTCTGGCACATTGTGTCCTGATCATTAAGAACATATGGAAACACTTTTTTAGAGCTTGGAGAAGGGAAATTCTTGTGTGTGGTGTCAGCATTACTGCAAAGCAGTGCAAAGACACCTCCTAGACTGGGTCCTTTCTTGTCGTGCATTATGGGGCTTCTTAACAGCTCTGGGTTTCCTGCTTGCATCCATGAACTGTCTGCAAACACAGTGTGATGTGCTGCACCATTTTGCTTTGGTGTGCTGTAAAGTCAGACTGCAAACAGAAACTGTTTGAATCACATTCTCATGTGTCTTGTTTTGTTTCTGTTTTGTTTTGTTTAGGTTGATCTGCTTGTCCCTACAAAGATCACTGGTATCATTACCCAAGGAGCTAAAGATTTTGGTCACGTCCAGTTTGTGGGTTCCTACAAGCTTGCTTACAGTAATGATGGAGAGCACTGGATCATATATCAAGATGAAAAACAAAAGAAGGATAAGGTAAAGCAAAGAGAAAATTAGTATTTCAGTTGCACTTACAGAAGACTACATCTGTAGTAACTCTAGTGCTGGAAGCCTGTAGCTTATTGTGTGTTGCCTGCTTTATAGGGTCCCATATGCATAGAATCCCACAGATAAAATTCAAGATTAATAAAAAAAGAGTCATATAACACAATGACATTCGCAGTGCAGCAGTATCACACCTGTAAGTGCAATGCAGCTGATTTAATGCTATTAAATATGGAACATAAAATTTTACAGTTCTCAATTTATGGGAATTATTTCTTCCTTTAACTTTGGAGGAGAAGGTATATAAATAGCAGTTTATTTATATATTTTAAAACAGTCTCTTAATGTGTATTTTGATAAGTATGCACTATTTTCTGTAAAGCACTTTGGTATAGTTTACCACATCTTCCAAACATTTTGGATTTTTTTTTTTTCTGGAAATAAATCACTAGGGTTTCAAATGCCTAGTGGAAATAATATTTTTTATTATGCTATTAAATTAATATGAAACATTTAAAAGTTTCAAAACTTCTCTTGCAAACGTTTAATGAAAGACTTTGAGAAATATAGATTTGCTCGCTGACTTACTTGAGGCATTCAACTTTTCTCTTGCTGTTTAAGACATTATTCATTATCTCCTTTCTTTAGACTGTATAATACTTTTATACTGTGCATACCTGGATTTCATAATGCCATCTGTTAAGAAAGAGATTACAGCAATGCATTGCATAAGGAAATGCTGACAAAAGCTGACAAAATGTCAATTACTAAGTATCTCAGTGGGATTATGTCTGAAACCAAAGATACACTAATAAGAATACCACACATCTGATATATCTGGCAATGCAGGCCTCAAATCTGGTGTTTCTAACATCTCTTTTCAGGGCAATAAATGTTTCCCATGTACGTATTTTTTTCTTTGAACAAACAAAAATTCTTCAGTAAAAAATGAATACCTTTCATGAATACCCAACTGGATTTTTTTAAGCAATGAGAAAACTATTGATATCTACTGATACAAGTTGTATGAGTATAGGTAGATCTGTGGATGAGGTGTTAGACCTGTACCTCTTAAATCTCACAGCTTTTAAATGATCGATCGATTGAATGTACACACATTTATTAGGCAAGGTCGTCCTAAATTACTGGATTAAAGCTGTGTATATGTGTCTGCATAGACACATTAGATTTGTAAAATTATTATTCAAAATTGGGGCTGTCAAGTCCCACTCTTAAAAATCAAAGTGGAGTTTGTTGTGGTTTTATCCTGCACTGAGATTCTTCCCTATCAAATTCTAAAGGATCTGAAATAGAGAAAACAAAATCAGTTATTTTGGCCATCCAACTGAGAAGGTCTTGACACCAGTGGTTATGGATGTGCAGTTGGTTGTCAGCTAAAAATTGGAAACAAACAACTCATGTCTACAATTTTGTAGACGTACCATAAATGCATTCCATATAAATAACAGATAGTCACTTTCGTACTTTGTACACATCCTGTTTGAAATCTCTGGCATTTAGAAAGCAGAAGCAGAAGATCCACTGTGAAACAAATGTCTTCTCCAAGTCAAACTTCCTTTAACAAGCGGTTACATTCCATTTTACTGAAAAACAAGCATTACACAAAAAAGCAAGCATTACAGTCTCCATTGGGAAACACAGTAACGGTCACAAGCAAATCTGAAAGAAATGCACTCACTTTACAGCACTGTTCTAGTCTGCACTTGTTTGTAGCATTTGCCAAGACAGATAAATTATCTTTGCTTTCATCATCAGCTGCATTGATAATTGCTATATGCGTATTCTGTTAGGAGCAATGAAAAATTCTTCATTGTTGTCTTATTCAAAAATCTCATACATCCCATATAAATTAACATCCCTAAGAATAAAATAGATGCACATTATTATGCTTCTTTAAAAAAATCAGGAACAATTAAAGCAGAATGTGATCACATACACTTATCTGGCAATTAGAAGTTTCAACTTCTGAATTTAATTTTGTACAAAGTAAACAAACAAGATCACTTATATGAGTCTAGACACTCATACAAAATATATTTACTTTAAAAAAAAAAAAAATCCATATGACAAAAGTCCAGAAGAGTCAAAAGTCTGATGGCAGAGTCTTACATTCCAGAAATGCTAGCTGTCAGTCAGTGAACTTGGCAAAACTTAATGGGAGGTAGGACTGGAAAAGACTTCAGACAGCACTTAGACAAAATATCTCTTGACTTGTGAGGAATCTATGCTCTTTTCCTTCTATCTCCTCTGGTGTTTTCTCAGCAGAACATGGGACTCAGTATCTTTGAAGTCCCTTCCTCCTACTCTAAGAGTAGGTGTCAACAGTTCAAGGCTTAGTTCATTCACCTCATATGGTGCTCAAATCTGCACCATTCTCCATCGGATTATTATTTAATACATTCATAGAAACAATCAGTAATGAAATGTAAGCTGTCTGTTCCAGTGTTTAAATATCCTTAAGGGTGGAAATGTCACTTAGCACCCTCCCTCCAATACACTCTGTCTTCATAGGACTCAAACCCCTGATTTTGTTTTGATCTTTCCAGGCAGCTTTTTTTGGTTGAAGTACGTTAATGTATTTCTTCTCAGCTTCTTTGGGGGAAAAACTAATCTTGTTCTTTCAGTCTTTCCTCAAAAGATAATTTCTCAGTCTCAGACCATCTTTTGCTATCTGGCCAGACCAGTTCATTCTGAAGTATGTTTTCCCAGACTTGTCGTTGTGTTACAGTCTTTATCACAGAATTACTGCCTGCTCCATTAGTCTCTATATCAGACCTGTGACATTAGTTATGACTTCCTAATCATTCTTAAATTACACCATTGATCTTCTGGGCATTTCTCTAATTTGCAAGGACCATTCTGAATTTTGATCCCACCTTTCAAAAGGGGAAGAACTTGACCACATTTGCACTTTTAATAAGCAAATCTATTTCCATCATCAGTTTAATTAGTGAGAGTACTTAAACTGAATTCAGACAGAGGCACAGAGCGCCACCCAGTAAAACCTTCCAGTCTGTCACCAAACCTTTTCTTATCACTCCAGCTAGGTCAATGCAGTGTGCTCGGATAGAATTTTCACACTGCAGATACATAACCCCTGTAAGATGCAACAGTGGAGTGGGTGAACAGTCTGGAGAACAAGTCTTATGAGTATCAGCTAGGGAAACTGTAATTGTTTAATCAGGAGAAAAGGAGACTCAGAGGACACCTTCTTGCTCTCTGTCTCTGAAAGGCAGTGAGGTGGGGGTTGATCTCCCTAGTAACAAGTGATAGAACAAAAGGAAATAGCCTCAAGCTGTGCCAGAGGAGGATTAGATTGAGTATGAGAAAAAAGTTATTTACTGAAAGAATGGACAGGCTTTGGAACAGGCTGTCCAGGGAGGTGGTGGAGTCATTGCACTTGGAGGTGTTCAAAAAACATGTAGACACTGCACTTTGGGACATGGTTTATTGGCCATGATGGTGTTAGGTCATTGGTTGCACTCTAATCTTAAAGATCTTTTCCAGCAGAGATGATTCTATGATTAAAACTACTGAAGAAAAAACATGCTGTGCCCCATCCATGGGGAGCAGAGGAGAAATGGCATCATTGATCCTGAATAATAACATCTTTGGTCAGGATCCACAAAATTTCTGTATTTTAAGATGCAAGATTTTTCCCAGATTCCAAGAATGCTGCAGAAGCAATAGTGTTTTCGCAGCAAAGTGAAACTTCTCTTAAATGTTTCTGCTGGCCTTTGAAGACACGGGAGAGAGATAAAAGATAGATATTGGCAGCTATCAACAGCAAGAAACATAACACATGCGTCATTCATTCCACCTATTAACTGAACATCTTGATTTCTTCTATGAAGGATGGAGCATATAGATTTCTTATTTCCTCTTGAGACAACTGACTCATCCTATAGTCATCCTGTGATGCTGGCACAGTCACTGAAATCTACTTTTAAAGCTGTAGCAAACATATGTCATTTTACATTCTGAAAAAGGAAGGATAAAATTACTGTTTCAGACATAGGAATTATTAAGAGATTGGTAGGCTGGTAATAGCAACTTGTGGATTAACATTACAGTTCTACCACACATTGAAATAACAATCCTGTCTGGTGCTGAACATCTCAGTGTTCAGCAGTTTACAGAATGAGTTCTAATATACAAGCAGAACTCAGTCAATTTGTTAAGCTATACACCTCTTTGTCTTCATCCTCTGTAAAGTTATTTCACAAAGGAAAAAAAACAACAACATCTTGCGTTCAGAAGTGCACTACGTGCAGCCTGTATCATTGATCAATCTGCAACAAATTAGTTGTTTTAAACAGATGGAAGTATGGTGTTCAGCACTATTTCAAATGGGAGAGCTGTTCCAAGAGCAGCAGCTCCTGCCGCTCCTGTTTGGCTTCTGCTGTTTTAACAGCCAGTCATTTGAGGTCATGTCTGTGCTGAACTTCTATGAATGTAGATGAAAAGTCACTGGGGGGAAAAAAAACCTTGTGTCTAAAAAATGAAGCTTTTCTCATTCACTCAAAGTAGTTTGAGTGAGTTGCCTGGAAAATATGAAAGCTTTTCCTGTTGTCTCCGAGAAGCAAAATAAATTACATTGCAAGCTGGCAAGACGGGTATAGAAAAATGTTTTAGAAAAAGGACCAGAGCTAATAGCTATCTTGTTTTTCTCAACTAGAGGTCAGTAGCTCACTATGCCTCCAAAGCTAAGGACATTCAAACCGAATTTGATTTTTTTTCTTTTTTAATTAGATTCCATGTGTGATTTATAAATTGCACAGCCTGCTGTAGATAACTCAAGGCCAGCTGCAGAGTCAAAAGGCATTTTGGAGTCAGAATTTTTTTTTAAATAAGGCAAGAATATTTGAAAGTAGCCTAAAGGAGTCCAGCATACTACAGCACTGTCAGTCATTATTTGCTATCAGCAGTGCAATTAACTGCAGGTAGACAATGTCCAATGTGCAAATGGCCATTAGATCTTTTGCATGAAATTATGAGCATGATATACTTTGCATGTCTAGTTAATTGCCATAGCAACAGGAGACAGGAACCTATTATAAATAAAAAGTTATATTATGTCTGGTTGAAAATCTTTCTGCTGCATTTGCTAATGTTTTTTCTGCATGGTGTTTAATTATTATTCTAACTGGCTTACATTGCTAAATACAGTTCCTACATGTAATATACATACTTGGCACAGTTAAAGAACTCTTTTTTGTAACCTTATGTAAATTATTATTAGTATTTAATACTGTTATTTAAAATAATATTTCTTATCTAGCACTAATATTTTACTTTTTTTTTTTTCTGCACTGGTTTACGTCTTGAGTGACTTCCATTACTTTCACCTGAGTTAACATGATTTGTATCAGGTTAAGATTTAAATCTATACATCCTAGTTTGTGTATCCAGTACACACACTTCTCTCTCTCTTGTACCACAACAAGAGGTAAAGGAAGGCGAGATATTAAAATTAACAGTCTCTACCTTGAGTTTTCATAAGCATCTCTGGAAGGAGGTCGCTCTTCAGAGTATTTCCTTTCATGCTTGGCTTCGAATCGTCTATCACAAAACACTTACAAACTGTGCAGAGTGGAGTAAATTCCCATTTTAGTAGCACTACTAGACAGATGAAGTGGGAAAAAATAACTAGGACATTATAGAATGTTTCACAAGTTCAGAAGTTTTATCTGCCTGCTCTCTGTTCTGAACTTCAGGAAATAACAAAGGTCATGCAGTACACAATTGCATTCATGTATCACAGAGAGGGAAAAACAATCTTTCTCCTGTCACTGCATTCTCTTGCATAGCTATCCATGGTGTGCCAATCAACTGCTGGCTTTTCAGACATTCCTGGGAAACCTGTGTGGTGAATATGAAAGGAAGATGGCTAATATCATAAGTAGGAAATTTACACCCAGAGGTTTTATGCATAACTGAAGAGAAATCCTCTTAATCAGTCCAAAAATACTATGCCCAGAGATACATACATGCATTTCCTGCATATGAAAGAGACCTCTCCCCAGTCTTCTCTGTTTGAAGTATTTTCCAAACAGAATCACAGAATGTCAGAGGTTGGAAGGCACCTCCTGACATCATAAAGTCCAACCTCCCTGCCAAAAGCAAGGTCACTTAGGGCAGTTCACACAGGAATGCATGGAGTCTCTAGAGAAGGAGACTCCAGAGCCCTCCTGGGAAGCCTGTTCCAGTGCTCCGTCACCACTATAAAGGAGTTTCTCCTCATATTGAGGTGAAACCTTCTATTTTCAAGTTTGCACCAGTTGCTCCTTTTCCTATTTTTGCAGATCACTGAAAAGAGATTGGTACCAGCTACTTGATATCCAGCCCCCAGATATTCATACACATTGATTCAGATTGCCTCTCAGTCTTCCCAAGACTAAAGTAAGCCTGTAAACAATAGCTTTAGTTCCGGTAGGAAACCAAGACATTTTTCTCCACTTTTTACATAGTGTTGCCCACTTGCAACTTCATGGTGAAGGGGTCACTCCACCAAGAGCAAAAAACAGTTCTACTGAAAAATCCCAGTGAATGTTTAAAGGCAAGACACAAAATTGCTTGTCAGACACATTTATCAACAAGAGCTGTTTATATTTCAGAAGTCTTCTTGTCAGGGAATGTCAGTACATATTTTCCAGGTTTTCATTCTCTTTTGTATGAACTGGTCACAAAGGAATAAGTTATCATGCTTAAAAATACAAA
>VWZI01001998.1:28356-66384 GCA_013396835.1 Psilopogon haemacephalus
GACATTTTTCCTAAGAACCCCGGGAAATCTATCATTCTGCACTAATTCAGCTGTATAAGAACTTTTGCAGGATGTCCATATTTGTTCTCTGCATAATGCAAATGAAACTTTCTTCATTTAAAGTCAGAAATCCATCAAATTCAGCTTTGACAAACAAAAAGTGAATTGTCTGACAGTTGAAGAGAGTGGACATTTCCCACGAAAAACTGAAAATATCTGAAAGAATAATCTGATCATTTTGGGGAAAACCAAACCAAACCAAAACAGTGGTGCTGTGGCCTTTGAATTTAAATAGGGGCTAGCTGGGGAAAAAAAATCTGAATCGTTTTAACACAGGCAACCGTTTGAGAACTTCTACAATTCTGTGAAATGGAAGCTGAATATGCAGAGGACTGAGCATGCCATGTATATACCCATCTCTGAGCTTCCTGGCATGAAATGAAATCCTGAGGCCTACGAAGGGCAGGTGCTCTGTGCAGCATCAGTTCTGTGCCCCACATGATCAAAATTCAGCATGAAGAAGTGCCCACAGACAGCAGAACTCTTAACACAGTAACTCCTTAATGTGTTGGACTTTAACACATCTTGTTGCTTGCCCTGCAGGTTTTCCAGGGAAATTTTGACAACGACACTCACCGCAAGAACGTCATTGACCCTCCGATCTATACCCGCCACATTCGCATCCTCCCGTGGTCGTGGTACGGCAGGATCACCCTGCGGTCAGAGCTGCTGGGCTGCGCAGCGGAGGACTGAGGCGGGTCTCCGTTAGACATCGCAGCTGCCGGCATAGCTAAAAGTCCCTCCGTAGAAGAAACTGTGCAAATCCTGTAGGATGCTGAGTGGGTTTTTCATGAACAAACGCTCATCATATGGTAGGCCGCTAACTGTCTTTTGCAAGGAGGTCTAAGCCTGCCCTTTAAATGATCCAATCCGATTTTGTCCTTGAAATCTGTTAGTGTTGTCCCTTCTGCTGTGGAATTATCTTTCTAGTTTTCCTCTGAGTCGTTCACACTAGTTGAAACGTGTTAGGGAAAAAACAGCAGCATCCTTTTTACAAGGGAAGAGAAATAGCATGACAAAGCTCATTTGCAGCTTTAGAAACATTGGGCTGACGAGTTCTTCATAAATCATATTGTCATCTTACTTGCAAAAAGTGATACTGCAGCTTTTAGCAATAAGTTTACTTGGGGATGACTGCATTATAGTAATTGTGCCTATCAAACACTGTCAGTATTTATGACATATATTTTGGAAGATATTTTGTGGTACTGTAAAACATGGTACCTGTGATATTACAAGCTACCTTTCATCATTTGAAAAGCAAAGTACACACACCTAAAGGTTTTCCCAACTAACCCTTTTCCTTCTCTATTTTGCATGCTGGAGACATGACCTCCATCTTTTCTGTTTAGTGTCACCACTGATATTTTCTTTGAAAGAGGCTACTTGTTTGCATACAGAACAAAATCTGTTATTGGTGTACTATGGAATTAAGTATTTGCCAAAGGTTATTATTTCTGTTTGAGATGAGCTTTTTCAAAGAGGCTGAGATGAGACACCACTTGCGTACCACACTTCTGGTGCCTCATCTTAAGTACCCATGTAAGTAAAAGGCATACAGTGTATAAGTCCTGAGCCTGTTCTGTGACTTGCCCAGGGGTGAACACACAGCCCTAGATGGAGCTTCCTGCCCAGTTCATTCAGAAACGACTTAAATTTCTGTGATGTGGTGAATGTGGGGTGAAAGAATCAGGTGCTAAAAGACTCGGAGAAGGAATGACTCCCTTACTGCTAGATACCTCCTCAACAGGCTTTTCATATGGTGGTGTTCTCAGCCTTCCACCCAGGCATGAAGACAAGAAGTGTTCCAAGAGTTCACCAAAGCTGTGTCCTTGGCACCCTAACACTCCCAACTATGTCTTTACAGACATTTGCCAGTGAGCCACAAGGAGTCTGTTTTTTATCATGCCGTATTGTTCCCACATGCTGTGTTGTTTTAGTTTGATCACCATTGCGGACCCCATTTTAACAACTAGGGTTTAGGAGGAAAATTAGAGCAGCAGGGGTGACATTCTCCCCTGTGCCTCAGTTTCCCCTGGTGATGGAGATAGCAATGACAACCTTTGTAGAGTACTCTTGAGTTTTCTTGAAATAAAGTGATCTATGACTATATTAGAGTAACACCTAAGTCTAAAAAACTCCTGGGACACAGAGCAAGGGGTTGATTTATCTGCTATCTGAAATAAAGGCAACTGGGATTGCTTTTCATTTTGTAACATGCTGATGTGGAGAGAGATAGAAGATAGATGGATAGATAGAAATACAGCTGCATGTTTTAACAAATGTCACTTATTTTTTGTCTCTGTTGCATTCTCACCAAAACACTAAAGTATGAACCTGGGCACTGCTTCCCAGGCAAACTGCTAGTCAGCCCACAGTCTGCAAAGGACAAAGTTTACTTTGGAAACAAAACGGTTTGGATTTAAAAAACCTGCATTCAATCACACATTCTCCACCACAGACAAAATATATGATCCATTGAACTGTGAAAGACTCTAGAATAGCAGCCAGGAATTTTACATGCAAGAATTGGGGATATATTGGTGGCGGTTTTCTGATAGTGTCACTTAAACTGTCACATTTTAACAAACAGAACACCCTGCCTCTAAAAAATTACTTAATCCTTAAACTGTATTTATACAAGTATTTATTTTATAAGGCTTAGACATTTAAAAACTTCTAAAAAAAGAGTCTTGTAAAGGTAAAAGTATGTGTAAGAAATGTTGAGGTCCTGTGCAACACTGCTAACTTTGTTATTTTTTACTTTGTGCTGCATAACAAAAGCCACTAGACTGTTAATGTCTTGTCTGTAACTGTGTTAACAGCATTCCTTAATGATGTATATATAGAGTGGTCTTCAAGCATAGTGAGTGATTTTAAAGAGAAAGTCAATCATGATAGTACTTCCGGAGAGCAAAAAAAAACTCTGAATAGTGGNGGGAGAGCAATTAACCCTGAATTTGATTACAGACATGAGAAATAGCATGCAGCTATTCCTCTAGTCAACTGTACCCAAAAAATGGAAGGCCATTTCAGGAAATTAGGCTCACAAGTTTACCCACCTGATTTGATGTTCCTTTGAAATACTTGTTATATGTCGTTAAGTGATTTTTCCTTATTTTTATTCACCTTATACAGCTTCAGTTATGGTGTTGGATTAGTCTTTCTTGGTTTAGTAATTTAATTGTTATTCATTCATCTCCATATAAAAATAGTGATCATGGAGAGTAACTTCATTCATATTAGAGTATTTTCTTCCTTGTGTCCTGTGTCTGCTTTCATCTGCCAGCAGTCTTCACAACCTGCAAAGAAAGCTCCATACATTGTCAATATCACTCTCTGATAATTCATAGAATAATCAAATATAAGATGCCCTTATAGTTTCAACCAACATACTGGGGCTTTGCTAATTTTACTATTCTTCAGCTACCAAGAAGCTTTCTCTAAATGATGTTGTGCAGCCATAGTACCAACTTCTACACCCAGTGTCAGCTGTGTAAGTCTGAATTAAGTATTGATTTCTGAGGAATACTTCAGATTAAAAAACAAACAAAAAAACCCAAAACAAACAAGGAAAAAAACTCCACCAAAACAGATGAGAATCAGTTTATAGTCTAGAATGAAACTTTCTTTCTTTAGTTTTATTTTCCTGTCTTAATAAACACCCTTGATGGTTAGGGCCAAGTTATAAAGTACATAAAGTAGCATGGCTGTGCTCTCCCAATGAAAGCAACTAGCATCCCAAACCCAGAAATAATTGGAGAATAGGATATGTCGCTTTAAGAGGGGATAGAGAAACACTCTGAAATGATCCTTAGCTTCTGTATTAATTGTAACATCATTGAACAAGACTGAAAATGTTCTCCTAACTAAATTTCACCCTGAACCAAATATTTTTAGACAAACTTCACCTTTCTGTAGCTCTTTAATGTGCTGTGTTTATAGCCTGGGAAATAAAACACTGTCACAAGGCTCTGTTTTATTTGTTTTCTGTTAAAGGGCTTGTCAAGTTAACTGGCTCTGGTTTTGAAGTTGACTTTCTCTTTTGGAATGGCTGCATACAAATTAGTGTCAGTTTTGAAGACTAAGGATACTAAATGAGTGTATCTTTGCTATACAACAAATATGAACTATAACATTCAGTGCTGGCTTCAGATGTGTCAGTGAGTACAGAAGTATCTTGGACACAATGACCTTTGCAACCTTTCAAGCTGTATAATTATTCAAATGGTTTTGTATATACTTAAATCATGTAGAACTATGTAAAACCAGTATGACCTTGTCTAGTATTCAAACTTAACAATAAAACTTTTGAAAAATGAGGTCACTTTTGAAGTACTTACATTGCAACACCTTGAACGATATACAACTTATCTCAGGACACTTGCAGCAAATGCAGAGCAGAGATATAATGTGGCGTTTTCCTGGATTCATTCTTGAGGTCTTTGTGGTAGGTAAGTTTGTTTCTGGCAAAATCAGCAGTGGTGCTGCACTCCCTTCAGTGTGTTCCCTTTGTTCTTTCAGATTAAAAAATAAAAAATAAAAATAAAAGCAAAGGTTTTACTGAGTCTAAAAATATTTTTCTATCTCACTGCTCTATGAATGAAAACCAGAAATGTAAACTGACAATTTCATTTCCTTTAAGTCAAATTTCTTGGGATGTTTACCAGTCCTTCTCTTCTCCACTCCTGCACAAGCAAATTAATTTCAGAAAAGATAAACAGCAGCCACCATGCATACCTGTTATGAGGCTTCCAGCAGAGATGCCACGATCCTCATCTCTCTTCAGTTTATTTGCTGTGTACAGCCTCCTCCCCAAGATTTCTCAGCTAACTGTATCATGTTGATTTCTGAAGAACATTAGAGGTTGAAGTTGTGCATGGAAAAGCCATTTGGTCCTGATTTTAAACAATGAGATTTTTACAACATACTAGAGTTTTGTGTACTTATCAGACATGAGGCTTCAGTGGTTTACTCTTACCAGTCAAGGAATCACAGAATAGTTTGAGTTGGAAGGGACCTTAAAATCATCTAGTTGCAACCCTAGGGCCACTAGCTGATGCTGAGAGCCTCATCCATCCTGGCTTTGAATACTTCAGGAATGTGTCATGCACAACCTCTCTAGGCAACCCATCCCAGTGTCTCACCACCTCCACTGTAAAAATTTTCTTCCTAATGTCTAATCTAAATCCCCCCTGTTTCAGTTTGAAACAGTTACATCTCATCCAATCACTACACTCCTGACTTGGTAAACAGTCCCTCACCATCCTTCCTGTAAGTTTCCTACTTTTATTATTTTCTTTTGTATCCATTTCAGTTTCTCTTCTCTCACCAAAAATTGTCTTTTAGAGATAAAAACCATCCAAAAGTACACACTGGTGACAGGTACCTTGTCTGCCAAACATGCAGTCTGAACACTAACAACATTATCATCTTTCGACAGGCAAGTCACAGAACTGATGTTGCAATTTTTTCTGATTACGTATCTCTACCAGTCATAGAAATGAGAATATAAAGATGCATACACAGACACAGAGACGCAGACATACATACACCAAAAAAAAGGATTCTTTTCAGTGAGTTATGGCTGAGTATTAGCACTTCAATTACAGATTTCTGAAAATAGACATCTTGAATTTTTCTGGCTTAATTATAAATTGCAACTCTTTCATGAAACATGGGGCCTGTTCCTGGAGAAATGAAAGTGATTTTTCCTCTCATTCTTCATAATGTGGATACCCACAAAGTCTAATGAAGACAATGAGATAAAATAATGAGCAATTGCCTTCTGAATAGCAACTATTTATCAATGTCCATTGTCCCATACGTGTTGCTAATGAGCTCAAGGGATTAGCATGCATATCAACACCCTACATCACTATGAAATATGCTGTCTCGGGTACGTGTGTGGTAAATATAATGACACTTACTTTGTACCTTAGATGCAAATGATAAGAGGTTAACTTGTTCACTTGGTGATCACTAAGTGGCCTGTGATCACTCAGGCTTATAAAATAAAATAGGGCAAAATAGAAGATAATGTTACTGATACAAACTTTTTCTTTTTTTTTTTTTTAATATTTATGTGTATTTAACATAATTTTCTTAATAGAGAGATACTCTTTAGGATGCAAAGGACTACTTTACATCAAGCATATAAAACATAATAGACAGTCTTGTACAGGTCATCATTGCATAGTTTGTAACTGCATTTAGCACAGATCATCTTTCAATGAAATGTATCTGTTTTAGCCTTTAGGGAGAGGTTAAGTGTACACATCTAAATGCCTCTGAACATAAGAACATGTTTTTTAAAACCCTTTTTTCCCACCATTTAGCGTGTTAAGATTGCAGTAAAATGTATTTTGTCAGTATATGCTAGTAACAATGCCTGTTGTGTTTTGATGTGCTATATGTAAACTTAAAAGTGGGTTTCACATGTGTGGAAATGTATGGGAAGAACACATAACTAGTGAAACACAGATGTGGCACAGCAGACACAGGGAATGGTCAGAGCACAACCTGTTCATCCCTGTAATATTTCTGATGCTGCATTCTCACCGTTTTACAAGCTAATGCGTTATGTTGAAGTTGCGGAACAGATGATAGGTCAGTAGGAACTCTCCTGATGGCCACATGACTAGATGAAAGATATCAGCTCTCAAAAGATGGTAGGAAAGGTCACAAAACATTTGCATTAGACTGGAAAATCAAAAGCTGGCTAAATGAACATTTTGAAATATATTGGTTTTCTGTGATGCTGCAAGAGGTCAGTAGGAGCTGTAGAGAAATGTATTGTATTGCCTTGATGACAATAAATACAATTAAATAAACAAGCTCTTTGGCATAAAATATGGATGTGATCCATTGAAGCAGATGCAAAGGCCTGTTCAAAAGTGACACAGCATATTCTAATGAAAGTGAACAGTGTGGACTGATACACTGTAGACTACAGCATATGGACAAGCTGGAGTAGTGTATGTACTGTGCCATGGGAATTAATAGAACAAAGAGAAAGAAGAAAGGTGATTACATTTTCAGTGTTGCAATTCCTGCAGCTCTCCAATATTTACACAACTGTCCAAATAAATCTGTACTGCATCAGGAGACTTGTTACTGAGCCTAGGACTTAATTCCATTTGTGGCAAACCTTTGGATCAGTAAGTTCAGTGATGTATATTGCCCCTTCACTCACTATTTTCTTCCATTTCTCAAAGAACAGACTGCAGAAATTAGGATTTGTTGAATGGGAACCATACATGTTAGAGGTCTTTCTGTTCCCAGGATTTGTGTGTGAAATAATTTTCTGTTATATGTGCATACAAAATTATAGAACCACAGAATATTTTTGGCTTGAAAGATATTTTTAAAAATCATCCCTAGCCTAAACCAGCTGACATAGGCAGGGACATATTTCACTAGATCAGATTGCTTAGAGCCCAGTGCAACCTGGCCTTGAACACTTCCAGGAATGGAGCATCCAGAACTTCTCTGGGTGACCTGTTCCTCTTCATCCTCATGGTAAAAAAATTCTTCCCTGTGCACAGTGTAAATCAACCCTATCAGTTTAAAACTGTTGCTCCTTGTTGTATCGCTACACGCCTTGGTAAAATGTCTCTCACCATCTTTCTTACAACCTCCTACAAGTGTTTAAAGGCCACACTAATGTCTCCCCAGAGCCTTCTCCAGGCTGAACAGTTCCAAATTACTCAGCCTTTATTCATATGAGAGCTGTTCCAGACATGATTATTCTTGTAGCCCTCATGTGAAGGAGCATCCACTCTAACAGGTCCATATTTTTCTTGTACTGCTGCCTCCAGAGCTGTATGCAATACTCCAGGTGGAGCAGAGTGGTAGAATAATCTCCATTGACCTCCTGCTCCCACTTCTTTCAATGCAACCTAGGACATGATTAGCTTTCTAGGCTGCAAATGAACATTGCTGGTTCATGTCCAGCTTTCCATCCACTGGTATCCATCATCCTTCCCAGCAGGGCTACCTTTCATCCCCCAGTATGTAGTGCTATTGGAGATTACTCTGACCCTCATGCATCACATTGCACTTGACCTTGTTGAACCTCCTGAAATTCATATTTGCCCACAATTCCAGCCTGTTGAAGTTCCTCTAGATGGCATCCCTTCCTCAAGCATGTTGACTGCATCATTTATCTCACTGTCATCCACAAATTTTCTAAGGGTGTACTCAGTCCCACTATCTATGTCAACAATTAAGATATTAAATTGCTCTCAGTGTGAATCCTCAAGAGACAACAGTGTTTACTGGTTTGCACACTCCATTCATCAGACCTTAAGGACACTGTATAAAATACCTTACAGAAGTCCAGGTGGGGGATATCCCTTGTCCATTGATGCAGTCACTACGTTGTAGAAAGTCTCTAGATTGGTCAGTCATAAACCGCCCTTGATGAGGACATGCTAACTGTCTCTTATCCTGCCTTCCTTCCTGCCTTCCATATATTTTGACATACTTTCCAGAAGGAAAGTAACCTGACCTCTGCAGATGAGGCTGACTGGTCAGAAAATACACCAACTATAATGTTTTCTCGCTAATTATAAGTGAGAAACAGGACTAAGTACTTAGTTCTCCACCTCCATGTTTTATAATAATTCTAACTTAAATTTGAAAACCCTGAAACAGAAATGTGCTGTGCTACTTTCTACTTTAGGCTTGAACTGGCATTAAGTAACCTTCATAGAATGACAGAAAGGACCTCTGGAGATCATCTAGTTCAGCTCCTCTGCAGAGGTTCACCTAGAACATGTTGTATAGGAACACTTCCAGGAGGATTTTTAATTATTCCAGGGATAGAGACTCTGCAAAATTTCTGGTAGCCCATTCCAGGGCTCTACCATCCTCAGAGTAAAGAACTTCCTCCTTATGTTTAGGTGGAACTTCCTGTGTTCAAGACTGTGCCCAGTACCTCTTTTCCTGTCACTGGGCATCACTGAAAAAACCTTGGACTATCCTCACACCCATCCCTGGAATAATGATGGAACGCTCATTCCAGAGGTTATCTCTAAACACTTGGAAGAGAAGAAGATTATCGGGAGTAGTCAGCATGGATTTATCATGGGGAAATCATGTTGACTAATCTGATAGCATTCTATGAAGCTGTAACTGAATGGGTAGATGCACAGAAAGCAGTGGATGTAGTCTACCTTGACTCAGCTAGTCTTTTGACACTGTTTCCCAGAACATCTTCTGAGCAAGCTTAAGTATGAGATAGAAGAACAAATAGTGAGATGGATTAAAACTGGTTAAACAATAGAGTGCAAAGAATGTGCTGGACTCCAGCTGGAGAGCTGTAACCAGTGGAGTCCTCCAGTGATCAGTGCTGAGTCCAGTGCTGTTCAACATCTTCATCAGTGACTTGCTTAGCAAGTTTGCTGCTGATACCAAACTGGGAGGCTTGGCTGATCCAGCTGAAGGCTGTGTGGCCATCCAGTGAGACCTGGATAGACTGGAGAGCTGGGCACAGAGAAACCTAATAAGGTTCAACAAAGACAAATGCAGAGTCATGCATTTGGGAAGGAATAACAAATTGCACCAGAACAGGATGAGGTGATCTCCTGGAGAACAGCCCCATGAAGAAGGACCTAGAAGCCCTGGTGGACAACAAGCTATCCATGGAACAGCAATGTGCCAAGAAGACCAGTGGGGTCCTGGGATGCATTAAGAGGAGTATGTCCAACAGATTGAGGGAGGTTCTCCTCCTCCACTTCTTTGCCCTAATGAGGCCCCACCTGGAATATTGCATCCAGTTCTGGGCTCCCAAGTTCAAAAGGGGCAGGGATTCACTTGAAGTCCAGTGGAGGGCCACAAAGATGATTAAGGAGCTGGAGCACTGCCCTATGAGGAGAGGCTGAGTGACCTGGTGCAGTTTGGTGTGGTGAAGAGAAGAGTGAGAGAGGATCTAATCAATGTTTAGAAATATCTGAGGTCTCGGTGTCAAGAGGGAAGGGACAGGCTCTTCTCAGTTGCATCCTATGATAGGCCAAAGAGCAATGGATGTAAACCATGGCACAGGAAGTTCCCCCTCAACATGATGAAGAACTTCCTTACTGTAAGAGTCATGGAGCACTGGAACAGGTTTCCCAGAGAGGTTGTGGAGTCTCCTTCTCTGGAGACTTTCAAGAACCATCTGGATGCATTCTTGTGTCACCTGCACCAGATTATGGTCCTGCTCTGTCAGAGGGGTTGGACCCAAAGATCTACAGAGGTACTTTCCTACCGCTAACATCCTGTGGTCTGGTGATCCTGTGACATCCACCCTTTAAGTATTTATAAGCATTGATATGATTCCCACTCAGTCTTCTCTAGGCTAAAAAAAGCTCCACATCTCTCAGCCTTTCTTCATAAGACACATGTTCTAGTCTCATCAGAATCTCTGCAGACCTTGTTGTACACTTTCAAGCAGTTCCTCAAACTTCTTGAACTGGGGAGCCCAGATCTGGACACCATCCTCCCAATGAGGCCTCACCAGGGCAGAGTACAGGGGAAGAGAACTTTCCTCTAACTACTGAGCATGCTTTTTTAAAAAATGTATCTCAGGATGCCAATGGCCTTGGCAACAAGGGCTAATGGTGGCTAATGGTGAAGTTGTCCATCATTACTCCCAGGTCTCTTTATTCTAAGCTGCTTTTCAGTGGGTCAGCCCCTAACCTATACTAGTGCAAGTGGTTATTCCTCCCCAGATACATCACTCTGCATTTGTCCTTGCTGAATTTCATAAGGCTCACCAATCTGTCTAGGTCACACGAGAATGGCAGCATAGCTGGATGGTGTGTCAGCATCCCTACCAGTTTTGTGTCATCAGCAAACTTGATGAGAGTACATGCAATCACTTCCTCCAGGTCATTGATGAATGCATTGAACAGGGCTGGACCCAGCACCAACCCCCAGAGAACACCACGTGTTACAGACCTCTCACTAGAATCTGTACCACTGACCACAACCCTCTGAGATCTACCTTTCAGAGAGTTCTCAGTCCACCCCACTGTCCATTCATCAAACCCACACTTTCTAAGCTTACCCATGAGGATGCTGTGGGAGATGGTGTTGAAAACCTTGCTGAAGTCAAGGTAGACAACATCCACTGCCCTCCCTTTATCTATCCATTCAGTCATGACCTTGTAGAATGCTATCAGATTAGTCAGACATGACTTCCTCTTTGTGAATCCATGTTAAATATTTCTGGTAACCTTCATTTCTTTCACGTGCTTTGAGATGATACCCAGCAGAAGCTGGCTGTCAAGGATCGAAGTGAGACTGACTGTTCTGTAGTTTTCTGGGTAGTTTCTTGCCCTTTTTTCAAGACACCAGTTTTCCTCTGCTCTTCAAGAACTTCCCCTGTTCTCCAACACCTTTCAAAGATTATAGATAGTGGTAGGAATAGAATAGAATAGAATAGAATAGAATAGAATAGAATAGAATAGAATAGAATAGAATAGAATAGAATAGAATAGAATAGAATAGAATAGAATAGAATAGAATAGAATAGAATAGAATAGAATAGAATAGAATAGAATAGAATAGAATAGAATAGAATAGAATAGAATAGAATAAGCCAGGTTGGAAGAGACCTCCAAGATCATCCAGTCCAACCTATCACCCAGCCATCATCCAATGGCACTAAATGCCCTATGAAACTTACCCCATTTTTGATAAGCATAGATAGATTAGAGAAGCATGTACCTGCACGGTACATTTTTTTCTTTTATAGCACTTTAAAATCCCTGGTCTTCCACTGCAGATATGGGAGATAAATGAGCAGCACCAGCTCGGTACTCCCAAACCTGAAAAATGCACTGGTCTATGACCTGAAAATGGGAGGTGTTTCACTAATTCTGCCATTGACAGCCAGTGTGTGCAATGGACAACATCCTTTGCTTTGAGTGTGGAGAGAACGCAAACTCCCAAAGAGAAAAGAAAAATGCAGATTGGTGAGATTAAACTAGACTGAGGAAATAATTTGGGTAAGGATAGAGAGGAGGAGAAGGGCTTTGCCTAGGGCCATGTGAACAAAGTTGTATATAAAGGCATTTAATGTATATGAACCATATTAAACTTGCAGTGTACTGTTCTTGGTATTTCCCCAAAATTCATCTTTTTTTAAGCTGACATCTATACTTCTACATTCAGAAGGTGCAAAGGAAATGAAACAATCCCCAGTTTCACAAATACAGCATGACATTTTGCAAAAGTTATGCTGGAAACCACTATGTCAAGGGGAAGAAAGACCATCTGCTGCACTGTTGAAGAGTCTGTTTCTTCTAGCACAGACTACAACCCTGGCACAACACACTTCCCAAGGCAGTAACTAGCAGTGGTTTAAGATGTCCAAGCATTTCAGTATGGTTCTGTCAATGGAGTAGAGTAAGTTAGGGTACAGCTTCAGGTCAATGTAGAGAGAACATCTCTGCCATGGCCTCATGTCTCTCACTGGTAAGCTGAAGCTGAGCACACATCATTGAAATTGGGTGGTTTTTTTCACAGTGAAAGCCTCAGTAAGCTCCCACAGACAGGAGCCTCCAAACCAGACAAGTACCTGGTTTGTAGCTGTCAGTTTATACCAGCTGTGGCTCTGACCTGTATACCAAGCAATGTGATTGGTCTTTCTAATTTTGTTACTATTTAGTGTTTTAGAACTAGCATTCCAAGGATGCTAATTAAGTTCATCCTACGTATGCTGATATAATTTTCATCCATTTAAGAAAAATAAGTGGAGAAGAGGGACTGTGCTTATTTGTGGGTATTTTATTTATGTTCCTCATTTGCTTAATTACCTTGGCTTAGATGGTCTCACAGAAAGGGAATTTTCTTCAAATGTTTCCCTTTATTGTGATTTGAAAGTATTTTATTAAAAAAAAAAAAAAATCACTGACCTGTGACCAGAATAACCAAAAAGGTTTTCTTGTTCACAAAGATATTTAATTTCCAGATAGGAGTCAAAGTGACTCTTAGAAGAACCTTGCACAATATTTATATAATATACATATATAGCATGTCACTCATCACTCACATTGGCCACTCCACTTTTCCATCTCTTTCCAGTTTCTAAGCTGTAATAGAAAGTGTTGTCTAGCTGTGGAAAGGAGACCATCTATTCACAAATGGCTTTTCATTAAGAACATGTTTAACTGTAACGGTCACATTCTCCAAATATTTCTGGGAGTCTAAAGCCAGACTTTTAAACCAGAGCAGCCCAGAAGCTAGGTGTGATGTGGTGAAGGAAAATTTGCCCAATCCCAGTGCAACTGCTGAGCTGACTGAATGGCATGCACAGTTTACATCCGTAAACACAGTGGGTAACAGGAATGGTTCAGTAAACATGTCCCAGTTAATCCCTTCGTGGTATTAAAGGCTGCACTTCAACTAAAACTGTTTGGATATTTTTAAACATTTAGCAATCCTTTCCCTAGCCTCTACCACAAGCATTCCTATGGCCTGTAAAAAAAATGCATTTGTGGTTAATTTCTTCTCCAATGGGTTACATTCTATTCAGATTAATGTCTGCAAAGCATTTAGACAGGCCAAATGAACTAATATGTCCCCAAAGTCATATAATGGACTGTTACAAGTCCACAATGAGGTATATGGTCCTAGTCTACTATCCTTGTCATACTGAACAGAAAGGTTGCTTGAGACATCCTTGATGCCAGCAGCCCAGTAAGTAGCCATATGAGTCAACAAATTGATTTCAGGCAACCTCTTCACAGTAAGGGCTTGTTTAAATTGAAGGAGATTGAAGTGTTCCATTGCAACAGATGACGTACTTTCTGATGACAGCCATGCTCCTTTCAGGCATCTAGGCAGCAGCTCAGTATTACCAAAGCTCAAATGGACACTGCATAGTTCTCACCTGACATCTCTCATGAGTGACTGTGAAACTGTCTTGCACGATGTTTTAAAAAATCTCCATTGGTACACATTTTCTTAGTACATTCCTAAGGAGTCTTTTATAGTCTTCTTTTTTCCTTGAGTCTTTTGTGGTGATATATGGGTGATCGTTTTGGTTGCATACCAGTGTCCCAGTTAATCAACCAAATGTATTGACACTTAATGAAGCCCAAAATGAAATGCTACAAAGCACTATTTGTGACTGAAGAATGGGCAAAGGCTCACTAGTATTCATTTACTGTCTCAAGACAACCTGCACTGATTCTTCTTGGCCAGGAAATGTAAACCTTGGTCTGTACTGGGGAGGAGTACTTTGCTTAACATCCTTTTTCCTACTTCTTGTTGTCCTCAAACAAGGGTTTTACCCTTTATTTGTCCAGTAAGAGTGTTGATGGGATCAGTCCTCAGTTCCAATGGATCTTAGGCAGAACCTTGGTCCTTCACTTCAGCACTGAAAAAGAAACTGAAAGTTTCAGCTGCACTTCCCTGACTGTAAGACAGTATTCAAGCTCTTGTCAGTAAGATTCCTGTCACAGTTTTGAGAGCTCAGTAAACAATGCTGGTGAAGTCAGATTGGAAGCTGACTCCAGTTTCCACTTGGCTTTCACACTCCTGTCCTTTCTCACGGTGTTGCCTTGCCCTTTTTTCACCATTCTCAAACACACAGAAACAGAAATGAGGTGGTGCAAGAAAATGAAATTTCTCCTGGTCTCTGAATGAAGTTACTAAAACCGTGAGGGTCTATCAACTACGAGCATCACTGGCAGACATAGCATAGACTCAGCACCTTCTGGTCAAAGAGGTATTTCAAGACTATGCAGTACAGAATTTGATTTTTAAAGTTTTTATTATTATTATTATTCAATTTACTGAGACTGAATATCTATTTTATTGGGACTGAAAGTGAAATGAGTAGATCTTGATCTGAACTTACCTGCCCCAGTACATCTGTGACTCAAGTCTTCCAAACTGAAAGAAATTTCTAAGCATGTTCTGTCTCTGAAGAACTGAGTTTCTCTCAATAACAGTAATTAATTTTAATTTTATAATCAATCTGGTTGAAAATTGAATTCATATGACACAATTCTAACTAAAATTATTTTAAATGTCAATGCTGTCTTAATATACATCTGAGCTATTTCACATGGGTTTCTTTCTTTTTTTTTCTTTTCTGTTCTTTTCTTTTCTTTCTCTCTTTTTTTATCTTGAGAAAATCCAATTCCGTGCAGTGGAATTAGAAGAATAGGAAATAAACTATCTATGAATACTAATTCTCAGACTTTATTAAACTAAAGCCAAGGTGGGGCAGGGAGGGGGAAGAGAAATGTAACACATGTAAATGCTATCCAGAATTTGAGACATATTTGCACAACCTAGAGGAGCAAAGCTGTGAGATGTATCTTTAACCTGTGCTCTCCTCAGGTGTAATTAAGGCAGTACATCATCATATGCATGTTCACATGTCATGGACTTTGGTCATGGGTAGGTTCACAGATTTGAATGGCACTGCTCCACAGACTGTAATATGCAGAAATGGCTTCATGATTGGCATCTTTGCCTGTGCATCACCATAACCTTTTTCTATTCCTATTACATTAAAGGCTCTGAACTGATTATGCAGGATCTCAGCCTACTATGTGATCTTGTTACCTTCAGGCATAATTGCAAATGAGACACAAAATCTCAGCTGTACTGCTCCTTATAATGTCATTCATTCTTTGTCTGATGTTAATTATTCCTTGCAACTGACAATGAAGTACAAAGAGCAAAGAGTTAATTTTCAATATAATGAAAAATCACAACATGCTAATATGTTCCATGTTATTTTGCTTATTTACTTGGTTTGTTTTTCTTAGTGGAAACTTAAAAGCCAGGCACTAAATAAAAGGTGAGAACAAAAGGCACAAGAAAAAGATTTATTTGCAAACCTAAAAGGACTTGCCACAAGCTGTGCTCAGAGAAAGCACTAACTGAGCAGAAATTTTGTAGATTCTCTTTCCATTGCCCTGCAGCTTTGATGGTGGTACAGTCCTGTGATTGACACCATACAACACAACACAGCACATGCAGATGTGTGACTGACCCAACGGTTAGGTGGGAGGACAGAGATAACCCTCACAAGTCCCATACTAACCTTCCCCAGAATTCATGGCAATGGTAAGAAAGAAATCTGCCCTGGACATAGCTGACTCCCTGTCCTGGTTTGAGTTAAAACAGAACTAATTCTATACAGTCATTTTACTCTTCAGCTCAGTTTCTTCTAAGTAAGTGCACTTTTTTAAGTTAACAGCATAATTTTGCAGTGTCTGTTTCTAGTAGTGCTAAGGTTCAATACTTACTACCAAGGACCTATGTGCAGAAATTGCACTTGCTCCTACAGAGACTAAGATCACTGATAATTCTTGTGTGCTACATTTGGGTTGCAGAAAGTAAGAGGTCATTCCTGAGAGGATGAACAGACAGGACAGGTGACTAAACTGGCCAACAAGGGATCCATTCCATATACATTATCTTCAGTATAAACCTGAGGGGTTATGAGGATCAAGCTTTTTCTTCAGTGACCAATGCCCAAGGAGGACTCCATCCATTCTGCCTTTGATTCCAACCTGTGGTTTCTTAAATCCAGTTCTAGAATCCAGTCCCAGGACCCAGCTTCTGAATCTGGTTCCCATCTGCCACTAAGAATGGCAGTGTATTCCCCAGTGCCTGCCCACAGCAATGAGAAGTAGCAGTGATGTAATTGTCAGGGGAATTGGGTTAGATATTTGGTTTGTATATACATGTATATATTTTATTTTATTGGAGTTTTTTACATTAAATCTATTGTAGTTTTCCAATCTATACGTAGGTCTCTCTCCTTCATTTTCTTTCTCTTCTCTCTGGGAAGGGGCAGGGGTTAGTTAGTAAAGAACACCTGCCAATTGTCCAGTGGCAAGCCCTGCTATCACGTGAAGATCTGAGAGGACTGCAAGTGAATCATCACCCTGGCGATACCAGAGAGATTCAAAGAAAAATCATCAGGACTTATCACAGAGTAAGTCTCCTGGTGTCAGTGAAGCTGTGAGCAGAATCCAGCCCATTGTACAAGGAAGAAGGACTCATGAGTTGTTCCTCTGGTGCACTGTGATAGCTGCCATGCTCTCCTCCTTCACACAAATGAAGAGTGTAATTCATCTGAGTCTGCAGCATAGCCAAATGTGTATTTTGCATGTTTGCACATGTCCATTATGCTTGGAGTTCACCACAAACCTCAAAAGCAATAATATTCAGCCTTTCCCTACATCAATACTGTTTTCATTCAGGATTTTTGCCAGACCTAGGAGTCCCTCAAAATTATTCAGTTTTTTTCCACCATCCTCTGCCATTTCTTCAGCCTTGTGTTAATCTGTTGATGCAGTTTGCTTTGTCCTGTTTTGTTTTCTGTTCAAATTCTACCACCTTTCACAGGACTTTTGTGCTGTTTCATATTCAGTGTGTACTGAAGTGCTTTAATACATTTTGGTCCTGTGAATATTACACAGAACTGGTGCATCATTCAAGCATATTAATCAAAAATCAAATGTAGATCTAATGCAGGTTCTTCCATTTACTTTAAATGATGCATCTTTAAGTTCATGAAGTCTAACATTTGCTAGTCAAATATTATGCAGACAGCTGACACTTTAGTCAGAGCATGACTCTTACAGTTTTGGGGAATGCTGTATGATATTTGAGGATGTCTTACTCAGTTTTTCATATGGAAGCCATTCCTTTTCTTCTATCCTTCTCAGACATATTTTGAGAGGGAAAATTAATGTGATAAATGCAGCAAAGAATTGCCATCAGGAGAAATGTTGTGTCTTAACCTCACAGCCTGAAGAAAGGCAATGAATGCTGAACACCTTAGCCTTTTTTAGGTCAAGCTCTAATCAAGTTTTTTGGGTGGTTTGTTTTTTGGTTTTTTTTTTCTTTATAAGATACGTGAAATGCCCCTCGTAAAATTATAGTCATTATTTGAGGGGGAAAAAAAATCTTATACATGATTAAAAGCACTCAAAATCTGAGGTCTTCTTATGCTTAATTTCTAACAGTGCTAGCACTGCATCATTAATTGTAGGAAACTCAGGGAATAATATTTTTAAATTGTTATTTTCCCTTTTAAAATGTAATTCTGAATTGCATACATGTTCAGCGCTGTCCAAATCTGAATATTTCACCTAATAGTAGTGTAGCTTCCTCTGGTGAAACTATTTGAAATAATAGACAAGACAGGTACAGGTGTGATCAGTTTTTTTCTGCAAGATGCCTCCATGGATTCCATATTCTGTGAAAGTTATATCATCATTCTCTAAAATTAGAATTTATTTCCCCAGCTTCCTACCGTGGGAAGGAAGGTGAGACTCTCATCTCAGCAGTGAGATCATGACAAAGTCAGTATTCAGCAGCTTGGATCTATACTCTTGCGCATTGGGTAACTGTGATTCACATTGGCGTTTCAACTGGAAATGCATTGCCAGCTCACAATTTTCTCCTGCAGTAATGAAAGTTTCTTTTGTGAATTGCTTCTTGGGACTGGAATAACTATAGCCTATTAAAACAATATGATACACGCTTTTAGGGAGTTACCATAGAGACTGCCTATCTTGTTTCTGCAAGGGGTAGAGGTTTCCTATCTTAAGACATTACACTTGTTCTTCTTAATGTCCTCAGAGGCATAACAAACAGAAGTCAATGGGACTTACATTTAAGGATATATAATTGCCTTCTAAGAACAAACATACCATTTAAAAAAAATAGCTACTATACATTGTTTTTTAAAAAAAACATTTCATGGTTTACATGTTCCTGGCTTCTCAGATTTTACACAAAGTAAATCTCACAGTATTCATGCATTTGAGCTAGGTTTCAGCATGAACTCTTTTCCACTTGTTTCAAATGTGTGTTAATATAATCAAGTGCCATCCCATCTCACTAAATCTGATCTCTGCTTAAAATAATCATGGAGCGTATATTTAACAGGTTTATTTTTTGCTATTTACCTTATTTTGAGAATTTATTGTTCTGAAATCACAAGGAACAAACCTCAGAAGAGAGGCTTAACCCAGAAACTGTCTGTATGTGTTAATCTTCATTATTTTAAAACTTATGCATTTTTAAAAATAAAATATAGAAGCATTCCCACATGGCTGGCTGAAAACATTTCCTTTCAAAGTGCAGAAAATGTCTAGCAACATTTGCTTAATGTTCTCATGCACATGACACTTTCATAAATACAGGAATAAACTCAGGAGGAGGTAGGGTCAGAAACACATCTGTTATAACATGAAAGATTTGTGAAGGCCATGGGACTTGGCCAAACAGGAATCTATTAAGAAAATGCAAATGTAAACTGTTCATTAGAAAAATGTTCTCAGCAGCAAGATTGTTTCCTCTGTGCAAGCATGACAAGTCCCAGGTATGAAGATTCATGAGTACAACTGTAAGTGAAGCCTCCATCAGCCATAGTACCAATATACTTGTCTAATGTTGGAGAAAACAAATACTACTGTAATAGGAAGACCGAGTTCACCTACACAGGCCAGGCTGCTCCTTTGCTCTGCCAAGGGCAGACATGCAGTGGCCTCAGACTCATTTTGGTAAGAAAACTGCTGTATGATCTGCTGTCCATCAGCAGACCCTTTTGATGATTAGTTTGCATAGCAGGTGCAACTGTTGACAAAAGGCAATTAACCTGTTTTACTTCGGAGGATTTCATTCAAAAGTAAATCAAACTACATCCCAGGTGACTGCCACATCAGCCCTATGGCTACACAAATTGGAGAGTGTGTTTCATTTTCCCAAGCCACATCACACCTCTCAGCCCTCTGAAGCATAAGACAGGTTGCCATTATGATTAGCTTGGACTGGTTGTAATTAAAGAGACTTCGGATTTCTCAGAGATACTACATCTTAAGAAACACAGCTTTACCTTTGCTGACCTTCTCCACAATTGCCAGACTGAACAAGCACTATGGGACTAAAAGCATAAATTAACTTAGTGACTCCTTCAAAAGAGTATTGATTTAGGAAGCACAATAATGGACAACTGCTTCCTCAAAACCTGCACTCAGTTCAAGTCACTGAGCACGTCTACAGGAGACTGGTAATTCTGTGGGTTTTATAATGTAGTTAGCTAATAGAATAGAGGCTTAAGCCAAGCCACTTCAGACACATGAAATCTTCCAGTGAAAAACAGTATTAAGCATGAAAGCGTTTAATTACTCTCTCTGGCCAGCTTATGTGTTTTAGACAATGTGTTTCCACCTGCAAACTTTTCCTAATTATTGGAAGTTCTAGTTCTTGCAGTGTATAGCTTCAATGCACTTCACTTTATATGCACAGGATTGTCCAAATATAGTCACCTACAAATGCTGAGACTATAAATCTTGTTTAAACAGGATGTGTGAAAAAAAGAACAGCTCAAGATAAGTCCGTGCAAAACAAGTATGTTTGCTCTTTGCAAGACCTTCTTTCAAAAAACTATCTGTATTAATATCTAGATTGGTCACCTCTGCCTCTTCACACACCGTTAAGTTAGCACAAAGTCTTTGAAATGGGAGGCTCTGGGTGGCAAATTGTAGCGCTGCTGACAACACTGTCATGCTGAACTCAGTGAGAAACCACCCTCGAAGTACAATGGGTTTCTCCAGCACTGGCAAAAACCAGTGACCTTCATGCATAATGCAGGATCCTGACACACATCTACTGCCTGTGTGGCTGCAAGTTTCCAGCTACGTGCAGAGTTCTTAAAATATCAACTGTAGGAACTTCTGTCAGCTCAAAAGAAATATGATATTGTAATTGAGTTACTCTGAAAGCTGTGGGAGACTGGGACTGGTGTGTACCTGTCAATATCCCATGGTGCCACCGCAGTCACTGGCATTCGGTTAGTGAAAGCTGTGCTTCTTACAATGTTTTTAAAGTATCCGTTTTAATAGCCCCTTAACTTGGATCAGTTCTACACCAGGGTTACCTGAACAGGCTTCAATTGCATCACTTCGTGGTTATGCTGAAATGAGCCAAGAAACATTCTGCTACTTCTCTTTTCCTGACAATAACATCTAGATGAAAGATGTCTGTGTGGGTAGCAGAGAGAAGAACAGAGGCAGGTTTGTGTTTGTTGGCTTTTATTTTAGTGAGACTGCATTTCTCATTTGAAAAATTGATTGGTTTTGCTTGATCTTTCACAAGTAATTCTGAGGATAATTGCTAAATATGTTTATTTTGAAGTCTTTATGGTATTAGAGTTCACTTCTTTTTATACGATCCAATCCCAAAAGACAATGAGCTCTGAAGAAACATTATGCACTAGTTACTATTTGACAAAGAAATATTGTAGTACAACTTGAAAGAGGCTAATAGAAGAGATGCAGTTCAAGAGATCCTTTCAATTATCATCATGATCTTTTATACTAATATATCGTGCTTTGAAAATCTAGTTTGTAAATAAGTATACAATTTAGAACAATAGACAACCAGAAACAGAGAGAAAAATAATAAACGGGATGAGGAGAATGCTCAAATTCCACTGTAGTGGGATTTTAAACAGTAATGAGACAGGTTCATTTGGACCTATGGTTTACCACTAAAATCATACTAGAGATAGTATGTGTGTGAGTATGAATCTGTGACTTGACAGGTAAGAGATGTGTCTCTCCAATTCATTAATTTCCTCAGCCTACATTTATCTCCTGTCTATCTATCCATCTATGTATTCTTATTTGTTTTTCATGCTTTTTGTTTTCCATCATCAAAAGTAGTACCCTTCTTTCAGTGTTTTGGGTTTTGTTTTTTTTTTCTGTATACTAAACTGTCATGGAGGCAGGGAATTAATGTGGCCAGGTCAGAAATCATAAAAATAGAATTATTTTTATTTCCCTGAAAACCCCACCTGCAAACTATGTACAGAACTAGATTTAGGTTTATTTACAGGTTTTTTTAGGTTTATTTTCCCAATTCAATTGGGAAAAATCTTCTAAGGATGTTATAGACAAATGTAGAGATTTAGGAAGTCAGAAAATGGAAAGGGCTAAGCTATAAACACAGCTTTACCCCACTATTAATCAGGCTGAGCAGAGAATTAAGGGAACAGCAGGCTTTAGTCATGATGGTGAGATAGGTATTCAGCAATGATCCCTTGCTGGATTCTCTGTGGTTTGGCTGATTCTGATTGCAAGCAATATTCAATGGCAGATCCAAATGGCAAAAATCCAAGGCAAGTGGAAAGACCACCAAACTCAGTGGTATCTCAATATACTATTTCCACAAGACAGAGATTTGTGAAAGCCATGCTGCTTCATTAGTCAGGGGAGAACCAAAATGCTAGGGTCTCCCCCAGACAGAATAGCAGCCAGGAAGTCAGCTTCAGTAGCATCCCAGAGTAGCTGGGTCTGGGTGCCGCTGGCAGCTCTCTCTCAAATGGACCTAGGACTTGCCAGGCTTGCAAGTCTGCACAGAATGGTGCTGAAGTGAGGGATCATCCAAAAGCAGGGACGATGCAAACAGGAACTCTCACAGCAGGTACTCTATCCAGGCGGGAATTCTCACACCTTTTCCCTGGCTCTATTTATGCCTTTTTTAGACAAGTGTCCATTTGTCATTTATACTGGCCAACTACCAGACCCGTTCCCAGCACAGGCTTCCACACAAGTCAGCACATGTGTGGAAAGGCACCTTTTTCTGTTCCCCCCTTAAGCCCACAGGGTGGGGCAGGGGAAAACAGCTTTTGCACCTTCTTTTCCCCATTCAAACCTGCTGGAGGTGGCAAGAAGGAAGGAATTTGGGTGCTCCAGGACATAGACAAGAGACAAAACAAGCCATTAAATAAACAATAAACAAAGAAAGGATCCTGCTCACTCAAGTCAGTTGCAGTCAGAAACAGTGTTTCATAAAACCATAGAAGTACTTTGGTTAGAAAAATCACAGAATCACAAAATATTAGAGGTTGGAAAAGACCTCCAGAGATTGATCATTGGGTCCAAACCCCCTGACAAAGCAGGATCACTTAGGGCAGTCTGCACAGGAACACATTGAGGCAGGTATTGAAAGTCTCCAGAGAATGAGACTCCACAATCCCTCTGAGTAGCCTGTTTCAGTGCTCCATCACCCTCACCACAAAGAAGTGCCTCCTTGCGTTGACATGCAATGACTGTGTTCTAGCTAGTACCTACTGTTCCTTTTTCTACTACTGAGCACCACTGAAAAGAGACTGGCATATTCATCTTGATACCCACACCTCTGATGCTCATAGACATAGATAAGATCCCCTATCAGTGTTGTCTTCTTAAGACTAAACAGCCCCAGGTCTCTAAGTCTTTCTTCACAGGACAGATATTCAAGGCTCTTCATCATCCTCCAGGTTTCCATTGGATGCTCTCAAGAAGATCCCTGTCCTTTAAGATGAAGTTCAATCATTAGCCTAACACCACCACTGCCATTAAACAATGTTCCAAAGTGCCATGTCCATACATCTCTAGAACACCTCCAGAGATGGTGACTCTATCACCTCACTGAACAGCTTGTTCCAATGCTTGACCACTCTTTCAAAGATTTTTTTCTTAATACCCAAACTAAACCTCCCTTGGCACAATTTCAGGCTTTGATTTGGTACAAGTCTTTTAACAAGATATTTTCTAAAGACATTTTTGGGGGGTTGTTTGTGGTTTGAGGGTTTTGGTTTTGTGGGTTTTTTTTTCACATAGATGTAATAGAAAAATGTGAAGATGGCTTCACTGACGCAGGCATCTGAATGCAAAACATCACTCTGCTCTCAGCATATGCTTTTAATATAGTTGTATTTAAAGACTATTTAAAGTGGCCACCTTTAAAATCTCAGATACTGACACTCTGAGGCCATAAGTCCCTTCTGAAACAAGTAAGGGCAATGCTGTCCTCTCCTGGGCAGCAGGATTGTCAGACTTGGCACTGTAGGGCTTGCTTTTGTAATCTCCAACACTCACAATAAGTCTATACATGGACAAGCACTTTCCAAATGCAGATAGCCACACTGACTTTGCATGCTGAAGCAGTAGGATTGTTTGCATCCTGCTTGCACCTTTATTAAGTTTTACCAATGGGATGCATCCCATCATCCTGTGCTGCATTTTGCTTGGGCACAGCTGGAGGTTACAGAGGCAACTGCAGTATGTAGTTATTCCCAGCTGAAAATGGGACTTCGTAAAGGGTCAGTACATTCACTTTGAAAAACTTCAACACTAACTCTCCTATCTGAGCTTCTTGTCCACCAGAGATGAATGGCAGAAAAATATTAACAGTAGGAGATAACTGGGAAGGATTAACAGGATGGCTTCCATTTTCTGCTGTCTTCATAACTTGTGGCATCACCTTTTTTCAGGCCCAGGGGAGGACCTGGGGAGCTGAAAGATCTTGTGTTTGTTTATAGGATTATTCCCTAGGTGAAACTTTGTGATGTGGCAAGCTATTGAACATCTTGAAACCTACTACAGCCCTTAAATGTATCAATAAAAATGATGTAACATTTGTATGCTTTTCTGTAAAACTCATTTCATCATAGTCCTGATGAAGGATGAAGCAAAAATATAGACATTTTAAACAGCTTTTGTGCATGTAAGTAAATGTTATCACAAGAGTATCACAGGAACCAGGTGGTAAATTTCGTCCAGTACAGGTATGGGATCTGCATGGGAGCTCAGTCTCCCAACATGATTCCATACAATGGATGACTGAAAAGGAGGCAGTTCTACAAACAGCATTAGGGACCTGCTGTGGCTAACAGTGAACCATCTCCTTTACTGCTTGCCCAGCTGCTTAAAACTATTTTCCACTGCACACTTTGTTAGTAGCTTCTGTGGCAGGTCAGCATAGAATCTGGTGTAAAGCTTCTTTATTATCCTGTTGCAGCACAAAAAATTAAAAGGCTGCTGGCCATGATTATTTTCTACAACTTGACTATGTGGGTGAAAGAAATGTAAGAAACAGAGCTGACAGCTCCTCAGATGATGAGAAATAACCATACTTGAGTAAAATTACCCTTGAGTGTGCAGATCCCTTTCTAATTAGTGGCAATAAGGACAGAAGGAAAACTTAGATGAAGGAAATGAGTTACATAAGAAATTTAAGATTAAAAGAGAAGTAAACATTGAATCAAAAGGCTAATGATCCCACCAGCAGCACAATAACTGCTGCTCTGCAGTGTGGGGAGACTAGGTTTTGATGTCAATCATGCAACACTGGAAATGATTCACCATCTTCTTCTTCTTTTTCTTTTTAATTCCTTCTTTAATTAGTAGAGCTTAACCTATATATCATATACACATGTAAATCACCTGTCTATCCATCTGTCTGAATATCCTAGCCCAAATCCCTTCTTCCTTTGTTATTATTCACAGCTGTCCCTAAGGGTACTGTTGAAGCAGAACATCGCTGAGTAAATCAGTATATTTTAAGGATGAGCTTTCATGCAAGTGACACTAATTATCACAAAATAATGAAACTATATTCAAGCCACCTGACCATATATACTGTACTGTTTTATGTTCCATCATCCTTTGAATGTCTCTGCTGGTTCCAGTAGGTGGGTTGTTTTTTTCATCACTATTCCCAACAGCTAAAATTAAACTGTCTCAGTCTGAGAGGAATCATATAATCTGCAGCAGTGCATAATCAGGTTTTTTTCAGACAGAATCAGTCATCGGCACATTTTAAAACTTTCCAAAATTGTCACTTTTCAACTCTGGTGATTTCTTCTCATTTTACTCATGAAGGAAACTAGCAAAGTGTATCTGCTCTGGTTTAAGTTGTGATCCCACAAGATTGTAATTTTGTTAGAAGTATATGCTTACTTTTAGCTTTATTGTTGAAGCTAAAGGCAAGACACCAATGTCACAAAGGAAAGGGTAGTGGCACTGTGCTAATTACTATTAAAATCATGTTCTTGACAAGCAGAAGTAGCTTCAGAAGAAAAATAAATGTAGAGACAGGTCTGCTGAAAAAATGGTGCTAAGTCAAATAGTATGCCTTCTCCAAACAGTACTCTCCAGCCACTGGAAAGGCTTTTTGACACTTTATTACAGCATGTACTGCTGTATGATGACATTAAAACAAACAAACAAACCAAAACAAAACAAATAAAACAAAAAACCAAACAAAACCCACGAACTTGTAAGGAACGGCAGTGCATGGTTTTGTGGAGTGCCCACTGAGCTATTCAATAGATGAATATCCTGTATTCCTAGAAGCAGAAGAAGAGAAGAGTAGCAGCAGCTTTGATCCTCGGTGTGCCAAGTAAATACAAACTGTGGTACTGTATCCAACTACTACATTAGAAACTTTCTCTCCTTGTGTATATAAGCCTCATAGCCTTGATTAGAGCTTGGAGAAAATAATTACCCTACCTCCAAGAACCACCTTGCTTGTTTATAGTCCCTGCAGAGGGACAAAAACACAACTCTCATCAGCCATTAGCTTTACAAATATCACTCTACTTCCTACCTGTTATGAGCAGGAAGATTACATGCCCTTCCTTGTGCAGAAACAGTAAAAGAAATGGTGAAAGACAGGAGCCTGCAGACTACACACATGAAAGGCAACAAAAGAGACATTGTTATTGTTTTATTTTACAGACCATGATTTTGTGATATGGTGAGAGTCAGTGGGTCCCATCTATCTTGTCTAGACACCTCTTTATTCATTAGTGTTACAAGCAAACTGCCACACTAGAAAAGGTTCTCCTGAAGTAAATAATCTTCTTAGGCTTGTAAAGCAAAGCTAAACCTAAAGAAGTCTTGATGAACATCATGTCCAGCCGGTGAAATATTCAGAGCAAGTACACCATCAGTGCACAAATCTCTGTCACCAAAATGTCCAAAATACAACATGTGCATGCATTTGTGTGTGTAATGCCTCTGCATTAAGTATTTTGGGCATCTGAACCATGCAGGTTTTTTCACAGCTACAGCCTTCCCCATTGTCATCTCATGAACCTGCAGAAGAAACATATAGCATGCTGTCACCTACCCCCCCTACCTTAGCTTTAGTCATTGACAGAGGATTAGTCTTCCATAATAATATTCTCCAGCAGGATAGTAGAAAAAATTATCTTTACTTTTCCTTGGAAAAGATGATAACCCTAACATATTGGTATGTAAAATCCATAAATGGTGATGTTTGCATACTCATCTGACACACAGATCTAACCACAAACTTTCATTTTATGGGGTTATGTCAGAGGGAGCGACACCAAGTGCTAATTCAGGTTCTTTTACAAATTTAATAGATGTGTTTTCGTATTTTTATTTCAGGCAATTAATTGAGTTATTACATGAAGCTGAAATAATTGTTAATCCTTTTGATATCCCAATAGCAACCTTCCAACATCTTACCACATAACTATTTATCATGGCACTTTTTAATGATCTTCTTGTAATTTTCTCTTCATGCTTTTTTCCAACTGACCTGAATTAATTTTTTCAGGTCAAATTTTATGAGCCATTCTATGAAAGGCTTCAATAAAATCTTTAAATACAATCATATTACACACTTCTTTGCATTATTGAGCTCTGCATTTGCTAATGCACAGGTTTTTTTTGCACTTGCTTGCCCATTGTCCACTTGCAACTAATCATCCACCCCCACGTAGAGATTAAACAAAATATATTGCACCTATAAATTTCAAAAAAAGCTGCAAAAGAACAAAATAAGTCAAGTGCAAATAGGCAATTTGCTTTTCTTTAGAAGTGAATACCTGAAGTAATTTTCCTTTAATGTCATGTAACTACCTTATAGTGCAACTCTTTGCTCGAACACTCTAACCTGTGCTTGTCCAAATGGCAGTTTCATTGTGTGCATTTTATTCCAGAAATAATGTGCAAGGTACAGCTGGGCAGTATGATGCCCCATATAAAACTACATGTACATATCAACATGAAACCCACTTTTTGAGTCCATTTTGTTGTGTGTTCCCCGTGACTGTTAGTTCCCACATGCTTAAGCAAGCTTAAACTTCTAGAAGTTGCACTGCAGGGGAGTGTTGTGTGCCCTTATTTCCCACATATCTTAAAAGCTGCATCATGTTACAGTCAGTTATGACCTCCCTAAGCAGAACATCTCTGATGCCTTCCTCTCTGTCCTGTAAGTCACAAGTTGTGCTGAGTATGCCATTGCTTGTAATCTGTTCTTCAGTACATATAACACCGTGGTGAGGAGATTTATAATACCTGAATAGGCAGTTACAAGTAGTGACTTTAGGTGATTTCTGTTTCCTAGTGCACAGTGTTATACTGAAGGATGTTAATGTTCTTCATCCTCACAGGTGGCTTAGTCAAAAAATGCTGGAGAACACCTGGTGCACCATAAGCATCTCTGTTGAGGGGCTGCTTCCTGCCACAGGTTTTTACAGGATCTGGTGACTAATAACTATCCTTAGGTTTCACAATCAGATGAAGCAGAGATATCCATAAAACTATTACTGACTTCCTTAATGCTAAGGTGATATATAAAATTTCAAAGGGAATAGTGACTGGCATCTTCATGACTTAATGTTTTGTATGTAGGCTAGCTGGAGCTCAGCAGGGAACAAATCTTCCACAGGAGAGAAATAAAATAAAGGTCACAACAGATATACCTTATATTTTTCTCATTACCCAATTGATTGTTTTTTATCTGTATCTCTGAACAAAGCAGAGCTTAATATTTTTTCATTGTTTTACTGACTTGCTTCTCAAAGTATTTCCAAAGAGTATTTTTCTGAATGTACTGAACACCAGTGCAATAGAAAGTGACCAATGCTTTCTAGATTCTCTTATATATTTCAGAGTTCCTCAGCTCCCTGGAGGTAATTCAATGCCTTACTGTGATGTACCTGAAATTCACATGAACTTATCACTAAGGTGATATTGCTTTACTGAAAACATCCTGAAAGATACAGCATAAATAAATTCTATAAATTCCAAAGGGAGTAAGTGTGTGTGACACACAGCTCAAGTGGCTAGAAATTTAAAAGCTATTACTTTTCATCATTAGCAATCCCTGGAGCTAGAGCATTCAGCTGTGAAGACTACTTTGTACTTGCAGTGACACAAGGTCATCATAAAGAAATTATTTCCTGTGGAACTTAGCTGGAGTACCTTTCCTCAAATGACTTCCATGGCTACATGTAACCATGTTCTTATCACCAGAAACCAAATGCAGGACAAACAAAATAATCTGAAGCTAAACTCCTGTATCTTCATAAAACACTGAATGTCAAAGGGTTTATACTTCTCAGGAAGTACAGATTTCTGAATTTGCATTCTTCAAAAGCCACTTACAAACATTCAGTGTAATGTATTTATCAGCGTATGTGAAATACTTCAGCAGATATAAAAAATTGCCTATTATGTACCAATTTACTATTTCATTTCACATTAGTCCATGATTCATAACACATAGCTCCAATGGGGTTACAGAATGGAAAAAGTAAAATTACGACGTTTAAGCTTTAAAATGTATTGTGAAATGGACCAAAATAATAGCATTTAAAAATATTACTTAAAAAAACCAAAATCTTTCAGCTCCTATGCAAACTGAAAGATAAAATGAAGTATAATTGTAACCTTTCATTTTAACTTGTTTTCCCTTGTCTGAGTTCTTCAGCATCACTGTATTCGGTATTTATTGTCATGTCAGTAAAAGGACTAGAAAGTTGATATAATTCATCGGCCACTGCTCAGGTAACTACAATGTCTTGAAAATTCAGAGCTTTGTTATCTTTGCCACTCCAGTAATTGTGAAAAGCATGCTTTTCTTATCCTGGTGAAACCTGAAAGTGCACAGCTGTAAATCCTAATAGAAATATAGTTAATAATACCAGCCTGGAATTTCCGAAGTGCAGAGATCAGTATTGTGTTCAGTCAGCATGCAAGACTCCAGAAAATGTAATAAATGCTAATGAAGTACAATTTTACACAATTTCATGGGAATTCTGGTAGGGGATAGAGCACTTGAGAAGACCATGACCAATATTGAAAAATCAGAAAACTTTCAGTGGTCATTCAAGTTGTTATGTTGATAAAGAATCCTTGCTTTTGTGGGGAATACTAACTAGACACCTGGTGAGAGCTCTGTGGGCAGAATAGGAGATGTTTTGCATTGAGCAACATACCTGTTGACAGTGGTGCGAAGCATCTGAGCAGAAGAACAGGTAAAAGGAATAAAAGTGGGACAGTAAAATATTGAGAGGGATCAAAAATAGTGGGACAGGTTTCTCTGCTTCCTATGGTTCTCTGTAAGATCCTTCTTGTTCTTGATCAGCAGCAAGAGACTCACTTTTTGGGCACGTCAGAGTTTTGCAATGAACACCAGTATGATGCTGTGGTAGTATGAGGGATCCTGGGTCTCCCTGAACAAACCCATACGGACAGGGGCCCATCCCAGGGGGATGGACCTACTCATCCCAGGATACTGTAATACTGTCTTTCTATTCTGTCTTCCAGTATCATAGGTTATAAGGCAGTGCCTGACTGATACCCTTCCCTGCTCCTCCCTGCCCTTGTCCACTTCGCTTCTCTCTGGGCACAGTACCTGTTCCTTACCTCATGGTTTGTGGGTGAGACAGCTGCTAGCAGACAGACAATTATGAGCTCTGTCATGCAGCCTACTGAGGCCTTGAAGGCCTAAGCTGGTGAGGGTAGCTTTGGCCTGCCCTCAGGGCAACGAAGGGTGGATGGGGTGGAGGGCTCTAGAAGGCCAGTTTGTATTGGGTTGAGGCTAGCTGCCCTCACCCTGAGCCCAAAAAGCCCAATAAAGACTCAAAACGATTTGGAAGTAAAAAGGGTAAACTTTAACAACAAGTAAGAGGGAAAGGGATTTTTTNTGCAGGCAGCTGAAGTTGGATTGGCTTTGGAAAGCAGGATGCAGGAATCCTATTGCGAAAAGTGTCAGTGCCAGTCTCAGCAGACAATAACGGTGCTCGAACACACGGCGGCAGGCATGAAGAGAAGAAGGAAGAAGAAGACAAGAAGAAGGCATGAAGAGAAGATGAGAAGACCGGGCTCCCCCTCTTATAGTCCCAAAAGGGAAGTGGGAGTGTCTAACCATGCAACCTGGGAAAAGGATGAAACCATTCCTTGGGGAAAGACAGGGGGTCCCAGGGGGGCTTAAACTTTGACACAGTTTGGGCTTAATGGGTTTTGTACTTGTTCTGCCTGATTGCTTTTTTGTATATATGCTCTTGTGAATTGAATTTATCTTTAAACTTCCAGTCAGTGTCCAGTATCCTCATTCTTACTCTTGAAAGGGGGTGAGAGTCATTTCTTTCCTCCAGTCCTGGGTAGCTCACAGCCTCAAACTGGGACAGATGTGATCATAGATTTGCAATCACAAATGTCATTAAGAAGAGCTTTTCTTTTGAACTCACATTTTTCCTAGGTATTTCATCCTTTGTGACCTTGTTTCACACAGAAACTTGCCGGGGGTGCAAACCATTACACCATTTGTTTATTCCTCATTTTACCATTTTCATATATGGTATTTTACCTCCTACAGAGTCAGCAATTACACTACATCATGTTAAATCCCAGTAAACTGCTAAGATCAACAGTGGGGAAAAAAAAAAAAAACCAAAACAGCAAAAGCTACTAGTGAAGCCCTAGCAACTATAAAATATATGTGTGTGTGGATGAGTGTACGAAAAAGTAAATGTATTGTGGAATATTTCTAGCGGAATATTCCACTAAGGAATAACCATTTGTCTTACTGTACTTGAGTTCTGATAAAATGCTAGAAAACAGGCTATCTTTGCTAACAAGGAATCTTAAGTATTAATAAATCTTTTCTGGTGCCTCAGGCTCGTGCATTATCTCTTCCTCCGGCTAGAAATGTAAAGTTTTCAGGTTGAAGGAATACAATGTGCAATTTTAAATGGCCAGGCCTAAACCAGTGAATGCAGACTTTAGTCTATTTTTCCACTGAGACTACTTTTCTTCAAATAAGAAACACAAAATGCAATTCTTTATAAGCAGCTGGAATAGCCAATACACATCCACTGAAAACAAATTTCTAGTCTGACAAATGCCTCGGTCAAATGCAGTGGTCAGCTGCACAGGAATTAGTTTCACTCAACTCGTGTGCACAGAAAAATATCCTTCATTTTCAGATGCTCAGTAGAGCACTCAAAATCCTTAGGAAGAAAAAGTGAGCTATACAAATACATTTAACTTACTTTCCTCAAAGGAAGAATATGGAGCAAAAGCTTCCTTTTGCTTTTGTGAGGTCATTGAATAAAAATGTACATAATTTATCTTATAGGAATTACAATAGATAAAATTTCCAGTAGCAATTTACAGTTATTAACAAATATTTTTGTTAGGACTTGATAACAGAAGGCAGAGACCATCACTTCAGAAATAATTTTGATCTTTAAGATCATCAAGACCAACCATTATCTAGCTCTTTCAAGTCTAGAGCTAAACCATGTTCCTCAGCAGCATATCTCTGCCTCCAGGCATGGTGATTCAACCACCTCCCTGGGCAGCCAGTGTTTAATAATCCTTTCAAGTAAAGAATCTTCCCATATCCAGTCTAAACCTCCCCCTGTGTAACTTAAGGCCACTTCCTCTCATTTTATTAGTTCTTACTAGGGAGATGAGATTGACCCCCACCTGGATCCAAACTCATTTAAGATAGGTGAAGAGACAGATAAGGTCTTCCCTCTAATTGTGTTTTCAATTTTGTAGCTGTCCATGGCAGGAGAAAAAAATTATTTGCATAGTAAGTACTTTTTGGTAAAGGAACACAAGAAAGAGATAAAGCGTCTGTCTTAACATCATACTTGCATTCTTCTATGGGAGCAGATAAGAGATAACTTTGTATTACTGATCATTCTCCTCAAGTTTAGGAACAACCTTAATAGAACCAGTCTGGTTTTCAAGCATCTTGCTGATCTGGGATGTTACCAGTCTTCACAGGATGTGTATCTTACACACAGGTACATCCTAGAGAATTTGTGAAGAAAATCCTTGATGCCAAATAGTGGGGTAAAGTTTTAATTAAATATAATTATTCCCCTCTAGGCACAGAAGTAGTGGCTATTACTTCCTGGGGCAATAATTAATATTAAATCAATGCATAATGAAAATTAATTTGTATTAATGAATGATGCATTAAGCAGGCATTTATTTTAGGTTCTAAAAATCAGATAATATGAAACTTCAAAGTATGATCTGTCCTTTATTTCTTTGCAAAGGTCTGTGGGACGTCTAAAAAAAAAAAAGTAGGGAAACTCATCTCACTTGAGGAAGATGCACAATGATGCATACAAAGGGCTTCAAGGGGACCGTAATTGACCATTATGAAATAAAAAGAAAGGCAAAATTGAGCCAGGGTAGGATCATGAGTAGAAACTGAAAGAATGTTTGTTAATAATAGCCAGCTGGCTTTTCATTTGGGTTTGGTTTGATTTTTGGGGTGGTTTTGGTTTGGGTTTTGTTGTTGGTTTGGGTTTTTTGGGGGGTTTTCTTTTCTTTAGTTGGTTGGTTTGGTTTGGTTGGTTTTGGTCAGTTAGTTGGTTGGGTTTTTTCCTAGGAAACATATTTTGTAAAATCTTGTTTCTGATATGGAAATTTAAGGTGATCAAGGTGCCTGGGCTGACCGCTAAGGAATTAGGGCATGGCAGTGTGCAATACTGTGATAAATAGCCAGTCTGGTATTACAATAGCTTAGTGGATTAATGAGAGAGCTCAGAAAACACGTCTGAAAAAAACAATCATTGCCTTATCCAGCAGTGTTAGTGGAGTCCTGAAAGAACAAAATGTGGCTCAACGGAGGCGTGCATATTGGCTCATCAATAGTAGTGTGATTACCACAGCAGGCAGTAAATGCTGGTCTCCAGATGAAGCAGTGTGAATGGCTGCGTTCATACTCCTTATTTGGTATAGATCTTAACTTAGTCTTCAGTCAGAGTTAATTTCTCTCAGCTAGAGAGTTAATTTGCTCATTTCAGATAAAAGCAAAGGATCTAACTAACTGATGGATCAGGACCATGGAAAGACGGACCAAGGAAACTTTATATTGTAAATGCATCCAGCATCTTCAGCAATGCTTATAAAAGAAAAAAGATAGCAACACTGACATCAGTAAAAGTGACCACAATTGTAAAGCGGCAGATATTGTATTGACGGATTTGAATCACCTGGTGCTTTTTTGCACGATGCATAATATGTCTTTTTCAAAGGTGGAAATCTGTCCTGAAACAAAGCCACCTTGCAGTAGACTTGTGGATTACAGAACACAATTACAGAACATAATTATAGATGCTATTCTCAGAGCCCAGAGGGCAAATAGTATGCAGTCTGAAGAATATGCAAGGAGGAAATATGTATGGAAAAGAAAAATTTATGTTGAGATTAGGCTCTTTTCAAATAGAAAAGACTGGGGGAAAAGATTGGAAATTTTGGAAAATAGTCACATAATTAAAGTATTTTATACAATACTGAATGGAAAAGGGGAAATATAACTCACCTTTTAAAAAGAGAAAGAAGGATGACCCAGTGAACTACAGGCCAGTCAGTCTCACCTCTGCAACAAATAAAATTATGGAGCAGATACTCCTGGTGGCACTGCTGAGGCAAGAATAACAAAGAGGTGATTTGGTAAAATTGACATGGCTTCACCAAGGACACATCATGCTTGTCAAACCTGGTGGCCTATGACAACATCACAAAATCAACAGACAAGGGGACGACACATAACATCATTTATCCAGACCTGACCAAAGCCTGGTGCCACTATGCCACACCGACATCCTGATAATATATGGGTTTGATGGATGGGTAACCAGTGGATAAAGAACTGGCTTGACAGCTGCACCCAAAAAGTGTCTGTCCAAGGGACCAAATCCTGTTTACCATCTTTGTTGGTGACATGGACCGTGGCATTGAGTGCACTTCAACAAGTTCACCGACAACACCAAGCTGTGTAATGTGGCTGTCATGTTGGAAAGAAGTGATCCATCCAAAGGGACCTTGACAGGCTGCAGAGGTGGGCCTTTGCCAAAATCATGAGATTCAACAAGAGCAAGTGCAGGGCCCTGTATCTGAATCATGGCAATCCCAGGCACCAATATAGGCTTGAGCAGTGACTATCTTGAGAGCATCCATGAAGAAAAGTACTTGAAGGTGCTAGTGGATGAAGAGCTCAACATGAGCCAGCAGTGTGCACTTGCAGCCCAGAGAGCCAACCATGTCCTGGGCTGCATCAAGAGCAGTGTGGCCTGCAGGTTGAGAGAGGTGATTCTGCCCCTATAGACCACTCTCATGAGACCCCACCTGGAGTACTGTGTACAGTTCTGGAGCCCCCAGCACAGGAAGGATGTGGAGCTGCTGGAGAGAGTCCAGAGGACGGCCATGAAGATGCTCATACGGAGCACCTCTGTTATGATGACAGGCTACAAGAGGTGGGGCTGTGCAGCCTGGAGAAGAGAAGGCTTCCAGGAGACCTTGTAGCAGCCTTATAGTATCTGAAGGGGGCCTACAGGAAGGCTGAGGAAGGACTGCTCACAAGGTCTTTTTATGACAGGACAAGGGGTAATGGGTTTAAACTGGCAGAGGGGAGATTTAAACGGGTGTTAGGAGGAAGTTCTTTACAGTGAGGGTGGTGAGACACTGGAATGGATTACCCAGGAAGGTTGTGGCTGCTCCCTCCCTGGAAGTGTTCAAGGCCAGGTTGGATGAGGCCTTGAGTGACCTATTCTAGTGGGAGGTGTCCCTGCCTATGGCGGGGGGTTGGAACTGGATGATCCTTGAGGTCCCTTCCAACCTAAACCATCCTAAGATTCTATGACAGGGGGGTTGGAACTAGATGAGGTCTCTTCCAACCCCAACACTTCTGTGATTCTGTGACCTTTAACAGTCCCTTCCAACTCAATGCATTCTATGATTCTATGATTCTATAAGTCTAATGCAGAAGAAACTCAAATGTTTGAAGATGATAACAGATGAGGAGAAAGTACAAGAAGTGAGGGGTGGTGATGATCTATGACATTTAAGAACTAGAAAATGTAGAAATGTTGCCATCCTCTTATAAAGTTTTATATTCATATTTGCCGAAATGGTAACTGGGGCATAATTAATTAATATGTGTAATTAAGAAGGTCTAACCTGCTCTTAGTTCTGTAAAGAAACACACAGGTCATGAAGGCAGGCCACCCGGTGAAGCAATATCACATTATGAACTATAATAAGAATTTGAAATGTGGGAGTTTGTTTTGTGGTTTTTATAAGCAAACCCAAAATTTAAGTCCTTGGAAAGCTGTGGCTGGAGGTTTTTATAGCTATAAATGGGTTAGAAGTTCCTCTGACCTTCATGAGTTTTAATCTTTGAAATACACATAATTTTAAAATTGGGGCATGTTGTTCTGAAGCTACTCTGAAGTGCTCTACTTAATATCTACCTAACCTATAAATCTATTTTACAGTTACAAAATACCAATTTATTTTGCTCAGACAAAAGCGGCCCTGTGTGCATTCTGTATTAAACTTGAGACTAGTCTTATTGAAAGGTTTTAGCACAGCCAACCAAAAGAAACTTATTTGGCTTGCAAACAGCTACTTCTTACAAACCATAATGTGACATGGTAAGGTTGTCTCCCTATCATTTGTAGCAGAATTTGAAGGGTATAACATGTTGTCTGCTTTTAGCTCTATAATTTCATAGTTTGTTTACAGGATTTTCAAATGCAATTTTATGTTCCTTTATTTCAGATTACTATAGTCACCTCTAGAAAGAAACTAAAAAAGAATAAAAGGAAAAATACATAAAGCAGTTAACGCTTTCAAATTTTTGTGGAGAGAAGATGTTCACCCTCCTCCTCCCATCCTCCTTCCAGCCCATAGCAAAGGGATGAGATCTGAAGCTGAGCACCACATGAACATGCTCCACACATGGTGCCTGTTAAACAACAGCTCTGACCCTAAATTCACATTTCTTAAGCTGCTTAGTGTTCAACTCACTCAGCTTCCACCAAAGCAAATAATAAAACTCACACTGATTTTAGTGTGAGCAATCTGAGGCCAATATTTAGTGCTTTCAAAAGCTTGCTTCTTGACTAGAGTTCTTTTCCTTTTTTTTTATTTTCCCCATTCTTTCTTTTCCCTGCAAGTGTCAATACAGAAGAGGTATGCAGATATTTGCACTGCTTTCTTGTAAATAATATTTTTCAGTCTTTACCTCAATATGACAGCTGTGATTTTAAGGTTTAAAAAAAAAAAAAAAATGAAAGGACTTGAAAGTAGAAGCATTTTTGCTTGCAACTATCAATTGCGTGGAATAAATAAACTCTACAAAAATACCTTTTATGCTACTGGAAAACAGCCTTACTATATAAATTATTCCATAGAGCAGTATTAATTTAGATGAGATGTTTTGGCATGATTTATACAAATAAAATAAGATGGGATATTTTTCTATGTTTGTAATTATACCTCATGCTTATAGAAAATGCAGAAGTAGTAATCATAGAATAAATAGAATTTTTTTTAAAAGCCAACAACAACAACAGAAAACACATGCAGGTAATTCTTTGAATGGCCAAAATACAATTATATGCTCCCTTATTACGAGAGATTCTATTTCTCAAGAAAACCAAGCAAACAAAACACAAAACGAACAAATGAACAAACAAAAATCAACAAAAAATGCAGTAAAACAAAAACCCATACAAAAGAACCCATATACAAGGCAGCTAAAATAATGTTCATTGAATTCTCAGTCATAAGAATGCCTTTAAATCACTGAGAATGAGACGCTATGTGGATACCACTCCCTACTCCAGTATGGTCATCTAAATCTAAGGATAAACATTTACAAGTCCCAGGATAACCTTATCAGAAATGTTTAACCATCTGTCTAATCAATTTAAAAGCAGTTTGGATTCACGTGAAGGTTTAAAAAGTTTAAAAGTAGAAACAAATAAATGGATGTCTTTGTTTAATTTGAGGAACCAACCAAGACAGACAAACAATCAATTCCACTACAGGGATATTTTGCCAAACATTGCTCTCCTGAGACCTAAGCCAA
>VWZI01001998.1:66454-77278 GCA_013396835.1 Psilopogon haemacephalus
TATATATATATATATATATATATGCAATCAAACATTTGTGATAGAACAGCATTCATGCAAGAAATCCCACCAAGAATTTCTAGGATGCATGAATCTTCCTTGTAGATACATAGAACTTAAATCAATTAAAAATTGTTAAGCACATGAGTTGTACTGAATTCATTGACCAATGGAGTTAAAAGCCTCATTACCTTAAATTACAGTGTGCATGGTGGATTTTAGCTAAGACCAGGTGCACTTCAATGCTTTTATTAGCTTAGGAATATTTGGTTACAGGAAAAGATAACAGCACAATGCATATGAGGTTGGCCTTGATCTAATTACGCTGATTGGAGGGAGTGAGAAGTGCTTCTGGCAAGCAGTATAACTGCGGCATCAGTGACAGTGATTTTAGAACTCAGTTCTGATTGTCAGCTGGGGCACTTCCAGGATGCTACTGATAGAAATATTTTCCAATGTACTTACTTCAGATTTTTTTCTGTTAATTTTTTTTCCAGATTTGTGAAAAACAATGCCACATTAACAAAATTTTACCTACATCTAGATATTTTCTCTGGTCTTCCTAGGCACCAAACAGTAACAGATTAAAAGGCACATCAAGCTGCTTCTGAATTTTAAATGCTTGAAATATGATGAGTTTGGATGAGTAACAATACAATTTCCTAATAGTTGTAGCAATTTTTTTAGAAATTCTACACTTACTTCTGCATTGTATGTAGGAAAATGTGCTCTGCCGTATTTTGAGGCATTCTCCCACCATCCCCATGAAGATGGCTAGTCACATTGTGGGACATTCAGATCTCACTCTAGTTTTTCACTCCTTCACTCACTCAGAGTATGCTCCAGCCATGAACTACTTGATGTCTAAGCATTTATTTCCTACCAGTACATTTTTCATTTTTCTCTGTCCCTACCTTCTCTCTGCTGTATATTCTACCCTTGCGGCTGCAGTATCCCAAGTATTCATGTCAGAGAGGTAACTTCTTATCAATCAAATACATCCTTGAAATTTTGCCCTTCAGAGTAAAGAAGGAAAATGCACTTTAGTGGATGTGGTATTGTCTTCCAGAGGTTGTTGAGTTGGAAGCAGTAATTTCAAAATGTATTTGGAGTGTCACCTCTAGGACTCCAGAAGCCAGGAGGCATTTTAAGAGGCAACATTATTAAACTATTTCATTGCTTCATTGTACCAGAAACATCTTGCCTGGGTGTATTTTCCCCAAAGCTTTCTTACATGCCAGAATCCTCAGCTGCCCTCCTCAACTGTCAAAATCCCCAGCTTTTCATCTGAAAACTGCTGTTTCAATTATTTATTTGTTATTGAGACAATCTTCTGCATCACTTCACTCTTATAATTGGAATCACTACATAAAATGAACTATGTTTAGTGTAAACGTAAGTTTAAAAAGTAAGTTACTAACAGCAAATATGTAAAAAACCACTTTGTGATGTAGCTATTGTGTAGTAGTGAAAAGCAGTCCCATTTTTCTACCAAAACTGAGACTATGAAATCCAAATATCCAATTAACTTTTACAACATATTATCAGTGTATTATCTGTGGTCCTAAACATGAGCTCTGGAGGAGTTTTGCTTCACTCTCAGAACCAAACCATGTAATTGTGCCATGTAGTGGCATCCATTAACACTCATACCAATTTCAACTTTGGTACAGTGTAGTTAACATTCATTTTCTGGTTTTGTTTCACCTGTTTTATCTTCTCTTTCTGGACCCTTTTTTTCCTCTTTTGATCTCTTTTTGCTCAAAAATGAAAGGAGAGTGTAGAGATGGGGATAAGGAGGTAGAACTGTTTCACTTAATCATTGGTACATCAGGGGAAAAGAAGCAATGTCTTTTTGCTATGAAAACTATAAAGTTATTTCTTGATTACTGACTGAAATCTCATAACTTTTGTGCTGTGAGGCATGAAACTCATCCTGTCAAAAGAATAGCACCTTCACTGTAGAGTTACTAAATATTTATTTCAGTGGCAATGTTCTGTAAAGCTTTGACTGCTTAGATTGAGTGCTACTCCCAGACCTTTTCCTTTTTATTGATTGCATTAACACTTTTAACGCTCTGCTTTCATAAATAGTCACCAGAGAGCATTCATTCAACACTCAGTGCAACACTTTTGCATTGAGCAGCATTATATTTGCACATGCATATATCAGATGAACTGTCTTTATCGTGTTGGGGTCACAGAGCGTTCAACTCACAAGCTTGTTACCAGTCAGTCCCTTGAATGAACTCTCAAAGCAATTTTTTTTATGCTTTTCCTAGATCTACTTCAAAGCTTTCTATGACTTGCTGAAACTCTTTTTCCAGGCCCTTCAGAAAAAGAAGAGCAAGGATGTAGATCAAACCTCCTGGGAAAATGATATGCCCCACACAGGTGCTTGACAGGAAATAGACCAGCTTGAAAGGACAAGATAATTTTGTCAAAGCCAGATGAAATACTTTCAACATGATGAAATTTTATGGAGCCAAATCATTTCAAAGGCATATGAATAAGGATCACAAAGTTTATGGAACAAGGGAAAGACAGACCAAAATCTGCCTTAGGATGTGAGTTTCTCATGGTCAGATTTAGCACCGGTTGTGAGAAAACTCTCTTTGTGAACAACAGGAAGCCTTGCTCTCCCATGGGACCTTACATCCTGACCACTAGCATGTCAGCTTTCAATGTAAATTTGATCAAATACCACTGAAAATATTTCTCCATCAAAAACCGAGTTTTGACAAAAGTTGGATGTTAACTGTTCTTTAACAAAAGCATTGGAAGTGGTTGCCTTGATAAAATGTGGAAATAAGGTAAATTCTGGATTTTTTTGGAAGCTAGTATGAAGAAGGTTACTGTGCTCCAGGCATCTCAGAAATTTAATGTCGGCAGTGCCACAGGATGAACCATGTATTTGCATGAAGATGCACAGACACAGGTTTCAGCCAAGACCATTTAACTAATGCATCTCTAATTACTCAGCGAGGTCTGGTTTAATGCCTCACATGAAAAACTGCTCAACAGTTTAAGTTGTCATGCCTGCTGTATCAGTGTGGTTGCTTTAGATAACCTTAGGGTCCACAGGATGGCACTGTGCCACAGTAGATGCAATCACTCTGGAGATGCTAAAATAAATGTTGGAAAGAATGATATAGTTTCACCACAGTCTTACAACCTCTACTTATAATGAGAATCATACCTGCTTCTAGATACCAAAAAAGAGAATTGCTTCTTGAGTGATAATACTTTCTCTCCCTTTTAGTGCTAATACATATAGTTGAATGTAATACCTTTTCGGTACCCCGTGTGATAGAAAATGTCATTGGATGTGACAGCTCACTTTTTATCCATTGTCCTTGGCTACCATTATTTAAATCCAAATGAGAATTTAAGGCTGTGAGAGGAATATATATAAAAAATAAATAGTGTCTCAAGGATGAGTGATAGTTTGATACTGAAAAACAGTAAATGTGGTCACTTCCACAGTAGTCAGGGCAGGCTTTTGTGCTCAAAAGTCTGACCTACAAAGCACACAGGCACTTTAAAAAAATACTTATTCCTATAATGGTCAACTTAATCCATATATTTATTTATATTTTATTTATAAACACAATTTCCAAGGTCTGTTTTATGCTCAGAAGTGTAGCAATGCAAACTTTCTGGAGCCTTTTCAGAGAAACCAGGCCTAATGATGATTTTGAACCCTCCTTGAGAAAGTTCTCATGAATTAAATACGTCCACAGGATCTCTGCACTTGTCTAGACACAAATGTGCTGTTACTTTCACCAACATGTAGTCTTTCTGGAAATGCTTAGGCGTCTGATGTACAAAACATATTTTCACATCTGGCCTGTATCAAAATTTCTCTTCTTGAAACTTAGAATCATAGAACCATAGAATGTGCACTACCAAGACTATACTAGACTTAGAGTGTACCTTTTGCATGGGCTGTTATGCTTCCCCACTTTAGGAAACCTTTTCTTGTACTTAATGTTGTGCAGGGCAACCATAGGGTCAGGCACAGTCACCATGGGTTCATGAAGGGCAGGTCCTGCTTAACAAACCTGATCTTATGCTATGATAACATGACCTTCTTAATGGATGAGGGAAGGGCTGTGGCTGTTGTTTACCTGGACTTTAGTAAAGCCTTTCACACCATTTCCCACAGCATCCTCCTGGAGAAACTGGTGTGGACAGGTGAATGATTCATTGGGTTAAGGACTGACTGGATGGCCAGGCCCATAGTGGTGGTGAATGGAGATAAATCCAGTTAGTCGGAGGACAGTCACTTAGTGCTATTTCCCAGGGCTGGGTATTAAGGCCACTTCTCTCTAAAATCTTTATCAATTATCTAGATAAGATGATTGAGTGTTCCCCCAGCAAATTTGCAGATGACACAAAATTGGTTGGGAACATGTGATGTTCTCAAAGGTAGGAAGGCTCTACAGAGGGGCCTGGACAGACTGAATTGATAGGTCAAGGTCAGCTGTATGAAGTTTAGCAAAGTCAACTCACTAGGTCCTGCACTTGGGTCACAACAACCCCAGACAATGCCACAGCCTTTAGGCAGTGGCTGGAAAGCTGCCTGTTAGTAAAGGACCAGGGGGTGTTGGTTGACAAATGGCTGAACATGAGCCAGTGTGCTCAGGTGGCCAAGAAGGCCAAAGGTATCCTGTGGCCTGTATCAGGAACGGTGTGACCTGATACCAGGAGTAGGGAATAGATTCTGCCCCTGCACTCAGCTCCTGCGAGGCCATGCATGGCATACTGTGTTCAGTTTGAGGCCTCTCCCTACAAGAAAGACATTGAGTGCTGAAAGGTGTCCAGAGAAGCTGATGAGGGATCTGGAAACAACTCTTAAGAGTAATGGCTGAGGGAAGTGGGATTGTTTACTTTGGAGAAGAGCAGGGTGAGGGGAGACTTCATAGTTCTCCACAATTCCATGAAAGGAAGTTGCAGTGAGATGGGAGCTGGTCTCTTTTCCCTGATACCAGGTTACAGAACAACGTGCAGTGGCCTGAAGTTGTGCCAGGAGAGATTTAGATTGGATATCAGGAAAAAAATTCTTTACTGAAAGGATAATCAACAACAATAGGTGTCATGGGAAAGTCAGTGGAATCCCCATCCCTGGAGGTATTTGAAAAAACGTGTAGAAATGGCACTTCATGTGTGGTTTAATGGTCATGGCAGTGCTAGGTCAACAGAGGGACTCATTGATCTCGGAGGCCTTTTCCAGCCAAAACAATTCCATGAGTCTGTGATTTCTGTGCCTGATTTAGGTTCTCGTAGTTGTAGTGGTCAAGAACTTTTGGGGTCAGGAAAACACTCTCAGCATTAGAATAAACTAATTTGTATATTTTTGTCTCATTCTTCAAATTACTCCCTCTCTTTCTTTCTCTCCTAGTGTTACTTTGAAATTTTTGAGGCTTTCAGATTTTGTATTTGTAACAGACAGGTAATTAATTAATGTAAGGTGTATGTGGGTTTTTTTCAAAATTAATTTTGTTTATTTCAGTATTTAGGAGTCTCACACACTGCAACCTCTTGCTCACTAATTTTAGTAATAATCAGGTTCTCTTACAACAGTCATGGAAACATTATGCAGAGGAATAACTAGATATGGAAATAACTAGCAATAACAACATTAATTGAACCAGAAGAGAAGGTTCTTGAGGTTAATTATGCCACTTGCCCACTAGATGGAATCAAGGAAGCTCTTTTCTGCTTATGGCAGAATGCAATTGGTGAATTACAAGAGGCTTTAAGTATTTACTTGCAAAAATGATCTCTTGACTCACGAGGCTGGCTACAGCTTCAGACAGTAGCCAAACACTTTCAGGGAATTCTGTCGGTGTCTTGTCAGCTGCTGAGGCATCTGATTCTCCCCAGGATTTACAGGCTTCTGGGGAAAGAGGCAGACAATCTCTGACCTTATTCTGGTTTCTCTGGATGATCTGTATATCTCTTCCAGGGCTCCTAGTCTTGGCAGATGTAGGCAGGATGTCTTGCAGATGTGCAGTCTTGGCATGGATGTTAGTCTGGCTATGCAGGTTTGTCACGTGGAAGCATTTGGAACCTGTTCCTAGTAAACTGAGAGCAGTCTCCAGGCAACCATAATAAATAAAAGTATTTATTTTTCAGCAGAGCTAACTTATAGCTTAGCAAGGTATAATGCTGTAGAAGGCTATGGCAAAATCACAGCCAGAAGCATAGAGCAATGGCAGCAGGCAGCAGCAGGCATGTGTTACCGCTTATTTCTTTTTATCAATACAGCCCAAGACTAATGGGCCTTTGAACACAAATTAGCCAATCAGAATGGCAGTTAGCTGAGCTTGACCATATTAGGTTAAGCCATAGGCTTGCTTTTACCCAAATTTGGGAAAAATACAGGCCTCACACAAGACAGGCACAAGCCAAGTGTGTATACCTTGTTTACCACAGGATGTAAACAGGAGCAAATCAAGTCTGGGCAAGCCATGGTCCTTAGACTCAGCAGCTCCGGGTTCTTTGTCCTCTTTCCTGTGATTGCTTCTTTCCTTAAAAAAAGGAGGGAGAGCAGAGGAATACATCTGGGCAAGCCAGAACATGTATAAGTCTATTTTGGCCTATTCAGGCCTGCCATGAAAATATTTTGCTAATTAACAAGTTTTAGGGCTGGGCTGGCCATTAGACAGTTGACAGATGCTCTCTATTAACGCCTGTCCCTTCCCCAAGGGGAGAAGAATGGGAACAAGTGAGAGAATCCTACGGACTGGAAAACAAAAAGATATTTAGCAAAAATAAATATAGAAATACATACAAAACTAATATTGAACCCAGCCTCTCTGATGACACTTCCATCGCCATCATCACTAACAATGAGAGCAAACTGAATGAGTGGTAGATAGGAATTGGATTCAGGAACTAGATTCAGGAACACACAGATTGGAACAGAAGGCAGAATGGATAGAGTCCTCCTCAGAGAGTGGCCATTGAAGAACAGAGATTGAGCTTGATCCCCGCCCATCTTTATATTGAAGTATATAGAATGGAATCCCTTGCTGATCAACTGAGGATCACCTCACCTGTCCTCCTTGCTGATGCCTCCTGCTGCTTAATGCACCCCAGCAGAGTACATCAACAAGAGATTTTCTGCATACCAGTCCTTTCTAGTGACTATAAATGTCTGGAAAATATGCCAGCAACTTTGCAAAGTGCAGTTACTTAGAAGAGACTGAGATGGAAAGTAAAATCACTGAAGAGCATTAGTTTTGTTCTGGCAAAAACTAGAACACTAGTTTTAGAGTATGCTGTTTCAGGATGTTTGTAGCAGAAAGGGTGTGAGACAGAATGGATGTTCTTTAGAAGCACTGCAGTTTTGGTTTTCAGTTTATTACCAGAGAATTATTGTGCACAGTATTGAAGAACAGTGACTTGATGCCTTTGCATGTTACCTCCCTCTTTGGAAATGGCCATTGCTTAGAATAATATTTCTGTCACACCAATATACTGTCCTACTGTCCCAGCAGCCACTCATCACTGTGAGAACATCACTTCCCACTGGACACAATTTAGCTGGTGCATATCTCCACATGACTCTGTTGAAGTTTATTGCCATTGATTAAGGTGTATTAATTGGTTCTCTTCATAAATAGACAGTAATTCACAAGTCCTGTGTGTATCCTCAGGTGCAACCTACATGTGCTAAGCAAACTAATTTCCTTACATGAATGCTTTTCACTCCTTCCTTTAAATCCACACAGGTATTTCTCTTACCCAGTTTCATGTTGTTTCTGTTCCTCAGCTGTTTCCTTTTTAAATTATTTGCTAATAGAAGGGAAGCGTCTGAGCCAGTTAAATGCACAGAGGACAGTCTGAAAATAAAAATATTACTGCAACTTCCCATCTACAGTTTTATCACAAAATTCTGCTCATGTGTGAGTATTGCTCACATGAGTATCAGATGTTCATTTGCTGCCATTCATACCATAAATCTACCACCTGAAGGGGAGAATTCTTCTTCACCAGTCTTAATACTCATCAAATTTATCTTCAAAAGCCACCTCTGCATTTCATGTTGGCATATAAAGTGTTAAAAAAAGAAAATTTCAATAGACATCAATGAAGAGGTCCAAATTACATGTAGGTGGCGAATTCTCCAGTTATTGTCACACACATCATGGCTTTGGTGAAGAGCTTTCTCTGTCAGGAAGAAACTGTGATGTCTTTCCCATATAACTTCACAAAGAATCCAAGGTTGGTAATATCTAATGAGTATTTTAGCAACTACTTGAGAGCAAAGAGTTTAAATAAGAATGTAAGAAGCAAAGAGCAAACTACTGCACAATAGAATTTTTTTTTTTTTTAACTACTGGGAAGATGACTTCTTTCACCTCCTTCTGTTATCCTTTCTTCACAACCTCCAAGAGTTCTCCTCCTCTTTTTGCCTTTCTGCTAACCAAACATGATAAACAACCACATATATCTCTCGTTATGCCAATGAGCTTGCAGAATGTCTCTCTCTGGTTTTTACACGGTTCTTCAGTCTTCAGTTTCCACCTTGTTTGCGCTCAGTTCTTCTTTCCATTGAGCTTGTTGTACTAAGTTTTAACACTATTGCCATCTGCTTATATTTTAATGTCTCTGTCATGTGGACATACAAGAAAAAAATGGCTTTCTGTTCACTCCTTAACTTCTTTCCTGGAAACAGTTTGCATCTGCAGTGCCTTGCCTTTGTCATGGCATGAATCACACCCTTGTTTTAGATTGCCTCATAACTATTTGTTCCCTACACCACATCCACAGTAATCAGAGTTGAATTGAATCTATCCCTCTTTGTGTTGCTGATTAACTGGGAGGGGTAAGGAAGAAAAAAAAATGCAGTACATGATCTGCTCATTTAACTAAAATGGAGGCAATATATACAAAATGACATTACTTAGGTTATTCCCAGAAATGGCCATTTCCTTAAAGTACACACTTATCTAAGATAGATAGATGATAGTTACAGGCAAAGGCAAATGCATTTCCCTAAGAGGCAGCGACTTTCTATAGCTAAAATGAGGAGTGGGGGAGGCTGGACCTGGAGCAGAGCATGGCATTGTACACAGAGTCTAGGAATCTTGTGTAAGAGATGTCAAATCAGAGAGTCTGCATTCACAGCAATATCATATGTTGGTTTTCAGCTGGTGCCTTTGCAGTGGTCTTTCTAATCAACACAGGCTTCCCACGAAACCCAATTTTGGTTTGAAAGAAATAGGTTCTTTCATAACAGTTTTTTCATAGCTCTGGGACTCCTGGTTGGTAAAGAAAACAAGAAACATTTTTCTTCACAATGTCTCAGTTAATTTCCCTCGTTCCCTGGCTTTTCTCAGAGCAATCCCAGAGAAAGGCAATGCTCCTCCTGACTGGAGCTGTCAGGCATAACAGCCTTGGCTGTTACAGCCCTGTAAGACTGGAAACATGGATGTAACTGAAATGGAGCCTACGTGACAAGTAAACTGACGAATTCTAAATCTATTCACTTTCTAATTATTCTTAAAACTAGTGGTACTACACATTTATAAAAATCTGAAGTCCACCACGTGGTGCACAATTCACTTACCTTTTCTGTGAAAACTGCCCACTTCCTTTGTGGGCATAAAACCCACTTGAGGTTATGTCACTGATTACAGATATAGCTTAGATAAATTGCACTCCAAATTTTGTAATGAGAAAATAGGAACTCAGTGGAATGCAAAATCAATAATTTATTGTCAGGATAAGTAAAATCTTAATAGTCTAATCAAAGTACTGTTATTAGTCCAGATGTAATTATTACAGAAAAAAAAAATACTGTTAGCAAAAATAACTCTCCATAATAATATTCTAGCTAAAATTGTATGCACATTTCTGGACTCTACACCTTTCCCAGTTTTTTGTTTATGCTTTCACCTGAGCATGTTCCTGTGCAACCTGATCTAGCCATAGCTGCTTTAGAAGAGTGATTGAATTAGATGATTGTTTCCAAACCCTAACTTTCTATGAGTCTGTGATTCTGTGATTAGTAAGTGTTGATGATTAGTGTGCAGTTTGTACAGGTTTCTTTGTGTTACCAAAGACTACTGGACATTAGAGTTATTCCATGACAATAAACTGATCTTTAAAACAGAGCTGTGCATCTCAACTGCATCTGACAGGAAATCCCATAGTGAGCTCCATCACAGCACCCAGTCAGTGCACAGACAACTTCAATTTTCAAGGCTGCCAGTCCTGCCCTGCACTTGAGAGCTGCACTGGTTCCTTTGCAAAACACTTAACACCATTTTGAATTGGTGGATGTGTAGTGACAGCTACTCTTGTGCATTTTATTCTTTGGAGGTAAAATGTACATTAAAATATTTAATTGTCTATTTTAGAAAGTGGTTAGTTTATAGTGCTAAAAAGACACACCTCCACATTTTGAACTGGAAGTGTAGAATGAGCAGCAAGGCTCAGCTACCACCAGAAATTAATGAATTAGATACAAATGTGTTGCAGGTAGGAGACTTTGAGGATTTGAGATTCCATAACAAAGCAAGGTGCTTTCAGTAAAGTTGATCATAGCTCTTGCTTTTTATCAAACCCTCGCATCAGGTACTTTTTTTTTTTTTTTTTGCACTAAAGGCAAAAGAAAACTCCCACTTATTCTAGGTCTGAGAGATTAAACTCATAGTAATGAAAGATTCCCTGTTGCCCTAGGCAAGATTAAACAAATGAACCGAAATGAAATTTGCACAGAATTTAAGCTCTAAAGCTGAAATCCTGGAAGCCCAACTTATTCCTAATTATCTTGAAAAAACTGAATATTGGTCACATTGGGAATCA
>VWZI01001998.1:79947-106541 GCA_013396835.1 Psilopogon haemacephalus
TAATTTAATAAGCAACCACCACCCCCCCCCGGAGAAAAAAAAAAAAAAAAAAAGCGTCATTGCTGCTAGGAATACAGTTTTCATTTTATTCTTTGGGAAGAAAAGGACACCAAGTGTTATTGCCTTGCTCAAACATTAGAAGGGTAGCAGAACATCCAAGCACATCCAACAGAGTTTTAGCTTTTTCTCAATTCACAATTAAATATTTTAGTTCCTATTATGTATCAACCTACAGAGCTACAAAGGAAAACTAAGAGAAATCCTTCTCCTTTTATGTTCTATTCTGAACGTACAGCTATTGTTTTTGCTTTGTGCAATTTTCCACTATACCAGCTAGTGTTTGTCAAATGTGCTGAACTAAAAGCTTTCCACCTTCCTTTTTAAGCAAAGCTAAACTTCTTTAGTTAAACTAAACTAAAATGAAGACCTTGCTAACTGAGGACAGCAGACTCGTACTGCTGTTGAAATGGTTAATATGAGAGGAAAATGCACAATTTATGGAAAAAATCCAATTCAGCTGACAACTGTGAAGTAAAGCAAGTACAGCTATTGCCATTTAAATTTCATATCCCACTGGAACAACTGTTCAGTGCTGAAGCTGCTTCAGACATAAGGATTATTGTTTAGTTAAAAATAATTACCAGGAGAGCTGATAGCAAAACTAATTTCTAGAGATGGAGTATATGTTATTCTAGCCACTGCACTGAGAAACCTAACTGAAAATCTTCTGATAAAAGTGTGCTCAAGAAGACCCTGGCAAAATAAAGTGGAATAGGTTTAAAGAAAATGTAGATGTAGAAAAACGTAACAGTAAAAAAGACTTTTCCTAACTAAGTGCCCCATTAGAACACAAAATGAATGTATTTGCACCAGGAACTTGCCTGAAATCATATGACTGCTATGAATAAGTCCTGCTTTATGTAAGTGCTCTGATTCTCCATATTTTTTTCCTACTTTCCTTTCACCTCTTTTTTTTTTTTTTTTTTTTTAATCTTAAAGGAAGAAGAGAAACTCTCACCCAGCTTCAACTGAGCTATTTCAGAGTAACATTAAAGCTTTGACTTTGGCTGACAAATGACCTCCCCATAGGGATCTCTTTCTCTGCACAAAACTGGCCATTGAAAAATATTGTAATCAGACATGGAGGTGATTTTATTGGAATAAGCTTTTTCATTCCTGTTGGCTGTCAAGCAAGTTACTACATGAACCATTTATCCAAAAAAATCAATGAGAGGCTTTTGAATGTCATTTTTCTTGAAAACTTATAGAAATACCTAAGCTTCAAAAAATGTATTGATGCGTGTCCCTGTGTGTGTGGGTGAGTGAAATGAAACTGTGTCTGGACAATGAAAAATGATAAGGAGCTCTGAAGTTCTCTTAGATGAGGTCTCAGTGTGGCAAGGAAATCCCCAAAAAACTTTCCATCAAGTAGTGACACTCTAAGGAGATTTCCCAAAGCAATGGAACAATAAATGTGGAAAATTACTTCTAGAAATATGAAATGTAAGATAACTGTGGTAAAAAAGAAATGAGTAATCCTCTCATATTCTAAGAGAGTTTCTAAATCTCAGATTGCATCCTGTGAAAAGAGGCATCCTCATCATGTCCTCCTCTTTCTGGACTCTGACTTGAGCAGCTGCTACAGATCTCTGTCAGACCTTTGTTTAGTATTAGACTCATGCATATGTTTCACATATGAAAGAGTAAAGACAACTTTAGATAATTGAAGTATCTATTAAGAAGCTTCAATCATGCAGACAGAAATAAGCAAATCCCCAAAATCAGCATTCCTACTACTTATATGTAGATAAGTGTACTTTGGAAAATCCTCAGGCACTTGGAAAGGTACATCAAATCAAAAGTTTCTTTAAGCAACCATTACTCTTCAGCCGCATTAAGCAGCTGTTTCAAAGATCAAGGAAATCTGTATTGATTCCTACAGCTTGATCCTGCCACCACTAGCACAACAGGTTTTATCTGCTGAGCAATGACTCAGTGATTAACCCCAGTTCATTGAAAGACTTCAGCCATTCTGACAATAGTTATTGTTACTATCTGCATCTTGATCAGGAGTTACACCACGAAGAAGAGTACAGGAGCATGATAACCTCAAGATCATAAACAGAAATAAATGTTAGGTGTGCTTTGACCTGCTCCATAATTCACTAATATTTTCATGTCTTCTTCTAGTCCACATAGGAAGATGCATGTGAATTCAAATTCAGATCAGTAACTTTTTGCTCAGACTAAACAGAAAAATTGATTTGGCAAAAACATATGGAATGATATATTGTGTATAAACAGAATAATTACATTTACATGAGCAGTAGTATCATATTTGTAACATGCATAAAACAGGAGGGTAATTTTAAGCAAACATGCATGGAAAATTAGATATTCAGGGAAAGAAAAGATATATCAAGATGCTCTCTTCTCATGATACAAAGTAAGTAGAGAAAGACTGCCTCATTTCCATGCATTTGCAGTCTGTGCAGCCCAACGGACAAAGCTTCAAAGGAGACCTCGCCTTAGGCAATGTGCATTTTACCTCAATTTGAGGCTTCTGGTAATGTTTCAAAGGGAGGAGTAGGGGGTTCTATATGCCAGTATTCTTACCTTGCGTATTCTTTTCCATCCGTGCATGATAAATGATCACAGACATTTCGTTTGGTTTGCCAGCCAAGAACTGTGAAATGTAGTGTGTCAATAACAGAGAGAATATTTCTGAAATTAAATAGATTTAGATATGCTTAAAACACTGGAGAACTTAAAAAAAAAAAAAAAAGTTACATCAGAGTATGTTTTAAGTTATGGGTATAATATATTTATATCAATAAGATGGGTGAATGGATGGAAAAAAAGACTACGTGCCTAACTAAAATATAAGAGATAATGATAGACTAAAATAACATAAAGTAATAATGTTTGGAAGTAAAGGTGTCAAAACCAAAAAGGATTAACATAATATAACTGTAATAGAGAACATCATAATAAAGCCATTTGTTTCAGTATGACACTGATAAAACCACAAGGAAACACATGAAAATTAAAAAAAAGAAAACAAACAAAAAAAAAAAGGTTAATGAGAGCTTCAGGAAGCATTTTCATGTAAGGAATCTTATTACTCCAGCCAGCATTCAAGAGCAAATTGTAAGACAAAAACTGTAAGATAATTCAAGAAAGAGATATGTAAAGTGTCATGCTGTTATGCTGATTACTGCCTAGATTTATGATACAAACTTCACAAATTACAGTATATAAACTGGAGAGGCGGAATAAATATTCTTTCTAAAACTTAATCACTTTCTAACATGAAAAGGCTACAAGGTGATTCTTCAGAGACCAAAAATGCAACCTGCAAAAGCTTTTTTTTTTTTTTAATAATTTTTATTTTTGGTGGGAGTTTGAGCTTAATAAACGGAAATTGGAGTTTACAACTCTGTCTGAGACCAAAGAACTACAGTATTAGCACAGTAAATTACTTTCATGTTCAAACTGCCAAAAGCAATTTGGTCTATGCATATAGAAACAAAATCAGGAGATTAAATCAATATGTTTTTTCCATGTTTGTGGAGAAAAGATAATTGATTAGAATAGCAGGTCACATCTATACTAATTTACAATTTGGTAGCTGACATCATCTCTGTATCTTTGAAATGAACACCAGCTCATGATACCTTTTAATTACTTTGTTTTGTAGCCAGAATATTGAAGGCTAACTCATTAACCTTCTTTGCCTTTCAGGGTGTGCTTTTTCTTAATGTTTGTGTTTGTTTCAACCTGCAGCTATTCCCACAGACTGCAGCAGTATCTATTAGCAAACTTGGTCAGCTGCAAGTTCTGTTTCATAGCTTAAAATATTCCACAACTTGTTATTCCTGATTCAAACCCACATTCCAGTTTTATAAGTAAATAGAATGTTCATAGAGTATTTTCACTATTTCTAAATGTGAATCCTTTCTCACAAATGCTAGAAGTATACCTTAGATTATTTTGTTGATGGCCGATGATTAGGAAAGGATTGTATAAAAAAATTATTTAAAATACTGATTTTAAAATGAGACATTCCACTTCTAACAAGCATTCTCTTACTTATGAGTAATGACTCCTATTTAATGCATTGTTAGTGCCTTCCTAAAGCAGAATCATGAAAGTACCAGGAAGAAAGGAGAAATAGATGTCCTGGATCACTGAAAAAAAATTTTCAAAGTTAGGACTAACAAAACCAGATAAAGACAAAGAGATGCAAATTAGAGAAGAATCCACCACAAAGCAATAATTCTAATGCCATTAGGGTGTTTCATTTATTTTTCTAAAATGAGACCTACAAAAATAAGAGAACTGTATAATACAAAGTTCTCCAGAAAATGAAGACAACTTTGCACCTTTCTGCAGGTTGAAGAGGCATAATTTTTTACACCATGAATATGGAAAAAATAAGAAAATAATTAGAAATTGTTTCATCCTTCCCCCACTCCCAAAAAGAAAAACTCACAGTCATTTAAAAGGGACCATAGAAGAGTCTGACTGCATTCAGTTCTGGAAAGAAGCTGTAGTAAGCACAGAGGTATTCTGCATTTCAAAGGAAGGTTTAAGTGATAACAGATTAAAACTATCTTTGTCTAATCAGTTACTTAAATACTACTAATCATCTGGGCTATGTGCCTAGCTCCATGTCTATAATCTGAGGGTCCTAAATCTAATAAAGTAAAAAGGGTCACCTCACACTCAGATTAGTGATTTTTACACACTTGCAAGTTATACAAGTGGACCCCAATAAAAGCTCACTTCTACATCTTAAAAGGGGGCTACATACTGAATATATAAATTGCCTATATATAAAATTATAATGTAATATTTTAAGCAACATAAAAGCAGAAGAAAACAGCCTGAAGCCAGGAATCTAGCAATTAAGGTACATAGTATAAATATTAATTCAAAGTCCTTAGGCAGCAGCACAGAAGGAAATGACCTAATTCAGCAGACATAAGGCCACCACAGTAATTCTGAATTAGTCTCTAAGCCTGCCTCTGCTATCCATCTATATCTTTTGCATTAACTCCTCTGATGTGCCCGCACATATACTTGTACATCTGAGCAAGTCCTGATTTTAAAATAATTTTTTATTCTCATTTATCCCACATTTTGCTGAGCAATAGCATGGTCTAGCTCACCAAATGACCACTGAAGGAAATGGACAGTGGTAAAAATTAAAGGCCTGGGAAATGAAGAAATTGTTTATGTTGATTACTGTTGTATAGCAGATCCTAAGAAATGAGGAAAGTCAGCTCTTATTAGGAGAGGATAAATACTTTTGTCATTTAATTTCAGTGTGGACAAAACAGCTGGAGACTGAGTGCACCAGTATCAATAACNGGTAAGCCTAATAATGCTCCCTATTGTTTTATTATCTGCCAAATCCTTTTTACAGAAAATCAAGGATTGGCATTTCCTACAACTGAGCCTTTTGTGGATGCTACAGGGTAATCCACCAGTGGTGACAAAGACCTGAGTATAAAGAGGTATCATGGTAACCTGTCAAGATAAGATTCAAAGACAAATTCCTAAACACCTGGAGATCTTATTGCTCCTCTGGAAATTGTGTTATCATTACACAGGTTTAGAGGGTGTTGTAACCAGACAGACTCTTGGCATGATGCAAGAATGAAGCCATCTAAAATCCTGAGCTCTTCAAAAGAATGTGCCTAATACCCTGGAGTTTAGGCTCAGCGTTTTATTGTTACAGGAGGTGATATGACAGAGTTTTCCACTTTTTCTCATCACAGCACCATATGGAATAAAATGTTAATGATTAAAACACATTGCTATTTCCAGCATGGGGAAACCTATGGCAATGCCTATCACAATGTTTACCCAGTCCTGAAACTGTGATGATAGAAATTATCAACATCTAAGAGTCAGTAATACTGACAATATATTCTATATCCTCACTCAAACACATCAAATGCACAGCTAATTGCTGTGTGTGCTTATTGCTCCCCTGTCATAAGAGATTCAAACTGATGGGCCTGGATGCCATCCACACAAGGGTACTCAGACAGCTACCTGATGCTGTTGCAAGGATGATCTCCATAATATATGAGAAGTCATGGAGATCAGGAGAGGTCCCTGAAGGCTGAAACAAGGCTAATTTCACCCCCATTTACAAGATGGGTTCCAAGGAGGACCCAGGTGTTCTGGTAGACCTGACAGGCAAAATAGGCTTATACATGTACTGGCTTGCCCAGACATGTTTTTCTGCTCTCCTTCCTTCTGTCTGGGGAGAGGCAAGCACAGGAAAAAGGACAAAATACCTGGAGCCATGGAGTCTAAGGACCTGGGCTTGCCCAAACTTGTTTTGCTCCTCTTTGCATTCTGTGGTAAACAAGGTACATGTGCTTGGCTTGTGCCAACCTTGCGCCAACCTTGTGCCAACCTCGTGCTGTGCTTATGATTTCCTTGCTATGGGTATAGCAAGTCTGTGGCTTCACCCAAATATGGTAAAGCTTGGCTTACTGTCATGCCAATTGGCTAATCTGCATCCAAAGGCCCATTAGTCTCAGGCATTGATATAAAAACAGATGAGCAGGTAATACAATGTGCCTCTGATGTTGATGTGCCTCTGCCACTGTATCTGTGCCTACTGCTACTGCCATTGGCAATGATAATGCCTTATTGTTTATAGCATTAAGCTATAACTCAGCCTCCTGAACAAACAGGAAACTGCTTGCATTGAGTTTATGAGGAAACAGCTTTAATTGTCTTCATGCAATAGGCCTGTATAGCCAGCATGACACCGTTCTGAGACTGCATACCACAAGAATCTTACCTGCACCTGCCAAGATGAGCAGCCCTGGATGGGATACACAGATCATCTGCAGAAGCCAGGAACAGGTCAGAGATCACCTGCTCCCTTTCCCCAGCATCCTGTGGAGCCTGGGAAGAATCAAGAGTCTCAGCGGCCAACAAGGTGACCAACAGAATTCCCTGCAAGCATTTGGGTACTGTCTTAATCTGTTGATAACCCCACAAGTTGGGAGAAATAATACCTAAATCTTCCTGTCATTTACCTGGCCTTCTGCTGTAAGCTGAAAGGGCCCTGAGTCTATCTAGTGGGCAAGCGGAATAACTAACCGCAAGCAGTACATTGACCACAAGAACTTTCTCTTCCAGTTCAATTAATGTTTATAAATTGCTGGTTATTATTTATAGTCTAGATATCCTTTATGTAATGCATTCCAACACCATTGCAAATGAACATATTATTATTAAAGTTAGTTGTCAGGGGTGATAAAAGTTTTTAATATCAAAATTAATAAACTGTATCAATTTTGAAAAATAATCTCACATTAATTAATTACTCCCTTCCATTATACCAGGTTAATTATAGACTCCTTACAGAATCACAGAAACATTCTGGTTGGAAAAGACCCTCAGATTCACCAACTCCAACTCATACCCCTACTCTACACAGTTCACCCTGAACCATAGCCCCAAGTACCACATCCAAACAAATCCAAGGTTGGTGGTTCAACCATCTTGCTGGGCAGCCCATTCTAATGCTTGACCACTCTTTCTGTGAGATCTTTTCCTAATATCTAGTCTAAACCTAGCCAGTCTCACCAGTCCCTAGGAAAGTTACAGAACAAATCCTCTTGAGGACTGTCACAGGTCAACTGAAGCATGTAATTGGGAAAAAACAACAGAGATTTATCAGGGGCAAATCATGCTTGATAAATATGATAGCCTTCTATGTCAAACGACTTGAGTCAACTGATGCAGGGCAAGCAGCTGACACTGTCTACCTGACTTCTCACAGGCCTTTGACACAGTCCCCTGTAATCTCCTCAAGAAACAGACACGTTAGACCCTAGATAGGTGCAGAACTGCCTGACAGTCCATACCCAGACATGGTAGTCAACAGCTGTTTCTCAGCCTCTCACCCAGTTGGAAGTGCGGTTCCCCTGGGACCAAATTTCTTACTAAACACTGTTTGATATCCTCAGAAGTGATCTTGATTTTAGAATCATGACCACCCTGATGAATTTTGCAGATGACACCAAAATGAATGAGGAGGATGACACTCCAGAAAGAAAAAAACACCCTTCAGGAATTCCTGGACAGGCTGAATGAGTGCACTAGCAAGAACTTCATGAAGCTCAATGGGGAAAAATATATGGTACCCAGGAATGCAGCTCAGTCTGGGATCCACCTGGCTAGAGAGCAGCCATGTGGAAAGGGACCTGGAGATCTTGCTGGACAAATGACAGTGATGGAGAGATGGGACACTACTTGATGCAAGTAAGGTGTCTGTTTATTGGGTGCAAAGCACCAACTTATATACTCTAAAACCCAAATCTTTTACATTGTGTCAAATAGTGATTGGTTAGTATAGCTGTGTATATCAAGCTTATCAGGATTCAAACCCATATTCAGGCAAAGCTTACATTCTTTTTACTTGGCATAGCATCCCAGACAGTAACTATCTCTAATACAAAAACATCTGCCGAGGTTCTGCTCTTACATCTTTTCAGTCTTTCAGCAGTTATCTATTTGTGCTTACCATTACTTTTCCACCAGCTCAGTTGCACCCATGGTTTTCATCCCACTAAACTCAAAACATCCTCATGCATCAGTCTCTCACTATTCTGAGCAAANTCTCACTATTCTGAGCAAAGACTAACAAAGCATTTCCTTCAGACAAGAAGCTCAGCATGAGTGAAGGGTGTACTGCTGCAGCAAAGAAGGCCAACAGGATGCAGAGTTGCCTCAACAAGGGTATTACCAGCAGAGATAAAGAAGGCATTGTCCCACTGTACTCAGCACTGGTCAGGCCCCACCTGGAGTACTGTGTGCAGTTTTAGTCATTGCTGTAAAAAAATATGTCGACAGGCTGGTAAGTGTCCAGAGAATGATCAAAGGACTGAAAGACCTGCAATATGAGGAAAGCCTTGAGAAGACAAGGTTTAGGGGAGACTTTATTGCCATATACTTGGTGGATGCCAGGATGATGGAGACTTCCTTATTACAAGGGGTCACACGAAAATGACAAGGGGTAACAGGTACATGTTACTCCTGAAGAGATTTTGATTGAAATCCAGAAGAAAATTTTTCACAATGAGAACAATTAGACATTGGAATATTCTCACAAGAGAAGCAGTGGTTTCCCCTACATCTGTCAGTTTTAAGACTCAGCTTGACAGGATGTTGGGCCATCTCATTTAAACTACATTACCACACAGAAAGATTGGACCAGATGATTCTGGGAATCCCTTCCAGCTTGGCATTTTGTGATTCCATGGTTCCTTTCTACTAACTTCTCATAAGACTTCAATATTGTTCCCAAGGTGCTCAACAATCACCTATTTAAGAGCTGCATGATGTTTTAGGTGAATTAATACAGTATGAGATTGGATCACTTACAGCACACGTAGATTGGGTATCAGCATTTTTGTGACGGTGACCATGGTGAATTTACATGAAATGTCATGACATGTCACTAGTAGTAAAAATGAACCATGACATAAATAAGAAAAATGTCTTGTAATTTTTCAAGGACAAAATTAAGGTTCAGACCACATAAGATAACAGAAACTTCAGAAATATCCAATGAGGTGTTAAGCAGCAAGAGATAGCTCTTTTGAGAGCTGACAATGATGAGACTCTAACTTGCTATACTTTGACAACCAGGGAATAAATTCTTTATACAGGCAGATCAGGAATAAAAACTAATGCCCAAATTAATGCTAAGGTGAATAAAGACCAAAACTGTGCAGAAAGATAGAACAACCCCATTTACCAGTATAGGCTGGGGACTGACCTGCTGGAGAGCACTGAAGGGGAAAATGATCTGAGGGTCCTGGTGGATGGAAGCTTGACAACGAGCCATCAGTGTGCTCTTGTGGCCAGGAGGGCCAATGCCATTCTGGGGTGTGTTAGAAGGGCTTTGGTTAGTAGGTCAAGAGATGTTCTCCTCCTTGTCCTCTACTCTGCCCTGGTGAAGCTGCATCTGGAATACTATGTCCTAGTTCTAGACCCCCTGGTTCAAGAAGGATGGAGAACTGCTTGAGAATGTCCAATGCAGAGCCACAAAAGTTATTAAGGAAGTGGACCATCTTCTTTACAAGCAGAGACTGAGGGAGCTGGGGCACTTTAGCTTGGAGAAGAGGAGACTGAGGGGTGACCTCATTTATATTTATAAATATGTAAAGGGTGAGTGCCAAGAGGATGGAGTTAGAGTCTTCTTGGTGATGCCCAATAACAAGACAATGAGCAGTGGTTGGAAGTTGACTCATAGGAAGTTTCATGGAAACATGAGGAAGAATTTTTTGACAGAGAGGATGACAGAACATTGGAACAGGCTGCCCAGGTGAGTTGTGGAGTCTCCCCGTCTGGAGATATTCAACACCTGCCTGGATGTGTTCCAGTGTGATCCAGTATAGGTGATCCTGCTCTGGCAGGAGAGTTGGACTGGATGATTTTTCAAAGTCACAGTTCTATCTCCTAAAGCGAAGGATAAAAATGTGGAACTGACTAATGATATTCCACTAGCACTTACTTAACAGTACATTTAAGTTGGATGTTAGGAACAAGTTCTTTACCATGAGGGTGGTGGAACACCTGTACAGGTTGCCAAAAGAGGTAGCTGGGCCCCATCCCTGAAGATATTCAAGGTTCAATAAGGCTCTGAGCAATTTGATCTAGTGGAAGATGTCCCTGATCACTGCAAGGGTGTTGATCTAAGTGACCTTTGGAGATCCTTTCAAACCAAAACCATTTGTGATGTACTAAGTATCATGCCTTTTATTATTTCTAGAAACAAACACTTTGCCCAAAACCTTTGATGAAGAGTTTAGTTTTCTTATTCTTGGAGATGTCACAATGGCTTCTGTACTTGTATTTTAGTATTACTTTATGCTTTCCTATATCACCGTGAGAGTCTTATCACTCCTGTCATAGGTGCAAGCACAAAGCCTCCACCTATATTCTAGATCTTTCACTTTATAATTTGCCAAGGTATAAAATCTAGACATCTAGTCAACATGCTCAAATCTTCTCCCTTGAGTGGAGATGTGAACATGATTTATTCAGAAGTCTGATTATGGTGAGGAATTTTTCCCTCTGCCTCAACCCTACTGTTGGAGTTTTTTTGTTGTTGCTTCTTTGGTTGGGGTTTTTGTTGTTTGGGGTTTTGTTTGTTTTTTTTTTTTAAATAAAGTTGGTTGTTTTTTTTTAATCTATTTCAAAAGCTAGTGTATTATGGTTATTAGTTACATATAATTTGACTTGTGAGAGGAATGGAGAAGATTTTTAGATGTTTTCGCAGCTTGAACACTCATTTTGCTCTCCCATTACACTGAATAACTTTCTCTATGTGACTAAGCAGTGGCTAAACATTTTTGTATTTCTGCATAGAAATTCAATAATGATGATGGATTTGACATTAACTAATTACTATGTTGAAAGAATTTTTAGAAGACAGAATTCAAAATTATATCAACAAATTAATTTTCTAAAATCCAGGATGAAATTCAGCTTGGAAGATGGCAAGCACCAAAGTGTGGTTAACCAACTACCACAGGTGAAGCAGTAGAAGAGGTCACAAGGGCTACAGATACACCACAAATTTTAAATTGTGTTTTATATTAACACTGCACTGCTTTACGGGAGATATAAAAAGTAAAATACTCTGCTCTACAGTGATTAGTAAACTCTCAGCTGAAACACTGTTTGTTGTATCACGCATTAAAGGAGAGGTAGACACATCTCAGAGCAGGAACCACTGCATTGTGGCAGGGAAATCCTTGTTTTGGAAGGCTTAAATGAGTTTCAGAGAATTACAGAATATATCTGGTTGGAAGAAATGTCAAAGATCATCCAGTACAACCTTTTACCCAGCACTGAAGGGTCAACACTAAACTATGTCCCTAAGCACCAGGTCCACATGCTGCCTGAACTCCTCCAGGGATGGTGACTCCAGGACTGCCCTGGGCAGACTATTCCAATGTTTGATAACCTTTACAGTGAAGAAATATTCCTTAAGATCCAGCCTGAATCTCCCTTGGTGCAGCTTACAACCATTTCCTCTAGTCCTGTCGCTTGCAACCAAGGGGGGAAGGCTGCCCCCTCCTTGCTCCAACCTCCCCTCAAATAGCTATAGAAACTGATAAGGTCTCCTCTCAGCCTCTACTTCTCCCGACTGAACAACTCCAGCTGACACAGACACTCCGTGTAGGCCAGGTGCTCTAGGCCCTTCACAAGCCTTGCTACCTTTCTCTAAATCACAGAATCATGGAATTAACCAGGTTGGAGAAGACCTCTAGGATCACTGCGTCCAACCTATCACCTAACCATTCTAATTAACTAAACCATGGCACTAAGTGACTCATCCAGCTTCTTTTTAAACACATCCAGGGATGGTGATTCCACCACCTCCCTGGGCAGCCCTTTCCAATGCCAATCACTCTTTCCCTGAAGAATTTCTTCTAATGTCCAGCCTAAACCTGCCCTGGTGCAGTTTGAGACTGTGTCCTCTTGTTCTGTCACTGGGTGCCTGGGAGAAGAGACCAACCCCCACCTGGCTACAACTTCCTTTCAGGTAGTTGTAGAGAACAATAAGGTCTCCCCTGAGCCTTCTCTTCTCCAGGATGAACAACTCCAGCTCCCTCAGCAGCTCCTAGTAGGGCTGTGCTCCAGTCCTCTCACCAGCCTTGGTGCCCTTCTCTGGACAAGTTCAAGTAGAATCATAGATTCATAGAATGGTTTAGGTTGGAAGAGACCTCAAAGATCATCCTGTTCCAACCCCGTACCATAGGCAGGGACACCTCCCACTAGATCAGGTCACCCAAGGCCTCATCTAACCTGACCTTGAACACCTTCAGGGAGGGAGCAACCACAATGTCCCTGGGCAACCCATTCCAGTGTCTCACCAACCTCACTGTAAAGAACTTCCTCCTAACATCCCCATCCCATTTAAATCTCACCTCTGCCTGTTTAAACCCATTACCTCTCATCCTGTCATAACAAGACCTTGCAAATAGTCACTCCCCAGCCTTGCTGTACACCCCCTTCAGATACTGGGAAGGCTACTATAAGGTCTCCTTGAAGCCTTCTCTTCCCCAGTCTAAAAAGCCCCAACTTGCTCAGCCTGTCCTCATAGCAAAGCTGCTCCAGCCCTCTGATCATCTTTGTGGCCCTCCTCTGGACTCACTCCAACAATTCCACGTGTGGTGGGGTCTGATGAGAGCAAAGTAAAGGAAGAGAATCCCCTCCCTTGCCCTGCTGGCAACGCTGCTCTTAATGCAGCCCAGGACACAGTTGCTGTCTGCTGCACACGCACACTGTTGGCTCACGTTGAGCTTTTCATCAACCCAGACCCCCAGGTCCTTTTCATCAGAGCTGCTCTCCAGACATTTCACCACTCAGCCTGGATTTCTGCTTGGGAATGCGCTGACCCAGGTGCAGGACCTTACCCTTGGCCTTGTTAAATTTCATGAGGTTGGCCTGGGCCCACCTCTCCAGCCTGTCCAGGTCCCTCTGGATGGATCCCTGCCCTCTAGCAAGTCGACTGTGCCACACAGCTTGGTGTCATCTGCAAACTTGCTGAGGGTGCACTCGATTCCTCTGTCCATGTCACTGACAAAGATGCTAAACAGCACTGGTCCCAGCACTGACACCTGAGGGAGCCACTTGTCACTGGTCTCCAGGCAGACATTGTGCCCTTGATCACCACTCTCTGTGTGTGACCATCCAGCCAATTCCTTATCCAGCAAGTTGTCCACCTCTTTCTTAAATTGAGGGGCCCAGAACTGGACACAGTACTCAAGGTATGGCCTAATCAGCACTGAGTAAAGGGCCAGAACGACTTCCTTGGTCCTGCTGGTCACACTGTTCCTGATCCAGGCCAAGATGCCATTGGCATTCTTGGCCACCTGGGCACACTGCTGGATCATGTTCAGTCACCTGCCAAAAAGTACCCTCAACTTTCTCTCTGCCTGGCTGCTCTCCAGCCACTCTGTCCCAAGCCTGTAGCACTGCATGGGGTTGTTGTGGCCAAAGTGCTGAAGCCAGCACTTGGCTTTGTTAAAACTCATGGTGTTGGACTGTGCCCACCTATCCAGCCTGTCTAGGTCCCTCTGCATGGCCCTCCTACCCTCTAGCAGATTGACACTTGCTCCCAGCTTGGTGTCATCTGCAAACTTACTGATGCTGGACTCAATCCCCTCCTCCAGGTCATCAAAGAAGACGTTAAACAGGACTGATCCCTGAGGCACACCACTAGTGACTGGCTGCCAACTGGATGTGGCACTATTCACCACCACTCTCCAGGCCCAGCCCTCCAGCCAGTTCCTAACGCAGCACAGAGTGTCCCTGTCCAATCCATGGGCTGCCAGCTTCGCCAGGAGTTTCCTATGGCAGACAATGTCAAAGGCCTTGCTGAAGTTCAGGTAGACTACATCCACAGCCTTCCCTATGTCCACCAGGTAGGCCACCTGGTCATAAAAAGAGATCAGGTAGGTCAAGCAGGACCTGCCCCTCCTAAATCCATGCTGGCTGGATCTGATCCCCTGGCCATCCTGTAGGTGCTCTGTGATTGCACTCAAGATGATCTGCTCCATTATCTTGAAGGCGCACAGGTCTGTAATTTCCTTGGTCCTCCTTCTGGCCTTTTTTGTGGATAGGGACCACACTGGCCAGTTTCCAGTCTTCAGGGACCTCTCCAGGTGCCAGGAGTGCCAGGAGTGTTGATAAATGATGGAAAGTGGCTTGACTAGCTCATCTGCCAGCTCTTTCATCACCTTAGTATGGATCCCATATGGTTCCATAGACTTGTGATGATCCAAGAGGCTCAAGAAGGCCCTAAGTACTTCCTGCTGGATTATAGGGGAGCTGGTCTGTTTCCTGACCTCACCTACCAGCTGAAGAGGCCAGCTCTCCTGAGGACAACCTGCCATGCTATTGAAAATTGAGGCAAAGAAGGTGTTAAGCACCTCTGCCTTTTCCTCATCTGTAGCCACTACATTCCCCTCCTTGTCCAATAAAGAGTGGAAGTTATCCCTGCCTCTCTTTTCATCATTAATATATTTATAGAAACACTTCTTGTTATCATTCACAGCAGTGGCCAGTCTAAGTTCTAACTGGGCTTTTGCTTCTCTAATTTTCTTCCTATATGACCTAGCAACATCCTTTTTTTTTCAGAGTTATCACCCCTTCTTTCCAAAGGTGATATGTCCTCTTTTTCCCCTTAATTCCTTCACAACTCCCTAACCCATCCAGGCTGGTCATCTTCCCCAGCAGCTTTGCATTCAGCACATCAGCACAGCCTATTCCTGTGCCTTCAAGATTTCTCTCTTGAAGTAGTTCCAACCTTCCTGGACCTTTTTGTTTTTAAGACCTTTTTCCCAAGGTACCCTTCAAGTTAGTTCTTTACATAAGCTGAAGTCTGCCTCCTGGAAGTCCAGTGTGGATGTTTTGTTGATGCCTCTCTTAGCTTCACTGCATATTGAAAACTTTATTATTTCGTGGTCATTGCACCCCAGACAGCCTCTGACTGCCCTATCTCCTACCAGCCCTTCTCTATTTGTAAACAGCAGGTCAAGAAGAGCCTCACCCCTAGTAGGCTGGGACAGCAGCTGTGTCAGGAAGCTATCCTCTATACTCTCTAAAAACCTTCTAGACTGCCATGTGTCTGATGTGTTGAATTCCCAGTAGAAATCTGACAGGGTAAACTCACCTACAAGAACAAGGACTGGCAGTCTTGAAACACATTGCAGCTGTTTAGAGAATGGCACATCCACCTCCTCTTCCTGGTTAGGTGGCCTGTAACAAATTCCAACCAGTATGTCAGTCTTACTGGTCTGCCCTCTGATTTTTACCTGTAGGCTTTCAACCTCCTCATCTCAACACACTCCTGCACGTCAATGCCACAGAATCACATAAACACAGAATCACAGAATGTCAGGGGCTGGAAGGGACCTTGAAAGATCTTCCAGTCCAAACCCCCTGCCAGAGCAGGATCACCTATACCAGATCACACTGGAACACGTCCAGGTGCGTTTTGAGTATCTCCAGAGAGGGAAACTCCATCATCCCCTTGGGCAGCCTATTCCAGTGTTCTGTCACCCCGACAGTGTAAAAAATTCCTCCTCACATTTATGTGGAACTTTCTATGCCTCTGCTTGCACCCATTGTCCCTTGTCCTGTCATTGGGCATCACCAAGGAGAGCATGGCTCCATCCTCCTGGCACTCACCCTTTACATATTTATAAACATTGACGAGGTCACCTCTCAGTCTTATCTTCTCCAAGCAGTAGAGTCCCAGCTCCCTCAGTCTCTCCTTACAACAGATTTTCCTTTCCCTTAATCATCTTTGTGGTTCTGCACTGGACTCTCAAGCAGTTCTATGTCTCTATTGAACTGATGGGCCCAGAACTGGACACAATATTTCAGATGCAGCTTCACCAGGGCAGAGCAGAGGGGCAGGAGAACATCTCTTGACCTACAAACCACAGCCCTTCTAATACATCCCAGTACAGCATTGGCCTTCTGGGCCATAAGAGCACACTGCTGGCTCATGGTCAATCTCCCATTAACTAGGACTCCCAGATCCTTTTCCCCTTCACTGCCTTCCAACAGGTCAGTCCCCAAGCTATACTGATCCCTGTGGTCATTCTTTCCCAGGTGCAAGACTCTACACTTGCCCTTGTTGAATTTCATTAAATTTCTTCCTGACCAACTCTCCAGCCTGTCCAAGTCTCACTGAATGTCAGCACAGCCTTCTGGTGTGTCAACCACTCCACCCAGTTTGGTGTCTTCAGCAAACTTGCTGGCAGTGCACTTTGTGCCCTCATCCAGGTCTTTGATGAATATATTGAACAGAACTGGTCCCAGTTCTGACCCCTATAGGACTCCACTAGACACAGACCTCCAAATAGACTCCATCCCATTGACTACAACTCTCTGACTTCCTTTCTTCAACCAGTTTCCAATCCAACCTCACTATTTGATCAGCCAGACCACACTGCCTCAGTTTAGCTAGAAGGATGCTTTGAGAGACAGTCCTTCCACTAGTGAGGGGCCCAGAACTGGGAGCAGTATTTGAGGTGAGACCTCACCAATGCTTGGATATAAGGGGGTAATCACTCCCCTGATCCTGCTGGCCACAGTGTTTCTAATACAAGCCTGGATACTACTGGCTTTCTTGGCCACCTGGGCAGCTAATTTCAGAGCATGGAAGTAGACTGTATGTCATCTTGAATTCCTTTTCAGCCTCCTTTAGACATGAAATTGCACATATAAATTTATAAAAATTAAAGGTAATGCAAAATGTTACAAACCAGTATTTAGCCATAACTTCACTGCTTACACCTTGTAAGCTGGTAGTTCTTATGGTGTTGAGTTTTAACCTCTAAACTTGTATGTGGCTTCAGAGGTGGTAAGAGACTGCCTCCTTTTCTGTCATACTACACAGCTATGATTTGTATCAGTGGAGATGGTTTAAAATACATTAAATGGATCCGTCTTCTGCTCAACAGATAGTTCAAATGTCTTAATGCTTTAGGTAAGGTGCCAGGTTCATTTATTTTGCCATTCACTGGGGTGGGCATAGGTGCTAGACTGGAGTGAATTGACTTTTCTTGCTTTCAGTGGGGACTGTATGACTTTTCTGGCTGCTATAAAGAGGCCTTTTATAACTATAATGGCTGAAGCATATATTTATTTGGTGTTGGGAGAATTTCATTCACTAGGTATGTATAGCTGAATTCCTGAGAAGCACAGTTTATCATATAAAATCTGAATAAATACATATTAAAAGTAGGCCAGTGTTCTGCAGTAATTGAATTTTGCTGCATATTCTTTAAGCAGATTTGGTCAGCCTTGGAGTATATACAGTAAGAGAAAGAATTCCTTACTGTTTAAGAGCTATACACGCACGTAGTCTTCGCTAATTAAGGTTACACAGAATTTTCAGAAAAGAGCAATGTCAAGCCATGTAGTAAAAAGTGACCTTGTCTTAAAAAAAAACAAAAACCAAAACAAACTCAAAAAGTGTAATCCAGAAATGTGATTGTCACCATCTTGTTTCCCTGTCTCTCTAGCTGAAATAAGAGCCTGGTTAGTTAAGTATTGACAAGAATGGGTGTTATTCTAGGCTATTATTCTCACCTTCATGCAGAAGACCCAATCATTCAATCATAATGATAAATGTCTATTAACTACTGTAAAATCACACCACGTGTTATTTGGTAAAGTATATGACCTCTATATGATGTTTAAATAAATTTATTCTGATCAGCTTTAATCAACTATCAAATTAATTCATAATGTTTGGAATATTATTACCAGGCTCCTGGAAATCAAGTTCACTGAACAATGTCACATAGTCATTACTGAAGTATAATGAAACCTAAAGTGCTAAGAAATTATCTACAGTTATAATGACAATAAAAGTTGCCGTTTTCCTCACCAAAGGAACTACCACAAATACACAAATCTTTTTTATTATCCAAAAATCTTTTTGCATTGCTAAAGAGAATTTTTAGTTTAGTTTATTTGATTCTGTTTGGTTGTGACATTAGAACCCAGCCAGTGAAGCTGCAGCAACAAGGGATCTGACACCCTGCCTGAAATATCCATGGACACTAGGTCCTCTTAGCCAACTCTACAATGAGTTCAGCAGTTTCTGGAAGACTGGTAAGGCAGGACATCTGAAAGAATCCCTACCCTCTGGAGAAAGACTTTTCCTGGAAAACTGCTCCAGTTCTAATATACTTGTCTGTTTTCTGCCTTATATTCCTCCTAGTCTGTACAGTGAACCAGACCATGTAACACCTGATCTGGTCTGACAACAGAGTTTAGTGAAAGAGAATGCTATGGCCTGCCACTAGTTATCACAAGCAGAGGAAAAGAAACTTCAGGGGAGGCATGAAGAGCCCCCTTACACAACAAGTGATGTACAACTTCTTTTTCATGTAACTTGGTCTCCTGAATTAAAAGTTGATTTAAATGTGATGGCTTGTTTCATCTAAGAATAAGATCAATCTGTGAGACAGTAGAAAATGTTTCAGAAATAATGAGTCAAAAGATGTCCCTGGGGTAGTGCTACCTTCTTACATTTTCTGAATATTATTTTTCAAAAGCTGTTTAAGTAGATTGCTTATTTGTTCCAGGAAACCAAAAATGAGCACTGCATCTAAGAGGCTGGTGTCATGCTTATTTTCTGGTTTTAGGCATAGTTCTTTTTTATCATTGTTTTCCACTCAGTTCAGCACAATATTTTAGCCCTAATCAAGGATATTGTCCCATCAGCTGACTTTCCTGAGGCTACTATTTTTAGATTAGTCAGTGGCTGAACAGGTTGTTTAAAAGCATGCACATCGTCAATCACTGGGTAGGAAGTTTTACTCCTTAAGCACAACACAGCCAGCCAGCTCCAGCTTTCCCTGTAGACTAGAGACTCAGGAACACTGTCAAGATATGACATTTTTGTCACATTTACTCTTAAAATATCAGTTCATGCTCAGATTTGAATACAGGCAAAGGGAAGGGAGTTTGCTGGCCTTTTCCTTTCTCTGCCTCTGTTTGACGTGAAATTACACATTAATACATACAGCCGCATGACATTTCAAGATGAAATATTTTTCAGCAGCATAAAAAGCAGGAAAGGTCTGAAAACTGTCATAATTTTCCAAACTTGTCAATAGAGTGCACAGTACATCTAATATAAGACTTCGCCTTGTGCATTTGTCTTGATACAAGGAGCGCTTCGTCCTCAGGGGACCTCCTTGGTATGTTCTAGCCCCTTTTGCTGGAGATGAATCAGTGCTTTTAAACGAGAGCACAGAGACTGCTTTCTGAGGCTTAGGTCTTACTTTGTTCTTGGGTGCAACTCAACTCACAGAAAGCATCATTCACACGCACAGACACTCACTGGCCCAGGTTTATGATTAATCCCACCGCAGTGTGCTCATACATGTGTAACAAAAATGGTCCCTTTGTAGAACCTGATGGACTAAAACAAGGAAACAGTATATTCAGGCTCTTTTTTTTTTTTTTTTAAACCACTAGGTAAAAAGTTCAAATTCAGCCCAAACTGAAGGATGACTCAAGTTTCGTATTTTGACTTTCTGAAATTTTTCTCTAAAAACAGTATGTTCAAGAGAGTACATGTGTAGAGGAAACAAAAGTGATCACAGGCATTGAGGAGGCAAAGAAAGAGATTGTTCAAGAATTCATAATGCATTTCTACTTCCGTTGGTAATAACACGTCTCTTGAATTTAGCATGCAATTTTTCTTGTCCTCCTCGATGTCTTGTCAAAAGACTCCCTTTAGCACCTTGTTTTTGTTTTCTCTAAACTTAAAAATGTGTTGGCACCAGTAATTGCCTAATCTAGTCCAGATACAATATGGTATGGTGCAGATTTATTATATTGTGACAATAAATTAGGAATAAAGGCTCCAGGGAAGCAGTAAATCAGGGATGCAATAATTCTCCAAGTGCTACACAGAGAGTCTAGTGGAGCATCCACAGCACTCCTTCCCAACCACTGATCTACATACAGCAGCCTGCTCTTCCCACTCCTGGCTGGGAGCTGAGCACAGCAAATTTAAACTGCTGGGAAACTCCCAGGCCCATCCCACTCTTTTCTCCTCTTGCTGCCTCTTGAAGGGAGCTGTTTTTCCCTTGATGGATTTGGAGTGCTCCCACGGCACACTGCATCTCCTCCTTGTCTAAAGGAGGTTGCAAAGTGTGCTTTGCAGCTCAGCCCTAGGATGGTGGTGTTAGGTGGGGCAATATCAGTTCCACATCTCATATGCAAGCTTGGATAACCAGCTGCTGAAAGATGCCAGAGATCCAAAGATATTGCATCAGAACTGATGTTATTGATGGAGGAACCAACAGTAAGACAACTGTGATAGCTTTACTGCAGGAAGGCTTTTACTGATAAATTCAACATTTAAAAACACTTAAAGTTTGAAAATCTTAGTATTTGTTCCTGACAGCTGAAAATAATTACTGCATTGTGACAGCCATGCCTGGCACCCCTCCCACAAATAACTGTGGGCTTACACATCATGTTTTAATTAGGATGCTGAAGGCAAATGCAGGGATTTCAGTGAAGATACACATGCTTGTTCATCTTCACCAATAATTTTTCATATTGTGAACTTTCTTTGCTAAGATAATTATTGCTGTGATTAATAAGCTCCTAAACTAAGATCAGAGATGTTGGCTCTTGAAAGACAGAATAAAAAAATGACAGTGACAACTCACACTTTTCTTACATTTGTGAACATATAAAGTCACACTGAGAAAGAGTAACAAAAGAAGCAGCATTGTAGAATGGAAAATAACTGCATTGAATTGTGTATGGAAAGCACTAGGAACCATGAAGCAAATGCTTTGATAGTTTTTTTTAGTGTCAGTAGAAAGTCTTTAATTTTTATGAAGCTGAAGTAGATGTTCAGATATTTGAACTTGGAAATACGATGTTTTACTCAGAAAAAGTTACTGCTAAGTATGACTAACAAAGACTTCTGAGTTGAATTTGTGTTCACTAAAAATAGCAGGTTGAATTTTATTTTGCTGCCCACAGAGCTTTTATAAATGCAGTGGAATGCCACAGAAAGACATCAATTTATTATCTGAGCACAAAGTAATTCTGGCAGTTCAACATGTGCTTCTTGAGACACACAGACATTGACTTGTAATAGCTTGGCAGAAGACTTAGATTCATTTCTTAACAACCCTATTTAGTACCTCAATATGGCAGCATTGGTTTAGGTAACAAATTGTAAGAATCATGGCCATATCCTGCTGCACTTTTGCATGGAAAATTGCTGTTGAAATCAGAGGAAGGTTTGTACCTGGAAAGACTGTAGATCTGAGTCCTCTGATTAGCGTCTCATAAACATGTATAGTTAAACCAATCTGTGTGTGTGACAAATGCATCTTCATTCTTGTGCAAATAACAAACTGATTTTATTAGAATGCCTGTGTCAGAAAAGTTGCTAATACTGTTTCTAAAATAGCTATAACTGTCTTTATTTCTTACACTTTCTGTTCTGGGATCCTCTGAAAGGAAGTCTCTGCTTTGTCTTGTGTGGCAATTCTGGCCTGCTGGTCTGGTGGTGGAATGGATCTCATGTCATTCCTTTCTGGGTTCAGCTGAGATGAAGAGCTAATAAAAAGCTGGAATTCTTTTACATGTTTGACCCTACAGTGCTGACCTGATGCTTGCATGCTATTCACCTATTTCACACCTGGCAGGAGAAAACAGTGACCGTGAAGCCATTGTGCACTTACAGCCAAATCTGACATTTTGCTACTGTAGGATTACACCAAAAGAGGAAATGTGGGAAAAATACTACATGAGGAAAATTTTCATAATACTTGCTAAACACAGGTGTAACATTCTGTCTGTGTGTAGCATTCTGTCTGGAATAAAATCTATACAATTTTATGTATGTAATAAAGGCTTTATCAAAGGCTTTCATGATTTTCCACTGACTTTAGAAATTTCTGGAGGACCATAATCCATAATTATTAGGACTCCTAAAAACATTAATAAGGAGCACTTGAAAGTGTCTACAAAAACTGTGTGCTATTCAGATACCTTTAAAGGACTTCCAGTAGGTACAAGGATAAAACTTCAGAAGTCTGAAGACCATTGTAAGAGAGGTCATAGCCTTAAAGCAATGCTAAGGCTCTATCTCTCTCCCAAGGAGAAGCAGGTGAAGATCAGAGGAGATCAAAGGTTCTAACTAAGTGACCAACCATCTTAAGTTATCTACCTAGGTTTCTAAATTGTTTGTAGTTACTCCTTGACCTTTTAGCTGTGCAAAGAAACTTTAATTTTTTTTATCTATTAAGGGTCTTGGTACTTAGCCTTTTTCTCAATTAAAGATCAACTCTCCTAAGTTTTATTGATATACAATCTTCAGCAATTTTGTTTCCCTTTCAGATAGCAGGGGTTGAAAATAACATTCTACAATTACATTGTTAGCCTATCAAAATGTATTAAGGATATATAAATTTAAAAATCACCATCTCTCTCCCTCTGTATCTACTGGAACTTGAAAGAAAATGATGAATGACAAAATGTAAGAGCTAAGGCTCCCAAAATGCAAGAAGTGTCATGATTAGGTTCCATATTTTAAATTAGAAATAACTTCTCTGAATACATAAGCAATCAGACAACCATTTATATCCTGGCTGGAATCTAAAGCTTCATTAATTGCAGTGGAATCACACACAAAACGAAACTTTCTCAAACAAGTCAGGCTTACTAAAAAAAAACAAAAAACCAACCAAGCTCAACAACAACAAAACCAAAACAACTTACTATTTTGTCATAGTATTTTCCACATCAGAGCTCTGCTCACGGCTAAATCATCATGGAGAAACATAGATATATTTAAACAGAGAAAGGATACACTCAGTCTAAAAACAGAGCCATTGAAAAAACACTAGACTGACTACTGATTATTCATATGAATCATTAGTCAAACAGAGGTAATAATAAAAAATATGAGTTACTACGTCTATTTATAACATTCAAGTTTGTATGAGATTTCTAAGGGCCTTTTTGTCACACCCTGTTGCTCTACGTTGTTACAAATAGGAAAACTTGATCAAAGGAATGCCTGTCTTGCTAGTACTCACCTAGTAAACATCCAGTCTCTCTTTTCCTTGCAGTCATATCCTTTTTTACACTAAACAAATCTGGAGTGATTCTTGTGTTTTTGTCATTCAGGACATCACATGATTTCCACTGGAGAATGTACCTAAATGAAGACAAACATAGAATAAGAGATTCATTCAGGTTGGAATAGCCTTTTAAGATTATTGAGTTCAACTATAAATCTACACATCTTTTAAATACCTCCAGGGATGGTGACTCCACCACTTCTCTAAACATCCTGTTCCAGAGCCTGACAACCCTTTCAGCGAAGAAATGTTTGCTAGTATCCAGTCTAAAACTTCTCTGGCACAACTCAAGGTCATTGATTCTGTAGTTCCTACCACCTGTTACTTGTAGAGAGCAATAAGGTTTCCCCTCAGCCTTCTTTTCTCCAGATTGAATAACCTCAGTTCCCTCAGCCACCATTCATATGGTCTGTTCCAGAGCATTCACTAGTTTTTATTTGCTGGTATTTGCTATTATTTGGATGTGCTCCAGCATCACCATGGGATGAACATTCGGCAAAATGGATGAAACACAGAATTACCCCCAATCCAGGTTGAGAAACAGTCTATAAGTTCACTGATACTTTCTGAAGAACTCAAACCAGGAGCACTCTCAAATGTAATTTTATTCAGTGTTGCAGTTTGTAAGAGTGAGAGTCATTTCTCTAAACAAGATAAGGAAAAGGAAGAGGTAAAGATAAAAAGAAAAGAAAAGAAAAGAAAAGGAAACAAAAGTAAAAACTGAAAAGAAAAAGGAAAATAAAAGCAAAAAAGAAAGTGAAAGAGAAAGCAAAAAAGGGGGAAAAAGAAAATAAAAAGAAAATAAAGGCACACATTTTATTACACTATGAGTTTACTCATAATTTATACATCTACATTTTATAATCATTTTATAAGTCTGTTTCATATCCATGTGGCAAATGCAATTTTTATGACAAGTTATACAGCATGAACATTGCAGTAGCTAGACTGTAGAAAAATTTGGTTAAAAATAACAGGCGTACTGCTAAGCAATGTCAGCAATGAAAGTGTTTGTAACCTGAATCTTAAAGGAGTACAGTTATTTTCTCCTTGTAATTTTGGCTGAAGTTTGCAGAGTATGCTTTGGTCTCCACGTACCCACTTTCACCATAGTCAGTTATTTTCCCGTTACAAATCCCACATAGTTTATCCAGGAATTTGGGAGAATCTAGGCAACAAATAAGCATTATGAGGAAAGACAGAAATATTAGAAACGTTGAGCTCACAATAACAACAAAATCCTCAAGTCAGACTTCTACTATATCTTCATGGAGCAGATCCTCCTGGAGGCACTACTGAGACAGGAGAAGAGTGAAGAGGTGATTGGGTCCAATCCTGCCTGACAAACCTGGTGGCCTTCTATGAACAGGTCACAACATTAATAGATTAGAGGCAAGCAACTGATGTCATTTACCTGGACCTAAGCAAGGCCTTTAACACTGTCCCACACCACATCTTGGTCTCCGAGCTGGTGAAACATGGGTTTGATGGGTAGACCACCAGATGGATAAAGAACTGGCTCGATGGCCACACCCAAAGAGTGGCTGTCAATGGGTCCATGTCCAAGTGGAGACCAGTGACAAATGGAGTCTGTCCGGGATCAGTTCTAGGACCAGTCTTGTTCAACATCTTTGTGGACAACATGGACAAAGGCATTGAGTGCATCCTCAGCAAGTTTGCTGAAGACACCAAGCTGTGTGGTGCAGTAGACATGCTGGAAGGCAGGGATGCAATCCAGAGACACCTGGACAGGCTGGAGAGGTGGGCATAAGACCAAGTGCAAGGTCCTGCATCTGGGTCAAAGCAGTCCCAAGTACAAACACAGGCTGGGCAGTGACTGGCTGGAGAGCAGCCCTGGGGAGAGGGACTTGGGTGTGCTGGTGGATGAGAAGCTCAACATGAGCCAGCAGTGTGCATTTACAGCACAGAAAGCCAACCAGATCCTGGACTGCATCAGGAGAAGTGTGGCCAGAAGGTAGAGAGAGGTGATTCTCTCCGCCCTGGTGAGAACCCACCTGGAGTATTGCATCCAGTTTTGGAGCCCCTATTACAAGAGGGATGTGGACATGCTGGAGCATGTCCAGAGAAGGGCCACAAGGAGGATCAGAGGGCTGCAGCACCTCTTCTATGAGGACAGACTGAAAGAGTTGGGGCTGTTCATTTTGGAGAAGAGAAGGCTCCGAAGTGACCTTATTGTGTCCTTCGAGTACCTGAAGGGTACTTTTTAGGGGGACTTTTTACGTTATCAGGTACTGACAGGACTAGAGGGAATAGAGCAAAGCTGGAGGTGGGGAGATTCAGATTGGATGTGAGGAGGAAGTTCTTCAGTGTGAGATTGGTGAGCCCCTGGAATGGGTTGCCCAGAGAGGTGGTTGGGGCCACATCCCTGGAGGTGTTTAAGGCACCGTCCAGACTGATCTAGGGTGAGGTGTCCCTGCCCATGGCAGGGGGGTTGGAACTAGGTGATCTTTGTGGTCTCTTCCAACCCTGACTGATTCTATGATTTACTCCTATGCCAATGTTGTCTTTCTAAATAAACAATGGTGCATCCTTAATGTTCTCAAATGCTATTTAATAAAACTCCTTTGAATTCATGCTCCATGTATGCCCTTAATAAAAGCAATCTTAAACCTTCTGTGCTCCCACCTTGCCCATCTCACTGTTTTGCTACCCTCTGCTGGCTTGCTTTCCTCTGTCACATCAAACACACTTCTGACCTCTAGGGTAAAAATATTAAAACCTTCCACACATTGCCACATCATTTGGGTGAGAGCTCCATGTTTCCTTGATCTCCATTTTTCTCTGAATCATCTTTTTCCCATTCATTTGTATGGATGTCAGGGGGGAAAAGGAAAGGGAAAAAAAAAAAAAAAAAGCAAGAAA
>VWZI01001998.1:116622-140378 GCA_013396835.1 Psilopogon haemacephalus
ATGAAATATTACCTTGATGTTACTTTGCTCGTTACACACTACAACTATAAAGTTTTGGGTTTTTTAAATGATGTGAGATGAACCGTATCCTCCTAGTTATAAACAATGAGCCTTTGTGCTACTATTAGCTAGATGGCTATTAATTTTTTCATAGGGTATCTGTTTTGGAAGCAACAAGCTTCAAATGCAAAATCACACAACCAAAAGGGAAAGCAGAAGATGGCAATCTGCCAACATTAAAAAAAAAAACACAACTCCCTTATCTGTTATATACTGAAGTCATTAACTATTTTACAGCTATAAAAAGTACATTAAAATGTCCCAGTGGGCTCCTAGCAAGGTCTTGATTTGTTGGTGCTTGAGAGGCCAGCACAGCACAGTTTGACAGGTGTTTAGGTCAAGATGAAATACAACACCTGTGCTCCCACTCAAGAGCTGGTACCAGTTCTGGTTGACTTACCAAATTAAGATCTATTCAGAAAGTTTTGGGTTGACAGATAAATGGCCCATCCAAGATTTTTCAATGCTAGGGCATCCAAGAGATTGACCCATTTATGGCACTTTGTGCAACCTACAGGCATTTTAATCAGCTTTACTGGCATTTTTACAAACCGAGTCTGCCTTCACTGTCTCAGATACTGAGATCTGTACACGCCTTCAAAGCAGAATCCAAGAAAAGGAAAGAAGAGAGAAAATGCAGTGTACTGCAAATTTCTCAGTGAGATGAAATTATGCAGAATGAAAGTATTCCAAAATTCAAAGGCATCAAAAAAGGTAATGACACCCTGCAAAGACCAACAGTTAATTAAAAATCGGTATGTTCAGTACAGAACAATACCAATTTATATGTATACCAATTTAAGTCTCTGATCCTGGTGCACCTATGTTCACAAAGTCTATGCCTATAACCCTGGCTCATCAGATTCCCAGCTATGTCCCTGTCACCTGTCTCTTAAATGTAGCATTCTGAATGAAAGGTAAGAAGATATGAAAAACGTAATGCATCACTAAAATTAGGAACTGCATGATTCAACATTTAGCTGTAAGTAGTTGACAGTATATATCGAGTATCTGTTACTATAGTACAGCATGCTCATGAAATGAAGTCGTGTCTCTCTATTCTTAAAAGAACTGGCCTGATAATAAGAAAAAGATGATTCTTTCAATGACACAGGGTCATTTGCCATCATACTGGGGCATTGGTGTATTGCTGAAAGAGGAAATTATCAGCAACAGAAGATAGTCTTGCTTTGATATGTTTTTTTAATTAAGAATTTCAAAACAGAGATGAGGCTTAAGCTTATTTCCTAAGCTGCTTTTTTTTTTTTTTTTTTGTGAATAACAACAGGCAGAGGATTTTTACCATCTCTGCTCCCATTTAGAATTATTGGTATATGACCTGTAACTAAACTCAAATGCTTACTCCTGGGAAAAGAAAGTCACAGCAAGCCCAGGGTATTAAATATCTCAGTTAAACTAGAAGAGTTAGGAAAAAGGGAGGAAAAATCATCATAGATGCAATCTTGATTTTTATTTTAGGGAGTCATGGATTCTGTATTACTTAATCTCTCCTATTGAGTGGTCATCTGAAAATCTGACAGCTGAGGACTCTGTGATTTCCACTGATAAATATGTGGACTGGTTTGGGCTGGGATTCGGTTAATTTTCTGTATGGTTTATACAAAGCTTATGTATGAAACTGTGTTTTGGATTTTTGATAAAAACAGCACTGATGACACAGGGATGTTTTAGATATTGATGAGCATGCTTACACAGCTGTGCTGGGCTGACCCTGGCTGGATGCCAGGCACCTACCAAGCTGCTCTACCACTCCCCTTCTCAGCAGGATAGTGTGGTGAAGAAAATAAGATGTTAAAATCCAATTTCCTGGGTCAAGAAGATAGAGGCAATTTAATAAAGCAGAAGCAAAGGAAAACAAAAGATTTATTTGCCGCTTCCCATCAGCAGGCAACATCCGGCCACTTCCCAGGAAGCAGGACATCAGTGCACATAATGGTTGCTTCAGAAGACAAACGTTGTAAATTTTGACTGTTCCCTGGTTGTTCCTCCTTTCTCTTAGCTGCTGAACAGATATATGGGGCATAGGATGCCCTTCTGGCCAGCCTGGGTCATCTGTCCTCTTTGACCTCCTAAGATCTTGCCCACCCTCAGCCTACTGGTGACTAACATAGAAAATCATGCTCTGCAATGAAAGCTGGAAGAGAGGATGAGGAAGAAGGAATGTTCAGACTTATGGTACTTATCTTGAATTAATTCCTTGTTTTGCCTAACTTGCATGTACATCCTTTGTTTTATCACTTGACTTGTTTCTGTGTCAGCTCACAAGTTTTCTCACAATCAGTAAGCAGCTGAGTTGGGCTAAGCTGCTGGCCAATGTTAAACCATGACAGACGTTAAACAAGGAAAGTGCCAGACAGATCCCAGGTATGCCCCACTTGTTGGCACGCCAGTATCACCTATTGACCACATCCCTCTGAGTCTCATCATCCAACCAGTTTTTATCTGTCTCTCTGTTCACCCATACCTCTCATCCACAAGGCCATGAGGTCAGTCAGGTGTGATTTACCCCTGGTAAACCCATACTAACAGCTCCCGGTCACCTCCTCTATATGCCTGGAAATATGTTGAATAGTTTTCCCAGGAACTTAACTTAAGCAAGTCACCAGTGCAGTTTCTGAAATAACTAACTGTCTTTTTTGAAAACATATGTAACATCTGCTTTTCTTTAGGGGAACCTCTGCAGATCTCTGTGAACTGATGTTACAGATGTCTCACCCTGCAACAGCAGTTGGAGAGGAGTAACTCCACGCATAGGTTAGGGATTGATCTGCTGGAAACAACTCAGTGGAGAAGGATCTGAGAGACCTAGTGGACAAGTTGTCAAAGAGCCAGCAATGTGATCTTGTGGCCAAGAGGTCAATAGTATCCTGGGGAGCATTAAGAGGAGTGTGACCAGCAGGTCAAGTAAGATTCTCTCCTAATTCTCTACTCTGCCCTAGTGAGGCCATATCTGAAGTATCATGTCCAGTTCTGGCCTTCCAAGTTCAGTAGAGACAAGGAACCACTAGAGAAAGCCCAGCAGATGCTACAAAGATGCTCAGGGGACTGAAGTATCTTCCTGATGAGGAAGGGCTGAGAGACATGGGGCTCTTCAGCCTGGAAAACCGAGAATTGATATTGTCTTGGTAGGGTGTGACAAAAACCCTAGAGTTGGTCCAATCCCTGGAGTCTCCCTTTCCCCTCCTGTAATAAGGTCTGGGAGGGGTTGAGGGGCAGGGGGCACACCACGTGGCCCCAGGACCCAGGAAAACCTCGGGCTGCACGTATGCGTGGGGCTATTTTGAACCAATTGGTCAGCTAGAGAATGCTGAATGCCTATTGGACAGTTTCACGCGCCCCCCTAGGGTATTTAGGCAGGGGTCAACAGCCGTTAGGAGTTCTTCATTCTTCTTCATCATCCTTCTTCACCTCCCCGTCATGGCTGTGAGGAGTTTCAGCCACGTGCATGCAGCAAGGAAGCAGGCAGCAAAGCATAGCAGCTTTACAGAGAAGCGGCAAGGCTAACCCACTTCTCTCTTTCTCTCCCTATTCAGGCTAAGTCGGTCCTTTTCTTTCTTCCCCTCGGGCTCAGGAAGGAGCGTTGTTTCCCCCCTTGCGCCCCCGCGGGTTTGTAGGCACGGCTGGGGTCTATTCTGTTTGTATACTCTCTGTTCCCTAAATTCTGACTGTTAAACTGTTTATCTGGCGTTTTAAGCAGCTCGTGCATTTGTTTCCTGCCAACCATGTACCCCGAAGAACCCCAGGGGGCTCCAGGACCACAGGTATCAGCACCTAATTAAAGCGATATCCCACGACAGATATTATCAATGCTTATCAATATCTAAAGGGCAGAGATCAAGAGGGTGAGGCTTCACTCTTTTCAGTGGTGCTCAGTGATAGGACAAGGGGCAATGGACACAAATTAGAACACACAAAGTTCCATCAGAACACAAGAAAAGAACTTCTTTCCTGTGAGGGTAATGGGGCACTGTGAGGGTAATGGGGGACTGTGAGGGTAATGGGGGAAGAAGATGTCCAGAGAGGTTGTGGAGTCTCCTCCTTTTTGAAGAATGGAGTGACATTGGCTCTCCTCCAGTCCTCAGGCACCTCTCCTGTCTGCCACCATTTGGCAAAAATGATAGAGAGTGGCAGAGCAATAGCGTCAGCCAGTTCTCTCATCATCCTTGGGTGGATCTTAGCAGGGTCCATGGACTTGTGAATGTTCAATTTGTGGAGTTGATCCTTAACCCAGTCTGCATTGACCAGTTGGGAACATTCCCTCCTCCAGGCATCCTCTCCTTTATCTAGAGTCTGTAGTACATAGGGGAGTTCAGCCTTAGGTGTAAAGACTGAAGCAAAGAAGGCATTCAGCAACTCTGCCTTCTCTGCATCCTCAGTTCTCAAGGCCATCTCCTTGTTCAGCAGTGGCCCCACACCTTCCCTATTCTTCCTTTTCCTACTGATATATTTGAAGAAGCCTTTCTTGTTCTCTTCCTTTGCCAGCTTCAGTCCCAAGAGGACTTTGGCCTTCCTTGTTGCATTGCCACATGCCCTGACAACTTCTCTATAGTTCTCCCAAGTGACAAATCCTTTCTTCCATGAGTTGTAAGTTTCTTTCTTCCCTGAGATTTCCTCCAGGAGTTCGTTGCTCAACCATGCAGATCTCCCAACACATCTCCCTTTTTTTTTTTTTTTTTCCCCCTTTTTCTTTTTTCTCAGAGGAACACATCTAGCTTGGGCTTGGAGGAAGTGGTCTTTAAAAATTAACCAACTTTCTTGGGCTTCTTTACTCTCTAGAGCCCTAGCTCATCGAATTTCTACAAGCATGTCTCTGAAGAGCACAAAGTTAGCCCTGCAGAAGTCCTGTGCAACCTGTTCTGAATGACCATGCTTTAGCAGGAGCATTGAACTAGATGATCTCCAGGGGTCACTTCCAACCCCTAACATTCTGTGACTATGACACTGATCAGCTCTCAGCAATACTCAGGTGTATTCCAACTCATCTCACTGGCCCATGGGTGAGGTTGTCTCCAGGCACCTCAACTTGATGCTCTTTGAGTGTTGGTTATTTCTCTCCTTGATTCACCTCTTCAAGTGCAGAGGTCGGGATGGAAAGCATTGAGGCCATGGCAGCATTTACTAGCTCTGCCTTCTGTGCCTGCCATCACATCAAGTCAATGAACATCTTAATCATAGCATCAATAATTTAGCTACAGAACAAATGGGAACCACAGTACATTTATTTCTTCCATAGAATCAGAGAAGAAGAATAATTAAAATATTTCCTAATTAAAGGAACAATGATTCTGGAATGGAAATGTATCCACTAAGACCACTAAATGGAGAAGATACAGACCTCAATTTTTTATCTTCAGTTCAGCGTATTTTGCAACGTCTACGAAGATGTTCCTTTACTGTTGTCCTTGTATATTTGTCACACACTCTCTTAGCTGTGATTGCTCCATTATAGAGCAAGCCCAGATTATTTTGGAACTGACATATTTTGCTGAATATGAAGCTGAGCAATCAGCTAGTTCTGACCAAAATGAAAGCTATACTTAAGCAGCACAGCTGGAGCATGCCTTTCTAACATGCTGGTGTTGGAAGCTTCAGCAGGTCTAGAGAATTTTGACCTTTTCTGTTCAAATCTTGATTAAATAATGAGCTTATAAAATCAAGGGGGCTTGAAGAGAACATACGAATTAGATTAATTTTCTAATGCAAAAAACCCAGCATTCATCAGTTGCTATTTACATTTCCTGAACTCCTTTCCTGTAAAAGTTCAGTCATACTATTCACAGTCTTTCACCCTTTTTCCCAGTTCATGGATTCAGAGTAAGCTTTAGCTTTCACTTCAAGTGATGCAATATTAACACTATACTTATTTAGTTAATGACAGTTTGAGACAGTTAATTTACATATATAGTTTTTTTAACATTTATTCAATTTTAAAGTAAACTTTTTTGCCTGTTTTTAAAATGTAACGTAAGTAGTTTTATCACCCTCAATGTTTCTTCCACTGTAACACTTAAATCTAACTTGCAATGTCCCTTTTATAAATTGAAAACACTTTTTTTTCCCTGTGTAAAATCAGCCTCCATATACATGAGCTTTGTTGTCTAATTTTATATCACTTGACTTTTCTGACTATCAACATTTCAACGTTGTAAACATTTTCAGACTTACAGGCTAGCAACACTTTTAATGTTATCTTGGCATGACAAATTCAAAGTAATTGAATTTGTTGCAGCTGACAGTTAGCATGATCCCGAATTTGCTACGATGTGTCAGCACTAACTTATCTGCCCAAGAGAGCGTCTGATCTTCAGATTACAATAGCTGCCTCTGCTAAGTGATACAAATGCCTTCCATGCACAACCTACCATGTACAATCCTATAAAAAACTTATAAATACTAATTCCATCTTTTTTTTAAAGGCACAAAACTGCTTGCTTAAAATATCTAAGGGTATAACAAATCCTTCTTGATGTTCACAGAAGTATAGCAGGATTTAGGTTGGAAGGGTCCTTAAAGAATGCTAATTCTTTAGTCATTTTGAAACATCAAAGAAACGTTTTGCCTCTAGCATTTGCCACTTGTTATGTAAACTGGCATACTCTTGCCCTTTCCCGACCTCCTCCCTGCCCCCAGCTTTTTATCAGTTATCTTCATTGGGATCTCTGGTATGTGAAAGCCTGGCAAGGAGAGATAGACTGCCACTACTCAGGGAGGTCTTCTAAAGAGTATCAAGTACACTGTAACGATGCAAAACAAAAATAGAAATACTTTCGTGAGCTTCTAGTTTGTTTGGGTTTTTGGTTTTGGGTTGGGTTTTTTGTTTGTTTGTTTGTTTTGTTTTGTTTTGTTTTGTTTTGTTTTGTTTTGTTTTTTCCCCACTTGGGACACTGAGACACGTAAACTTCAGCTGCATATAAGTTTAGAAAGAAAGCAAACTATCTTCACAAATAGAAAACTGAAAATCACCAGATTAGGAGAAACAGCAGAAAGAAACCTTCTCTCCTCCTCCATCCCACAAAGAAATGTGCAATTAAAGGAATTTGTGCAACATAAAGTGTTCTTGACTCTGCTTTGTGTGGGGGCTGGGAGGGAGAGAGCACGAGCTGAGTGGTTCGCAGCCTCTTTTCTTTTTAGGGGCAACAGGTTTATACTACAGCAGGGTAGATTTAGATTAGACACTAGGAAGAAGTTATTTACTATGAGGGTGGTCACAGGATCACAGGATGTTAGCAGTTGGAAAGGACCTCCTGCCAGAGGAGGACCATAATCTAGCACAGGTCACACAGGAATGAATCCACATGGTTCTTAAAAGTCTACAGAGAAGCAGACCCCACAGCCTCTCTGGGCAGTCTATTCTGCTACTCTGTGACCCTTATAGTAAAGAAGCTCTATCGCATGTTGAGGTGGAACTTCCTTTGCTGTAGTTTATATCCACTGCCCCTTGTCCTATCACAGGGTACAAGTGGCAAGAGTCTGTCCCTTCCCTCTTGACACCCAGCCCTCAGATATTTCTAAACATTGATTAGATCACCTCTCAGCCTTCTCCTCAGGTCTGTCAGCCTTTCCTGATACGGCAGTGCTCTGGTGTCTTAATCATCCTTGTAGCCCTCCACTGGACTCTCTCAAGTGGATCCCTGTCCCTCTTTAACTAGGAAGCCCAGAATTGGATCCGATATTCCAGGTGGGGTCTCACTAGCGCAGAGTAGATAGGGAGGAGAACCTCCCTCAGTCTGCTTGATACACTCTTCTTAATACAACCCAGGACACCAGGACACCCAGGACAACCTTCCCGGCCACAAGGGCACATTGCTCTCCCGTGGATAACTTGTTGTCCAACAAGACTCCTAAGTCCTTCTAGAACCACAGGACTGCTCTCTAGTAGATCACCTCCTAACCTGTACAGGTGCAGTTTATTATTTTTCCCAGAAGCCTTGGAATGGGTTGCACAGAGTTGTGGTCACCTCATCCCTGAAAGTGTTTAAGACCAAGCTTGATGAGGCTTTGAGCAACATGGGCTAGTGGGAGATGTCCCTACCTATTGGACTTGGAACTAGATGATCTTTAAGGTCCCTTATAACTCAAGCCATTCTACGATTCTATGATTCTATGATTACAGAAATGTAAGCAAAGTTCCATATCTGGGTTTTGGTAATTTCTGCAGCGAAGACAGAGCAAGTCTAAAGCTACAACCAGCTGAGGTGAACTCAGTTCCCACGGATTGTACAGTTTCCACCTCTCATTCTCATCATTACCTATTGGGCTGGCAGAGATACACAAATTTAAGGGAAAGAACAAAGTTTACCTGGCCAGATAAGAAATGATCATGATTACAGACAGTCAGCTCCACTGTAATGGTATGCTCCTGAATGATACAAGAGGGTACAGTTTGCAATTTCTCTCTACACTGAAAAACAATTACTTACAAATCTAGGTTTTATCCTCGGTATGGAAGTGCCCAAGTCTGCCACACCTATTGTCAGCAGCATTACTCTTCCCCTTGCTAGCACAGGTACCAAAGAAAAGTATTTATTGCCTTTCAATGACCAGCAGGTTGAACTTGATGACTGATGGACAGAGTCTCCTGGGAGGCACCTTTGAGGGGTCAAGAAGTCCATGAAGTCTGGACACTGTTCAAGAGCGAACTCTTTAAGGCACAGGATCAGGCTGTCTTCATGTGTTGAAAGTTGAGTCGTCAGGGAAGAAGATCATCTTGGTTGAATAGAGAGGTGTGGTTGCTCCTTAGGGAGAAAAGGAATCTGATTCTTGGAAGAAGGTGCAGGCCACTCAGGAGGACTACAAGATTGTCAGGAGGCTATGGAGGGTGAAAAATGGAAAGGCCAAAGCCAAACTGGAAATTAATTTGGCTTCATCTGTTAAAGAGAACAGGAAATGCTTCTACAAATACATTGGCAACGGAGAGAAGACTAAGGAGAATCTCTGTCCTTTGTTGGATGCATTAGGGAGCATAATGGTCAAGGAGGAGAAAAGGATGAGGTTCTCCACACCTTGTCTCAGTCTATAGTAGTAAGACCAGTTGTTTGCTGGATACCCAAACCCCTGAGCTAGAAGATAAGGATGGAGAGTAGAAAGAAGTACCCGTAGCCTGAAAGAAGATGGTTGGTGACCTGCTGCACAACTACAGAGGATGACATCCACCAGAAGGTACTGAGGGAGCTGGAGGAAGTGTCTAGAGAAAAAGTCTTAGGAGGAATGGCTGAGGGAGCTGGGATTTTTTAGGGGGTTGCTCTGTACAACTACATGAAAGGAAGCTGTAGTGAGATGGAGGTCGGTCAGTCTCTTCTGTCTAGTATTGGGAGACAGGATGAGAGGAAATGGCCTAAAATTATGACATGGAAGTTTAGACTGGGTACTAGGAAAAATTTCTTTATGGAACTAAGTTGCCCAGGTAGGTGGTAGAGTCATCATCCCTGAAGGTGTTTAAGATGTATGTTGATTAGACACTTCAGCACATGCTTTAACGGTAGTATTAGATCAATGGTTGGACTCAATGATCTTAGGAAGTCTTTTCCAAAAAAACCCAATTCTATTTTTCTATAATCTTGTTGGTCTTTTCCAGCATAAAAGATTCTATGCTTCTGCTCTAGGAGTGTTTTCCAAGGAATTGACTGTGTTTAGAAGTATACCTTTAAGTCTTTGTCTAAATCACATCCTTAGTTACTTTGCCAATTTGTAATGTGTTACACCCAATATTTATATTAAGATATAGACTAAAATGTATACTAAGAAATAGCCCCAAAACAAGCATTCAGTAATAGTTACCACAGTAAACATCATGCACCCTACAGCTAAATACTGTAACGTTCAGCCTTGTTATCAATGAATAAAGACAATCCTCACTAACACTCTAAAAATCAGTGTAAGTTATATTTCTCATTATCCTTTTGTTTGACATAACTTTTTAATGCTGGAAAGGGCTTTATTAAACTGAATGTCCTCTACTTTTTCTGATATATTTATTACTGTAAAAACAGCAGGAAGGGAACTGGATTCCCTGAAAGTCTTAACAATGTGTATAGAGTTAAGAGGAAAAGAGGGACTGCAGAGATCTCCAGCATGAAGGGAGCTGACTCTCCTTTTCATGTAGATAGTCAAATGCCAGGTCATTCTGATTTCTGTCCACTCTGGTCTCCTGACAACACCAGAAACCCAGAAAAGAATTCAGAGCCCTGAGTAGGCAGCAGCGTAGTGACATTGCCGTCTTTAGCCTTTCTGCAGTAACTTTACAAAGCCCTGGAGGACCACCTTGACTTCCACAAGCACCACTTCACTACTGCCTGCCAACACTGGCTGGTGAGTCTCAAAGGTCAGAATGGTGGGGAAGGACATCAAAATAGACTTCCTATATCACTGCGTCATTTGCTGCTGTCTTTTCATGTCATTGAGCATCCCTCTGTCCTCCTAAGAGAGCAGGAAGTCTAAGCTCTCTCCATTGCTCCATCTTCTGGGGTTTTATACTATGGTCACAACTCCTCTGCACAGTCAATAATGCTTTTTTTTTTCCAGCTGTTTCAAGCTTTATTCATAAGAAAAATCCTCATGTCTCAAATAATGTACTTTGTGCTTTAATCTTTATTTAAGACACGATCACCTTAATATATCGATTTTCTCTCACTTTAATTTATTATATTGCTAAGGGAGTTAATACTTGTTCAAGCTTTAAGCACTATTTTTATGTTATAAAATCTAGAATATAAATAAAAATAAAACTAGCTGTCATCTCTCACCTTAAAACCAAATAAAAGAGAGTCAATAGCAAGCTTGTATACCCATATTTTCTGAAATACTGGAATTTGTGAAGCATTAAAATTCCTGAAACATTAAGCACAGAAATAAAGATAATGCATCTTTATATGTAACAGCAATACTGCAATTTCAGTATTATTCTATGTATTTCCTCTAATATAACCTGATATCTTCCTTGCTTCTCTGACCACCACGGCACATTCAGCAGATGTTCTTACTGAGATTTTCCCTGCAAGGCACAGGTCTTTCTCTGGAGTGATTACAGCTAATTTATAACCCATCAAGGTATATAAAAAATTCAAATGGTTCCTCCCAGTGATAAGAGAGCTTCTAAAAGTAATGCCTTTGGAATTCATCTGAGAACAGAACAGGGATTATCTGATATTTCAGTACCATGTTGCCAGCAGCTGTTTAATATTTTCATATATGCCATTTGCCCTCACAAGAGCAGCAGGCTTCCACTCTGCTGGTCTAATTACAGAGACTTCTTTTTGTTGTTGTTGGGTTTTTTTTTAGGGTTTTTTTTTCCAAGGTCAGTCATTCTCCCACAGGACTCATTCAATCTTTGACTAAACTGATGTCACTTCAGTACAGAGAGAAACTAAAACCATGCCATTTAAAGGTGATAGCTCTGCAACTAAATTATAAGCAATTTTGAAGAAAGAAGCCAAAATATTCATTTAATGTTAAATCACAGGGAAAAATATATTGGAAACTACAGAATAAGCCATGGGATTCTTTTAGATCCATAACTGAGAAAAAAAAAAAAAATCTATGAAATAGTTATCTTTATGAAAGAGTCTGGAAACATTTAGTTGGGAAAAAAACAAAAAACAAAAAACACAAAAAACCCCACATAATTCCTGTGTAATTACTTTTGTATTTAAAAATTGTTGTTATCAGTGAATTGGTATGTGGAGAAAGGACCCCCAGAAATAGTTTCAAGAGAGCTGCTGAGTGTGTGACATCCCAAATTCGGAGTTTGAAAGATGGGAGATGACCGGTAGGCAGTGATGCACAGTCTCAGGAAACTCAGCAGACCTGGAAAGGATTTCCTGGCTAATAGATTTACCATTATCTTGTGTAGTGGGAAAAGAGGTTGAGACTGCTTTTTCAGTAAAAGATGAAGTAGGACATAGTGTCCTGTTGAAAAACATGGCCTCGGTTCACAGAACTTTCACATCACATACCCACTCAACAGTTCAGTGACTGGTCCTTTCGTCCAAATTGCAGGTTAAAACAATTCAGCTTCTTCCTATGCCTGTGAGAAACAAACTACTGCAATGTAACTGGAGCTCTGCCCTTCTGTCCATATCCATTCCATGCTGCATAAATAAATAAACATCCACTAGGGCAAACATCAGCACTCAGACGTTTCATCTGAATACCAGTTGAGTCAGACAAGGTTTCTCCCACTCAACAATAACCAGTACAAGTGGAAAATAGGGGTAGATTCACACCTGACTGTGTGCTGCATGCATGGGTGCAGTCAGTTTTATCTTTGCACTGTGCTTCTTCTGACGCTGTAACACTTCTCTTTCCCACAAAATACTTAAACAGTCAGTGAGAACAGAGAAGTGACTGTGTCAGTGGTGGTGAGAGCACTTGCCTCAGAAGTGTGAAAGCTTAATTATTTATTCAAAGCAGCAGAGTTTCAATGGAAGACTTCAATGGGATATTCTACCTCTTCCCTCTCTCCAAAGCACCCTATAGACATTCATCAGAAACGCAGGTCCATGTCATTCAGTAAATAAAAATCTCCACTGTAAGCAGTTGCTCTCACCCATTAGCACTTGAGTCATACATGACATCTGCATCTGTTGACTCTAATCCACATTTAATTTAGATTTGCTTTTATTTAATTAATTATTTATTTACTGTTTGTGCTTTGTTAGGGTGGAGCTGTTTTCTCCAGGAAAAAAATGTTATAAATGATGGTTTCATTTACCATTACTTATTTTTTGCTCAGATACCCATCTCAGAAGTCAAATTTAACCCTGCCTCTGCTCATTCCTCTGACATGAAACTAGCAAAACCAGCTTCAGATTTATTAGTCGTAATTAAAATCTGCTAACATGCCTGCTATGAAATTCGCAAATAAATACTTTTTAACTAATACAGGGTAGCCAAATAAGACAGTGTTAAAACTTCATGTTATCTACATGAAGCAGATGAACTATGCAGGACAACTGGTGAATGCTCTAAGTTCAGCTTACAAAGAAACTGATAAAAGTCGATTCTGAAAACCTTTCAGAATAATTGCAAAGCAAAATTCCAGGAACTGCAGAAATGGTCATGGATACGTATGAAAAGTCTCAACATATGAAAACATTAAGTACCTTTTTTTTTGACTGCAAGATACAAGAAGTTCTCCTTCTGTTAATTTTGGGCACAAAATGTGAGTAATGTAGCAGTGAATATCTTTACACTCTGTAATTCCAGTAATGCTCAGCTTGAAAAAAACACTTCATTGATTTCTGGAAAACTTCTGCACTGTATCAAAACTGGACTTTACTACTTCAAAGTGAAATCAGCGCAGAGAGAAACAACCCAAGAGAGTGACTGGAAAAGATTAACACTGGTGATCCAGAAAGACCCTCATATATTTGAAGTGAACATATGTCCTAAGAGGGAGTAACTACTTAAAAGAACAAAATAGAGAGAGTGTAGGAAAATCATTCTGAGTGATAGAGAAATGTACCAGGTTGCTCACTACTATTTCTCAGTATGCCCTTCTGGGTGAACCTGTCAGCACCCAAAATTGGAAAAAGCCTTAAATATTATTGTCTGAAGTTTGCTGTTTAGCACAAAGCAGTCTTAACTGCAGCTTGGCATTTCTCACAGACCACAGGAGCATTTCAGGCACTTGTATTACACACTTGTTACAGGGAAATTGTTCAGCTTTGCATCCTCACAAATGCTGCCCACACATAGTACATACCTATGCCATTGACAGACTCTGCACTATCTGTGCTGTCTCAGAACACACTCACTCAGATGCTGGAAGAAGCATCTGTATACAGTTGCCTCTGAAGTATAATTGCCTCCACAACTTAGAGACTGCTTACATATTATTTTGTCAATGAACAATGACCAGCTCAACTAGCAACAACTACTTAAGACTAATTAAATGACCCTGCTGCAGTATGGCTGCACCTTCATAGCCATTGATATTCACAAGTTTAGAAAGCAGTATGAGATCCTACTGCCTGCAGATGCAGACCTCCAGCTTTCAGTGAGAAACACTCATTTGCTTTATACTCCCTTTTGAAATTTTTCACAAATTAAAATTTTGTACAAATTAAGTCCAGCAATGTCCATCAAAATGAAGTCCCAGAACTGAAACATGACAATATCTTATGAGGCACTAAGAAAACTCATCTTCAGGCAAAGTTTATCTGCTGAGAAAATAACACTCATATTAGGAATTCTGTACTGGCTTTCAGCTGCAGCATCCAGACCTCTTTGTATCTTTGTTTTTAAAATCAAGCAACTCTTAAATTTCTTACCTATAGTCCATAAATTTAATGAGGCACATGGTCAAGATCAGATAACTTCAGAAAACCATGTATTTTTCAATATGCAGAGATAGCAGTTAGTAGAAATATAGAGACATACATAGAGATATATGAACTAATATATGGATTAGGTAGATATTTAGTGTAAAGTTCATTTAAGGCCACACATCAGAAACTTTATTCACACTGAGATTGCCTTATTCTGTGAAACCACTAAGTTAGTAAGGTCTTCTGGCATCAGCACTATTTTCAGGATTTGAATGTATGTATCCAGACAGAAACATAGATCTCACCCCAAAATGTGAATACCAGTCTAATTTTAACCATCCTGTACCAATTGCTCTTTCTGTCTTTAAAGCCTGGGACCAAAATTACACCTTCTAATAAATTTAGGCTGCAAAATATTTATCAGATATTTTAAAATAGTAGCAGCAGTTTGCTCATCACCCTAAAAAAACCCCACCATACAAATAGGGGCTATTCTATTCAGGATTAGATGCCAAATGCAAGACTCAAATCAATACTGTTTAGTCCAAAATTAAAATAGAGGTTAAATGGAGGTAGCTAAACTCAAAACCCAATGACCTAGATGCCTAATTCTGCTTTCTCATACCACTATGCTCAAGTCAATAACCTCATTCTGACTTTCCATTGCCTAACTTAAGTAGCCTGAAGGATGCCTTTCTGGCACACCACACAACATGTTATTACATCTATTTAGGGTACATTTCACTAGTTCTGTGTTCTCAGGTTTCTACCTGGCAGCAAAATCAGCTGCATTACACTTTACTGTGAATCAGCACAGAACTATGAACAGATAGGTATCTTTTGGGTATATTCTACACATACTTTTCTAAGAACACTGCAAAAGAAGTTAAGGAGCTTCATAATACAGATCTATTTCATAGTACAAATCTATTTTAAATGAAATAGTACCAAAATCTGGAGAAACTGCAGAGATTTTAAATCATTTGTGTAAAGCTACTGTTTTTTTTTTCACCAGTTGGGGTCTGACCTGCCCATAATCATAAATAACTTACAAGCATCCCTTACATAATATGATTTTCTGGCTTTTAAAATGGAAGTCAATAACCAACTTCCTTGGTAACCTATGGGTTTGGTTTGTTTTGTTTTGCTTTGTTTTTTTTAATTAAGGTTCTTTCCTTATAATAATTAATATTTGGAAACTGCCACCAAGATCAGTAGGTATTCTGCCTAAGGAAGGAAGGAGTAGTAATTTTGTTACTATATTAAAGAAATGTGAAGTATACAAAGCTCGATATCCAGAAACTTTCCTTCAAACTGAGTTTCTGTCAATTGCACAGATGCCTTAATCTACAGGGCCTAAAAGTCTGCTGTTACAAAGAAAGTAACATTTAGCAAAACACTTTACGATAATATTGCCCTTGATGTTCATCCTTGTTCTAAGAATTTACTGTGACTCGTGATTTTTCTTCACTTCTGGAAAGGGTAAATCCTGTCATAAATTACTTCAGTAATATCAGGCACTCAAAAAAATGTTCAGAGAACTGAAAAACATGTTGTATCATCTTTGTTGGTCCTATATATTAAAAAAAGGGATATAGATATGGACAAAATGACAGTAAAACAGTTTAATCTGAGAATTAGTGTATGACACAGAAAAGGACTGAAGAAGTTTCTTTTACTGACTGGCATTCTTGGAAGAATTTTTCACAGGTGAAGACAGAAATACTGTCACATTAAAAAAAAAAAAAAAAAGACATTCACACATACATATTATACACAGAAATTATTTTTGAAGGTACAAGTGAAACAAACCCAAAAAAGTCTTTTTAGGCATTTTAGGGATGCAAAATATTTGTGAAGCTATGAAAACATCACTGCAATTATCCACTGAATTTTTCTGGACATAAAACAGTGTAAGGCAAATTTCTTACTTTTTTCTTAAATCGAAGCAGTTATTATAGCTTATCCTAGCTGGTCAGTTATTTGCCTACTGCTTGTGGGTAATGGATGGTGGTAAGCTTGAAAAGAGCAAAGGCTCTGAAGATTGGAAACCCTTTTCAAAATTACCCTGGATCTTCTTTACAGATCAAGGTAAAGGTCCATGTGCCTGGAGCTGTGCAGTTATATCCCAAACTGCTATTTTAGTTTAAATCCCCTACAAATTCTAGAAACTCTCTACTCATTCTGTTCTTCAGCTGGCAAGGCTTCATCAGAATTTTTTTTTTTAAATATATTTTTATGTCGTTAGCTCAGCTTCCCCTCCAGCTCCTCTACCAAGAGCAGTAATGCACCTTTCTAATCAGATATACCTGCATGCTGATGAGGCTATATTGCATTTGTTGCAAGAGCATGGAGGAAAGCAGGGCTACACTGAAAGACTGTTACTTTGCAGAGCTTGACTTTCAGTAATTCTGCATAGCTGACAACTATAAAATTTCAGCATTCCAAAAACATTTGTCTCTCTTTATTTTATGAATGGTTTCATAGATTAATTCTCAGAATTTGTGCAGGTGAAGTTAATTTCAACACTGGTGAATAAGATTTTTCTCCCATTTAAATTGTTTTCCTTATATAACCATTCTCATTTCAAAAGGAAAAAACTCTTTCAATCTGGTCTCTTTAAGACTGTCTTTCTAAATACAATCGGAAGACATATTTCCATATGAAAAGCTAAATCAACATTTTCTTATTATATTGATTTTCCACTTAAGAGCAATTGCAAAGATTTTCAGTCCTCCTAAAAAGAAAAAAAGAACGATGAAAGTCAACATATTTTAATAATCTGATGAATACTTTCCACATTTAATCATTCAACAAATTGAAAATAACAGTTTACAACATTTAAAATCAGTTTGAGCACACACTGCAGTGTACAAATGCTGCACTTATAAATATTTTAAATTATTATGTTATTGGCAGCAATACCTTATTGTTCTTATATGTGTAATATATTTACACTGACAGAGATTCCACTTCAAAAATCTCCATCCAGATAGGAATCAAAAGATAGTACCATAAATGACTCACTGGATCTTGTCACAAGTTAGATGAAGATTTTGTCTCTCATAGCAATTTCTCCAGGGGTAAGTAAACAGCAAATGAGCTTTCCATCTTGAGTTAGTAGTAGGTACAGCTACATTCTTGAGGCCACGCACAGAGGATGGGCATACACACAGTGAAATAATGACTATTAATCCTAGCACTTTAAAATAAAAAACCACAATGAGAACCATATATACACATAAAAACACTATCAAAAAGAAGTATTCTATTAAAACAAAACAGCAGGCCAGAAAACTTCCTGCAGAAAATTATTTAATAGACTCAAAAGACAAAGTGAGTAATTTCTTTGTAGAGAATCATGCAATCTGTAACTTTCCAATAGCACTACAAATGACTTCCAGAGACTGCTGTGTATGACAGCTGATACTGAATTGCATGGAAAGCTCAAGAAGTCATTATTGTACTATTACCCCAGAACTGTTACTGCTGTCTACACAAACTGCCCCAAGACAGTTCTTTAAAACCAAGAAACTGACACATTCTTCTCTTTCATGATCTCATAACTATCTATCAAATTGTTTGGATAAATTATTTCTCCATGGCTAGGACACAAAAATATTAATAGACTGAAGACAATAATCAGAAGTAGAGCCTTTTAACCTGCACATGGTGGAACCTCTCAAATAGTCCTATCTCTCAAAACATATTTTTCAAATATTACTACTATGTCTCATTTGAGGCACATCCTATAAGAAACAACTAGGTGGTACTAAAATAAATAAGAAAACAGTATTGAAGCTTCACATGGTTATTAGAAGATATCCTAGCTACTATTTAAGCTGTGGAGCTACAATCAAGTTGATCCCTATTACAAATAAACTAATGGGATTTGACAGAACATGAATTTAAGCCTAAATACCAACAACGTCAGGCTGTCAGCAAATGAAATATATTAACTGAAAACTGTTGCATTTGATTTAAGGCCTTATCATGCAAAATGAGAAAAGAGGTCACCCTGGACCTTCAGGGATTCTGTTCTCATTGAAATTTTAATTTTGTTCACAACCCCTGGGAAGCAAAAATAATGAACTGCCTTGCTCAGAGATGTAAGAGGTGTACCAGTCACACACTGACAGTATTAGAGTTCATATTACCTCATCCACTCACAGAAAATACTTGGCTAAAACAGCAATAATAATTGGGACTAGATAGTATACTCCTTTACTCAAAAAATCCCACTTCAATGGAATTGCCTACCTAGGCAAGTGTTAATAATTTTCCAGAGTAAGTGGCATAACATGCCCATCTCTTGCTCCAGTGAGATGCAGAAAGAAAAGGGTTTTATATTTCAATACAATAGCCTCTTACATAGCATGGAAGTTGCAAAATGAAGTACAGTGAGGCATATGTTCTTCAAAAGAGGACTCTGGGTCAGCAACTTGTAAACTCAGGTATCTGAGCCTATGCAGTTTTGGATGATGAAAACATTCACCCATCCAAACCTCAGGCTGCATCTACAAATCTAGACAATGAGATGTGCAAATAAAAAGTGACCAAAGACCGTGCAACAGTTTCAGTCATATGTATTCTAGGCCAGCTGGCCTTGGGAGTAAAAGCAAGCCAGTTTGAAGGCTTAGCAGCCTTCAAGCTGGAGAGCAGCTGGTCTTTCGCCCTGGTGTCCACAAGCAAACAGTGTGCTGTATCTGATAGCCAAGTGGCTATGGTTGCTGATCCTGCATGGACTTCATGGATTCACTGTAATTTTTAGAAGTACTGTTATTTAACTACAATTCCCCACATTTCTAAATGTCTCAGAAAGCAGTAGTGCAAGACAAACACGCATCTTCTACAGAACAATCCCAGCCTGGAGGTATAGAGCAGGTACAATACAAATCCAAACTAGACACCAGTTATCCAAGCCCACTAGCATGCTCTCTACCTGCAGACCAGGCACTTTAAAATCCACTACTGTAAATCTAAACTGTCTTTTTTTATGTTGGTCCAACTGGCTGATCAAAAACTGTACTGAGATCATTCAGCGGATATTCTGGAGACTGCCCAAAATCTTCTCTTCAGCATTTCAGTTCTAGTAATTTGGGAGGGCACACTACAGCTAAAAACTGTTACCAACAACTTGGACTGCTGAGTAGTAGTTCAGTAATAAAAAGGTGGGTTTTTTCCCAGTCTGAATAACTTGAAAGATGACAGTGCAATCAGGAATGGTGCTTCAGTTCAGCAACATTTTTGTTGACTTTAGTCCAACACTGAGTGAAAACTGTCTTAGTTTTCCATGTGATGAGGCCACTCCTTGTACTACTTTTAGATCTGAAAACAGCACAACTGCCTGAAATGGTGTCTTTCATGATTTCATGATATCAGATACTAAATATCAGTTGTATTCATATGAATTGACAAAAATGTTATTTTCTTCTTTGTGGGGGACCATTCACAATCGTTCTGTCATGATATGCTCACTTGCACACAGAGAGAAATCACTCTTTCCAACAGTCACAGTGGACATTCACAGATAATCTCTGAGCGTTGACTGACACTGCTGTCATATTTGCTACCTTTAACAAATTACTCTGATAAAAGCAAATCAAGTGAAGCATACAAACTGATGATTTAATTACTGAAAGGTCAGCACTTAAGACAAGTTGGCAGCTTAAAAGTATCTTCTCTGCTTAAGAACTTCCAGTTCAAAGATTACCACCAGTATTTTCCTTATTTCCTATGACATATTTAAAGTGTTGCTTTTCTTCTAACAGAACAAAACCTGCTTATTTCTGGGGTGTGCAGTGCATGAACACTTCTGAGGCATTTGAGATCTGTAGGAGGTACAACGTAAGTGCAAAGCATTTTGCTAACTTGCATGCTGAGGAGAAAGGTTTTTTTGCTTCTGCTTATACATGAAATTACAAAGTCTTTCTTCTTGTCTGCTGTCTTTCTGCCTTCTTTGCCTCTTGATAACATTCTATTTTCATCTAACCAATTCCTCTTCAGGATGTCCCAGGAAAATAGAAATATAATTAAGAATAGAATGTGTAGAGATTACAGAAGATGAGAAGAAAAAACATAATCAGTTTGCTGTGTTGAAGAAGCACAACTACTTGCAAGATACAGTATTAACATTGAAAGAGTTCTCAGAAAGGCCTGGAGCTGGCCCAACTTTATAATAAGTCAAATCAAACTCCAAGGCAGAGATAACACAGATCAGAAGACAAAATCAATGAATATTCTGGAGGGAAATGTGTAAAGATTGTATGATGAAGTGCTAAGTCAAAAGTGTATTTATATGAAAATTATTCTCTTGATATCATCAGACAAAACTAAGACCATGCAAATTCCTTTTACAGAGCACATACATCTATCTCCAGAGAAACTGGTGTTAAAAGTGATATAATCTGTATGTTTTTCATTAACTTTTTTGGGGGCTCCATTTCTTAAGCGGTACAAATGAGAATTATCATAAAAACGAGAAGATGATGTAACCAGGAGTATTGAACAGCTACAAATACCCATACTTTAAACTCATTAAAACCTGGCAATTAGTCTGAAGAAAACAATCTCATACTGCAAAAAGCCTAACTTATGAGAAGAAAGACAAAAACCTGTAGTATGAGAAGTTATAAATAATCTTAAACAGAAAATCAGCTGTTCAATTGGCATAAAACAATGTCTTTCATCTCCAGCTGGAAAAATGTTTTAAAATACTGTCTTTTGATTATAATCACAGTTTTTATGGGTGTTGTTAAATTTCTCCCTATGTTTATACTTCTTTTCAGTGTTTTTTTACTTTTTCAGTAATCATTTTTATGAATATGTAGAATAAATGCCTGTTATTGTTTCCCTGTAGGCTTCCATAGTTTTCTATTAGCGGGTCATAGTGTCCATCCTGTTTAATTTTCCAAACAAAGGAGGTGCATAACTCACATCTGTTGCCGTATTATGAGCTTTTACCTTGTATCTTCTCCTTCAGTGGGATCAAGTGTGCTTCACTTTTGCTGTCAAGCAGATTCCTTACCAGATTTCTCCTTTTCTGGCTTAAGACTGAACACCTCATTGTATGTGAATATATTATCAAAAGATAATCACTGTTAAGCTAAAACTGCACAGTTACAACAGCTGGCTTTGAACTCAATAGGAATTGAGGACAATAACTAAGGTAAACAGAACATTTTTCTAAGCACACCAAGATCACGTAAATCTTGTCAGCTTAGTCCACTGAGTATTTTAGCATGGGATTAGCTGCCAATGCCCTGGAGTTTCAGCTAGCTGTTTATTATTCTCTAAAGAAAGTGATTCACCATTATTAGGAGTGTCTAAGAAAAGAAAATCACTGTCACATGAACTGAAAGGCAAGCAAATGACTGCAAATGAAAATCATGGTGAGAGGCAGAAAACAGAACTGAGGGAGAATCTGGAAGTCATAGTGTCTGCAGTGCTTTTGGGACCAACGACATTTGGCAGATCCATTACTGATCAGAAAGATAGGTGTAAGAAGAATGCCAGTGAAATCTGAACACTGAAAATAAAGGAGCACTAAGAACAAAAAACAGTTTCAGAATCGACAACACATTTCTTGCAGAAATTATCTTTTTGCAAGAAAATGTGCCTGCCACTGCTTGCTAACACCTAATTTCCTGGCAAAGCTTAACATAGATGGCATTGCAACATCGAGTAACTCATTTTTTTTATACTAGTTGTGTATGTTTATGGTTGCAACCTCCACTCTCTCCCTTCAAAACCAGACAGGAACCATCTACCATGATTTGAAAACTTCTAAGATTCCCGAGCAGGTGCAAGACTTTTACAAGGTCTAAAAGCAGGTTAACTTAAGAACTGATCAACTCCAAATCAAGCAAACTTAGGAAGTGGCAAACCTGTTCAAAACAAGCCAAAAGAAAATTCAAACTCTTCCTCTCTTATTCTTCTGGTACATAAGGAAGTATATGTTTTAGTTGCTGTTTTCCCAGAATGCTTCTCCTTGAATCTTGAAAAATAGTCAGTTTTAAGTGGTACCATTAGGAATTTTCAAGTTCTTTTCAGAAGTGGTTCAGTGTAGCATTAAGCACAACATTCACTTTTGCAGAAAATACCATCTTTGTGAACATATTTTAAAGGAAAATTCAAAATCTTTAGTACAATGATACTGACCATTCATTTTCTAAGTTGTCAGCATGGTCTGAGGTGCTAGGAATAACAATCAGCAGGCCTATGAAGTTGCCTGCCATGACAGCAAAAGCAAACATAATATCCGTTCATCTTATCTGGGCTGAGTTTAAGCAAACAGCTTTCATTCTGCATGCTTTCATGGTCAGATACAAGGGAAAAATAATCTAAACTGTGCTTAGAAAAAAGGCAATGCAACATCTTTCATCACTATTACAGACAGGATCATGCATTTTACTTCCCAAAGACAATGAATGTGCAGTGATCTATATGTGGAACTTCTCTTCAGCTAGAGGTAACACTTCTCTAAAACCCTCTGGAGTATTTATACAGAAATATCACTACCAAGATATGCAGATCAGACCTCCAGATGTGACAGAATAATATGATTTTTTTTTAAGAATCTTTTGTGAAGTGCTAAGCAGGTTAAGTATCTTTGAGACAGTATGTTGTAGCTTATGCTGTGTTCTGCAGGGCATTTTTGTTTCTGACCCAAGATTCCTTCATCATCATTACCATCTTCTTAAGTGAAGCCTGTTATTAACATATGCTTATTTTAAAACTACATCTTTGCTCAACAGGACGATAATACCTTGCTAGAATCTAATGTGTGGGAACAGTCATACTGCTTCACAACAAAACTTATCTAGCCCGGCATGTTGCTCACCAATATCCCAGCAGCAACAGCCTGAAGGAAGACAGTGAAAAAGACAGCAAGGAAAATGAGTCTTCCAATGGTATTCAGCAACCAGCAGCTAAGGGACTTCCTTAGTCACAGATTGCTTCTCAGTTAATACTCCAAACTTCCATCTATGCATCTACCTGCAATTATAAAGCTCCTAAATCCAGCATATAATACTGCATGTAGATTTCTGAGTTTAAAAGGTGGCAGAAAGCAATAGAATTTAATGAAATTATTTACTTTTATTTCTATTTGTTTGAAGGGTATGTACTGAGCTAAATTTTATTCATCAAAAATTCGTGGGGAAAAAAAAGAAAAAAAAAAAAAGACTACCTTAATTTTGTATTCACTCACAGACTTCCCTAACAATAGAGCTGGAAGGAATTTCCATAAGCTATTGTTTTCTTCCCAGTTTCCCAACCATTTGCCAAAAAGTAGGCATTCTACTCATGCTGCTTGTGGGCTTTATTCAACACCCCACCATTCTTCCCATATACTTTCAGATGCAGAGATGGAGCACTCCTACCCTGCCTGCCCTACTCTCTGTGCAA
>VWZI01001998.1:146770-157100 GCA_013396835.1 Psilopogon haemacephalus
GTTTGACATGCTGAATTATAACTGTAGAGGGAAGAGATTTCTGTGCAAATATAGTGTCAGAAGCTATGTTCACCTGTGAGGATTTCAAAGCACCTTCCAAAACTCTTTTATCATGTAGGATGTGCTTTTGTTGAACTACTTTTTGTTTTATCCCTGAATATTTTGTCAATGATAGGCATAGACAAAGAAAAAAAATTATTTCTGAAGGCTAATAAAAGGTCATAAACTCCCTCCATGTTCTTTTTCCACATATGTTGTTTATCTCTGCCTTCATCAGACCTCACACATGCTTGTTGCTTGGACTGTACTTTATTAGGGAAAAGAAAATTGCTTTTTTGGTCCACTGGATTGCTTATTCAGTAGAGGATATTCAGGTGCTGTCAATTCTCCTAAATGAAGGATCCCGTGAAATGGTGCAGTTTTAAGCAGACACACATCAGTCTTGGTATACTTTATGACTGTTTTTATGCTGTATGACCAGCTTGCATGCTTTTACTTCTAAAGTTAAAAAAAAAATTAAAAATCACTGCCATCACAGCTTCTACTGCAGTCATCTCCTAGGCACCTAAACCAAGTGATGGATATGTTTCTGATCCTGCATTTTTCAAGTAAATGCCACAATGACTCCTGGAGCAAAGAAGAATTAAAATACTTGGCAAAGTTAAGCTCCCTGTGCTTTACTTCCTCCTGATTTTCATCACTGTCTGAACAGTAAATCAAATGGCAACATCACACCAGAACAGTTTTTGTCCTTCTCTTTCACTTAACTTTCAAAACATGTTCTGATTCTTTTTAATTAGTGCAACAGAATGGAAATCTTGAACTTGTTCAATGGCTCTGAAAACAAACATTCAAAACATTTATTAAGAAGTCACAGAGCAACAATCTACAGCAACTACTCTGAAAACTTTTCTAAGAGTTGTATGGAATGCTGCCTTAGAAGATTTTGAGCATGGTGCACAAGTTAATGGCTAAATTGAGAAGGAAATCCACCCTTCCATTAGGCAGGCAAGGTCTAATAATGAAAATCTAGGAAGGTGAAGTACCACAACAGCAAATGGAGCTAATTTGATGCTATGCTTCATAGGTGACTACCGTTCATTATAGCCCTACTTGACCTGGTACTGTGAATCAAGACAACTGCTAGTGGAATTGGACCTCAACTGTGTTATTGAGCCTTTGAGACTCTCTCCTGGGACAAGGCTTTCTACTGATGTCACTGCAACACACAGTCACTACCACTTCCTAAAGCAGGGTACATCAGAGAGTACTGCAGAATCTACATCATTAATTTTCCGGCATAAGAGAGATTAAATCATGAGACCAGAGGAGTGTCCCTAGATAGATGCCTCTTGCTTCAAAAAATGTCATCTTGGCATTTGTCTAATAGCAGAAGGCCATTATTTTGAGACAGCTTTCCATTAATAATATCTCCTAATTACTTTAAATATTTGAAGCCTGCAAGGAACATATGGGCAATGGAGACAGGTTAGATTAGAAATGTGTTTGACAGAAATTTAAGTGAAAAACAAATGTTTCAAACAACTCCCTGGGGCGGGGGGGGAAAAAAAAAAAAAAGAAAGGAAGATAAAGATACTTAGACATAGTTAAAATTTGGTTGCAATCACTTTTGGTCTGTACTATTGCAAGTGGATACACTGAATTTGGTTGGTTGGTTGGTTGGTTGGTTTTCATATATCATGTTAATTTACACTGCTTATGTCATGGTACCTGGTAACTCACCTAAAGTGTGTCTGTCATTAAGTACATTATAACATAAGATATACAAGAGATATACAAAATAGAGTTCAAGGAGTGCTGATCAATGGTGGTAGGTCCAGCTGGAGAGCTGTAACCAATGGAGTCCCCCAGAGATCAGTGCTACATCCAGTCCTCATCAATGACATTGATGAGGGGGCAGAGTGTCTGCTCAGGAAGTTTGTTGATGACACCAAACTGGGAGACTTGGCTGATCCAACTGAAGGCTGTGCAGCCATCCAGTGAGACCTGGACAGACTGGAGAGCTGGGCACAGAGGAACAAAATGAGATTCAGCAAGGACAAGTGCAGAGTCCTGCACCTGGGGAGGAATAATAAACTGCACCAGTACAGGCTGGGAGGTGATCTGCTGGAGAGTAGACTTGTGGAGAGAGACCTAACAGTCCTGGTGGATAACAAGTTAACCATGGGATATCAATGTGCCCTTGTGGCCAAGAAGGCCAATGGGATCCTGTGGTGTTAAGAAGAGTGTATCCAGCAGATCAAGGGAGGTTCTCCTTCCTGTCTACTCTGCCCTGGTGAGACCTCATCTTGAATACTGCATTGAATTTTGAGCTCCCCAGTTTAAGAGGTACAGGGATGGGCTGGGTAGGGTCCAGCAGAGGACTGTGATGATGATTAGGGGACTGGAGGGCATGCCTAATGAGGAGTGGCTGAGGGACCTGGGACTTCTAGTCTGAAAAAGAGAAGACAGAGGGGATTTAATCAATGTTTATAAATATCTGAGGGCTCGTCAGGAGGAGGGGAGCAGGCTTTTCTCACTTGCTTCCTGTGATAGGATAAGGAGCAATGGGTGTAAGTTGCAGGACAAGAGGTTCCACCTCAACACAAGGGGGAACTTCTTTACTGTAAGGGTCACAAAGCACTAGAATAGGCTCCCCAGAGAGGTTGTGGAGTCTCCTTCTCTGAAGACCTTTAAGGCCTGTCTGGATGTGTGTCTCTGTGATCTGAGCTAGACTGCGTGGTCCTGCTCTGGCAGGGTGGTTGGACTTTGTGATCTCCTTGGGTCCCTTCCAACCCCTAACATCCTGTGATCCTGTGATACCTACATCTGTTGTGATTATAATTTCTTTACATTCAGAATTCTTGTCCTACAGTAATGCCTGTGCTCATCAGTCTGTATATGTCTATGTATACGTGTGTGTAGATAAACACATGCACACACACACACACATATATATATGCTTACATGATCTCTTATAATGTGTAAATTTATTTTTTTTTTGAGACCGATGACTGAAAATCAATTGTATAATATGGCACACTGCTGTTGATTTGTAGTTTTTAGCATACTATTACCCTCCATTGTTTTAAAACTGGTGTTTCATTGTTATGTAACTTAGTGGCTATCTGGACTTGGCACGAAGGCAAAAAGGCATATATAGGCAAAAGGCATGTTACAATATCACTACACGGTGAGGTTCGGGCCCAGCAAAACAGTATATAAGCAACTTACATTACTGATCCAATGAAATCAATAGAAACTCAGAAAGGGCTCAGTGAATAAAATCCTTTATCTGTTTGCAGAATGGAATCCATAGTATCACGCATGGCTGATCAAAAAGCAGTACATGAAGCTCCTAACCTGAAAGTCTATTTAGCTTTATGCTCATAAGTATGTCAGTGATGTCAATAAAGTGTTAAGTAAAGCTGCACATTACAAAGAGTAGAGGAATCAAAACCTGTACATGTGGAGTCTCTGTATAGAAATACCTGTTTATGTAGGAGAAAAATATTTCACGGCTAAAGTAATTTCCTGTAATCTCCAGTTGGAACTGAGTAACTGCTCATCTATTTATTAATGTTTGAGAAGATGTGGTCTACACCCCAAAATATTTATGCAGCCGTTGGGTTTGTTTGGTTGGTTCGTTTTGGCTTGTTTGGTTGGTTGGGGTTTTTTTTCTTCCATAAACATGTTTTCAAGCAAAAGGAAAATCCACCTCTGAGTCTGCCTGGAAGTGGGAAAAATACATTGCAAGTTTTCCCATTTTAGAACATCTGGGAAATCTGTATAGTGTGGAGGCCAACCAATATATTTATGAGAACCATATCCGAGGAAAAAAATGATGATACATATAGTAGGCGTGGCGGTTCTCTTACTGCAACTGCAGTGATAACATGTTACAGCAGATCATAACAGTGCTGCCACCTTCTGATATCTGCTGCTTATTGCCTAAGGTAATTTGCTAGCGTTTTCTAACACCTCGTATGCTCTACATGCAGTAGTGAAGCTCTGTGTTTTTAATTGCTTGCATAACCTGAAAGATTAACAAGGACCTTGTTATTTGCAGATAAACTATGCTTCCAGATTTCTAAACATCTGAAGTAAAATGTCATGTTCTGCTGCATCTTTGTAACTTGTTTTCTAAAAGCTTTGGTCATGCAGATTTAAAATAGGGGTGCAAAATGCATTTCAGGTTTTATTAGCAAGTCCAGCAGACAGGCAGATTCATTGTTTTGTTTTTTTGTTCAGATGTTGTGTATTGATTCTTCGGTTAGTTGTTTAGGGCACATTTTCACTGTTGTATTAAAATAAACTGTGGTTAACTCAATGATCTTAAAGATCTTTTCTGACCTAAATTATTCTAAAAACTATATTAATGCAGTGACTGTGTACTTGTCTGGTTTCTCATGTAGTAGTTTATTGGGTCATATATATCATGTCATGCTGTTTTGATGTAGTTTGGGGAGTTAATGGCCATCTCTGTGAGCCAAGAATCAATGAGAAACAGTAAAGATGTTGCTCTTTCAAACGTTTTCTGGATGTTGCCCAGCTGAAACAGTAGTAATGCAGCTGTTATTGATAAAGGTAACAGCAGACTACTGGCTGTTTACTCTTAAATATTGATTAAAATATTGTTAAACCAGATTATAATCTGGCCATATGGCATTATATAACAAATATCTCACATTTTATGGAAAAGAGAAAAGACACAAAGGTCAATAGATTTTCTTTAGTTTTTGCTAAAGGTGAGGGCTGTCAGCACATTTAAACACCAGAGTGAGAGACACCTGTTTACCCAGTGGCTGGTGCCTGGCATGGCACACTGGTGTAACTGTATTCTATTCTGGTTTGAAGTCACCTGATTTGTTACACCCCACGCATAAGGGAGCATGCAGTATGAGACAGATAGAAGCACTTGGCTGCTGCAGGAGTCGTAAGTCTTTCAACTCAGCTCCCCTGAGCCTGTAAAGCATGTGCCAGCAAAAAAAAACAGTTACATTGCAGATGTGTGACATGCTGGTCTTGTTCTGACAACATAAAACATAAAATGCAGAGAAGAGCAGGTAGAGTAGAATGTCTGTACAGGAGTTGATGGAGCTTTTAAATTAAATATTCCTGGGAAATGTAGCAGGAAAAAATGATCAGTTTTTAACCTTGAAATCAGAATAACACAAACAAATAATAAAACACTTGAGTCTGAATGGCTCGCTTTAATACCAGCATCTGGTCTTGTAGCCAATGAATGGATTGTTGCTTTCAGTTTCCAGACATTTCTTTCTGTTTTCTCAATGAGCAGACTAAGAGAGGTGTGGAACTATTACATTTTTTCCAAAGCAACTTCCATGTCTGATTGCATCTGCATTTTAATATATGTTCAGCTCTAATTAAACCAGGGAAAAAAATAAGGGGGAAAAAAAAATCAGATACAATGGAGCATTCTCCAGTAGGATGAGAGAGTGATAATGGCATGTATAACATCTTCTTAAGCAAGCTAGGAAGATATTGTCTTGATAAAGCAAGTGTGACATGTTTTCAAAACTGGTTTGGAAATCAATGGCTTACTGTGAAAACAGAAGCAGATATCAAATGGGATTTTTCCAAGCTTTGGTACTCCTCAATATTTTCATTAGTAACTTCAATAAAAGAATACAAAATGTGCATAAGTTTTTTTTAAAATGCAAAATGGGGAGAAAATGAGATATTCAGGAAGCTATGTTTTAGTGTTAAAATGTTCCTGCCTAAATGGAGAGATAAATGTGGAGGAAAAAGCCTTTTAAAGAAATAAAATGTGATAAACTGAGACAGAAAGAAAACAACCTACAAAAATGAGTGAGGTTTAAGGTCTTACTTTAACTTTTTCTGGTGCTAGGTACTGTATTTTGAAATCTATATAGATCAGCTAAAGAAAGACATAACAGAAATAATAGAAATGATGGTTTAGGAAGCATGACTTTGAAGAAACAACTGAAAGCCCTAACCTAGTTTTGCATGAACATGAGTACACTCAAAGACAGGCATAGGATCACATAATTGTTTTGGCTGGAAATGGCCTCTAAGATTATCATTAAATGGTGCTACAAGAGTAATGCAAATCATCCACTTTCAATGTCCGTAGCAGAGAAAAGGGGAAGTATTTGAGGCATATTGCATGAAGAAAGACTGGAGAAGGGAATTTCTAAAAGATGAGAAAGCTCAGGCATAATTTGCCTGGAAAGCCTGTGAAGTCCCATTGTTTCAGTTTTCAATACCATGTGTGATAAAACAGATAGAAATATGAAGATCAAGACTCCCTTTGGTTCTCTGTTGAAGAACTTATCACAATTCTGTTGAATTAGATGTGTTTGGGAGAAATGCTTCTCAAAAAGTACAATTTACTTCAACATCTAAACAAGCAGAAGTGAATTTAGCAAAATCTAAAGAGTTCAATAAGTTTTCACAGTTTTTGACTCATGAAGATAACTCTTTAGTATTGAATGTGATAATGGCATTACATGATCTTTGTAGATACAGTTGAGTCCAGTGTGGCTTCAGATCTTATGGGTAAATGAAGGTTAAGAACTGTTCATTTTTAGCCATGTGCTACAGCCTCACCTGTGCCTATCCCTGCACTCAGTGATTCACTTGAGGTATGAAGTTGATAGAAAGTTTAGATTTGCTGTTTTTCAAGAAGTATCAAGCAGCAAAAAATACTCAGAGAATTTGAGATAATGTCACTTGAACAGAACACTACCAAGGAATAATGGTCTTTTATCAGAAAATTAAAGCTACCACAGTTATGAAAAACACTGGAATTGTGAAGGGAAAGCAGAAACATTTATTTCCAGACCAAGAGATATAGATCCTTTCAGGTCATATTGTGAGGGTGACTTATGTTTGGTGCATCTGATGATTGATTCAGATTCTATTATTTTATTTGAGGAATGTTGTTTCAGGATGGCATAATTACCAAACTGCTGCAATTTGTTTGGACTTCTTCTGACATGATTATATTGAGGGAATGTGACTTTTTTATTTCTAGCTGGTTATGAATTTCACCAAATGTATATTTATGTGATTTGCAGTGTGCAAAAAAAAAGTGTCAGAAAACAGCTTTTCTTCTGCAGACAATGATATTCAGTGGTGGGGGGGTTTTTTTGGTTGTGTGGTTGGTTTTTTTTTTTTGTTTGTTTTTTTTTTTTTTTTTTTTTTTTTTTTTTTTTTTTGTTTGGTTGTTTGGTTGGGGTTTTTTTAGTTTATTACTCCAAAGACTGCTATGGAGCTATGATTTACAGAGTTTATGGTTTTTTATTATATATTAGTACTAACCAGTTTATATTGAGTTTGTCACAAAAAAGTTAGGAACACTCTTACAGATGTAGTATGACCATGAAGAACACACAGGACAAGAGCTGATTCTAAAAAGGCATATCTAAGGAGAGGGAAAAGGAGGTCTCCAGCATGAAACACACTGTCTTTTACTTCCTCTGGCACCAAATAGCTAATTTAACATAGTTCTTATATCAGGCTTGAATATGCACTTATCTGTGACCCAAAGTCATTAGAAAGCCAGACTTCAGTAAAACAGTGTAAAACAAAGGAAATACATTTGAGCTTACCTGAAGGAAATTTTTTTTTCATAATTCTCTGACATGGAATCTTAAATGTGGCAGATGGCCTAGAAAGCAGAGCAGTTTACTTTTTCAATTTTTCTAACATTTAATGGGTTTATTAGATCATCAGTTTTAAAGTCATAATATTAGGTGTCTTGACTTCCACTAGAGAAAGTCTTTGGCCTTTGTGCTTACAATGGAAAGCTTGAATATATGAACTGCAGAAGTAAATTAGAATCCTTGCTACATGACTTGGTCTAGCAATTCTCTGTATATTACTGCTCTCAGTGAGACTGTAAAGAGTATTGTCATCTCAGTGCTGTCCAATGACAGGAACAGTAAGCAAGGAGTCCTCATAGAAATACAACAAAACTGGGAGAATGATTGAACTCTGAAACACGTTGTCATGAGAGGGTGGAAGCATCTCTGTTCTTGGAGAGAATCCAAATGAAACAGGATGTAAACCTGAGCAACTTAGTCTGCCTGGCCCTGCTGTGAAAAAAGGAGTTGGACAAGTGGTTTCCAGAGGCCTTCTCCAACCTCAGCTAATCTTTGATTCTTTGACTTCTACAATCAGATTCACTCATCTAGTGTCATAGTGCTGAAAGAGCAAAACAGTAATTGATTCTAAGTAAAAAGGGCCATGGGTTCTTTTTTGGCTGTATAGATACACAAAAGCACAAGAAAGACAAAATTATGCCAAACCTCCATTCTAGCAGTATTATTCCAAAGCCATTCAGGAAAAGCAGAAGAAGGACAAAAGTAGTGGGAAAAGAAAGAGAAAATAGCAAAATTGCAATATTGATTTTCCTTAAAAAAGGGTAGAAGGTTGTGAGGAGAAGGCTTGCTCTTTCTTTGCATGGTAACTATTGCTGTTAAATGATGGACAGTTCTCTTAAAAATTAATTTAGCTGAATCTAGAGAAGGAAGCAAAGAAAGCCAGTGTACAGAAAATGTGAAGCTCATTTACACCATGTATCCCAATTGCCTCTTCAGTTTCCTATCATGCAGCTCTCAATTGCTCTTGTCTTTGACCTTTACTGCACTACTCTAGCACTAAACTGATCAGCATCTCTAGACTGACTCAGGAAGCTATGCATATTTCATGCTTGATTCAGTGCTAGAAGAGCCTTTTGAAGTGTTATCTTTCATCTCAAAATTACTTCAAATATATTCCATACAGTGTATTGCTTGGATGATGAGGAATGAGACAACAGATTTGTCTGTGATGCTGACTTTTGCTTTCCTTCTTCTGAAATAAAATCACAGTAGAGCATAGTCAAAGGTCCACAGCCACAAAAGAGACCATTAGGGAAGAGTTACTGCTTGAAATATCTTTCTAATACAGTTCATAGTTTTCCTGATTACAAGTAAGGCAACTTCATTGAAAATCTGAAGACCAGCACCTTACTGCTTATGCCTCCCTGCCACAGAGACTGAGAATTTCACAGTGCATAATGGAATGCCCACAAAGGATTTACAGGGAACCATTATTGCAATCTTAACTCTTTGCTGTTTGAAGAGAATAACTGTGGTTGCAGTACGAGAGGTTGCAACACAGTATCAATTTGAGATTCAGGCATCTCACCTTTTAATTATGTATTACTTATAGTAGGGAAGAAAGTATTATAAGTAGTTAAGACTGAAAAGATACATTACAGTTGTTTGAGAAGCATAGTTTCTATTCCATAATCAGGCTTAAATCCCTCTGTGACCTTGAATAAGCTCCTAGTCCTTCATTTCTCCATCTATAAAAAGCAGGATGATACAACTTCCCCTCTTCATGGGGATGGTATGAAGATACAGGTATTCATGTAGGCAACCTCATCATATTATCTGGTAGTCATAAAATGTGGCTGTGCCACTAGTACAGTCAAGCAAGGAATATTACAACCTCCATCTCAGTGCCACATATATTTCTTTTTCTGACACTATACCCGAAAGCATTTATCTGCCTTCATGCAAGCCAGCCTAATCCTGACCATCTCCAATAGCTTTTGGAAGGATTATAATGAAGAAAATCCAGAGGAACTGCATGGGGAGTACATCTACATCATCAACCATTGCTCAGCTGGTACCACATAATTGTTTTTATGCTGAACTCAAGATTCCAAAGCGGTTTATGCACTTCTGTGCAACACTGACTCACAGCAAGCTAGTCACTAAGCTCAAAACAATTCCTCTACAAGATGGAATGATTGTCAGCACTTGCATTGCTTGGGGCTGACATTCTCTATAGTACTTCACATATTCATTATTCCAAATAAAGAAGAGATGCCTGAATGTTAAAGACTGCAAGAAACTAAGAAAATTAAAATGAGAGTGTAGGTAAAGAAAAGCATTTAGGTAGTCTGAGAGTACTGTATATTAAAAAACAAACAAACAAACAAAAAAACCCACCACACACACACAAAAAACCCAAAACAAACCAAAAGAACAAACCCCCACAATTGCCAACAAATCAAAAATATTCTGTTACAGAAAATTTTCAATTGACTCCTAGAACAAAATGCAATAAACTACAGAGAGAAGATATGAAAACAACACCAGCAGGGAAAAAAAATCATACAACTTGTCATGCATTTTGGTGATCACTGTTAACACTAAAAAAAAATACATAGATATGCATATAACAGAAACTCTATATGGGAGGTTGTGCACCTTTTTCATGCAAGAAAACCCTCATTATTCACCTTGTTTAAGATACTTTGTATGTGAATTCAGTGCATTTGCACTAC